>VDFB02000003.1:93169946-93221038 GCA_007258455.2 Sequoia sempervirens
AAGAGGCTTGGAGAGCTTGCATGGAGCCTATCACTTTGGATAAGACAAGATGGTTTGATTTTACAATCCAAGATGGTATGTTGTTTCGAGGGAATCAATTATGCATTCCAAGGAGTTCCACAAGAAAGAACCTAATCAAGGAGAAACATAGTGGAGGATTAGCTAGACACTTCGGTCGAGATAAGACCATTGCTATTGTTGGTGAGTATTACTATTGGCCACAATTGCAATAGGATGTGAAGAAGTTTGTGCAGAGTTGCAAAGTATGTCAGATGATGAAAGGAAAAAGTTAGAATACTGGATTATATCAGCCATTTCCTGTACTTGAGAGGCCATCGAACGAAATTAGTATGGATTTTGTTCTTGGTTTGTTGAGGACACATAGAGGGAATGATTCTATATTTGTGGTGGTGGATAGACTTTTTAATATGATACACTTCATTCTATGTCATAAAATTAGTGATGTTCATGTTGCAAAATTATTTTTCAGAGAGGTGGTGATACTACATGGTCTGTACCCAATATCATAGTTTCCAATCGAGATACCAAGTTTGTTGGGTATTTCTAGAGGAAATTGTGGAAGAAGATGGAGACTGATTTGAAGTTTAGTTTTGCACACCATCCTCAAATAGATGGAAAAATAGAGGTGGTGAATAGGAGTTTGGGTAACCTGCTGAGATGCTTAGTAGGAAACAAACCTAAGGGATGGGATTTGATTTTACCACAGGAAAAAATTGCTTACAAAAATTATGTTAATAGGAGCACTGGTAAATCACCATTCCAAATTGTGTAAGGGAGTAGTCCACAAACTTATTTTAAATTAAGAAAGATGGATAAGGGGGAGAAGAGTAATATCGAGGCTGAAGATTTTGTTGAGCACCTAAATAATTTGTATGAAGAGGTGAATAAACATATCAATAAGATGAATTCACAGTATAAGGCTAAGGCAGGTCATAAAAGTAGGTATAAGGAGTTCTAGGTAGGAGATGAAGTCATGGTTCATTTGCGAAAGGATAGGTTTCCAATTTGTACATACAAGTTAAAGATGAAGTTTGGACCATGTAAAATTTTGAAGAAACATGATTAAGGAAATGCATATGAGGTAGAGTTACCTAATGAAATTCATATTTCACCTGTGTTTAACATTTCAGATTTAGAAAAATATCACGAAGGAGGAATTGATGAAGGAATAATAGAAGAACAATGGAATATTCCAACACCTACTTCAGAAAAGGAGGAGATAGAAGAAATTTTGGATAGTTATGTGGGTAGAAGCTCAAGAAGCAGGCAATATGCAAAGTACTTGGTGAAATGGAGAGGAAGGCCTGTTGAAGATTCATCATGGTTATTTGTGGCTGAGGTGAACCATCACTTTTCAAATTACCTCGGGTGTTTGATGCGGGAGCATCCAAGGTGTAAGAGCAATCTTGCATCACCCAAAAAAATGTTGTTTCTTTTCAATAAGGGCTAAATTTGGCAATGTTACTATTTTTAGTAAGTTTACATTTATGCATTGTTGGGCATGAAATCTTACACAAACCTCTGGAATGGTAAATTTAAGCAAATGGCAAAGAAATCCTTCAATATAATTTTTCATTTGAGAGATATTAGAATTTCATTTTTGAAAATGTTGTTAAAATATTCAACTAATTTTGAAGCACTTAGAGGCTCCAAATGGGCCTAAAAAATAGTGGAAAAAATAGTCTACTTTTAGGTACTACTTTTGAGGGTGTGCCTTCTCGAGAGCTCCAAAAAGGTATTATAATTGAAAATCCAATGTTAGATCAAAAATTATGACCCTGCGAAGTTGTACTACCAAAATTTTTAAAAAATGAAATATCTTCTTGAGGAAGTTACACTTTCCAGAAGATTCTAGGGTAGTTACACCATCCAAATAAAGGATGTGAATGGGGATTAAGTGAGGGGGTAGAAAGCATAGATGGTGGCTCTGATTTGCAGATTTCTAGATTTATGTAATAAAAAACCCATGTGATGGAAATTGTAATATTGTAATTTCATTTTCATTTTAGTGATAATAGAAAATCCTTGTTTCCTTCTTGCATTTTGTTTGTGTAATTCTATTTTGTTGTTGTGAGTTTCATATTGTAATGGGAGTATCCTTCATCAATTGGTCACAGTAACAACCTTCTGCAAGATGAAATAAAGAACACAAACATTAAATAAAACTTTGCATTTTTTATTTTTCAAAACCCTAATCAAGGAACCATTTTCCCTTGGGCAAATAATTCCTCGTACAAGTGTCCTAACCAATTTTTGAGTGCATCTTGGTCTCTATTTTTTATTACTATTTCTACTATCAAATCTTTGAATTGGATTTATGAAATTGTGTGTTTTGCATATCAAAGGTAGTTGTATTCTTTCTTAAATATTGAGAAAATTTGGGGATTTTTTGCATGTTTCAGTTGCGGATAGTTTCAGATCTATATACATTTACTTTATGTTTAGCATCATTCCATAGTTTAGATAGATTAACTTACATTTTACAATCATTGAAAACCAAAAACTACCCTAAAAACATCAAACAAAAAAAAGCATAAACTAAATGATAAACCTTGGAGAAAGCATATGCTTTAAGCCCTTTAATTGTGATGAATTTGAAATTTTAGATGAAGCCCTTGAGGACTTCATCTCACATAGATCATCCACTAAATATTTGGGGCAAGAGGGGGAAATCATAGATAATCATGGAAATCCTCATTGTTCTTCTCTCGATACCTCTCCTACTTGTGACAAAGGTATCTTGGTGTTAGAAGACCCAATTATTGATTGTCGTGAGAATTTTGTTTGTGCCTCTTCCAATACTACATTTCTCTCAAAAAATAGTAAAATGGATGTCATAGATGAATATGTTACATTCACATTATATCCCTCCTCACTAGAAGGTCATCTAGGTAACTTGGTTGATGTTATGAACAAACAAATTGGATCTCCTTTAATTAGTGAGCCTCCTAAGTCACCTCCCATTATTAGACATCCATTAGCTCTAGGTGCTATCTTAAAATTTTTAAGGAAAATTCATAGTAATAATGTGTTGTGACAACCACATTATCACACAACTACTCACACATATAATATTCCTCAGCGTAGTGGTAAAGAGTATGATCTTGTTGAGAAACTTCATCATACTTTGATAAACATACCCCTTTGGGATTTGATCCAAACATCACTTGCATACAATAGGATGCTCTAAGAAGTTTTGCAAAATAATGACATCTAATATTCTATTAAATTCAATGATGTAGCAACCTCATTTGATTATATGCAAGTGGAAAAGTCGGATATCACATTCCCTTAGCATGAATTACCCTTGCTTGAGATCCAAAATAAACATGAAGCCTTGATGATAAAAGTGATCATTCATGAAACTACATTTAGGCATACTCTCATAGACAATAGAGCAGGTCTTAATGTTTGTAGCATTGATCTAGATAAAATTGGTGTGGACAAGAAGCTTATTCAACCCCATGATGCTAATATTCATGTCTTTGACAATGTTAATAGGAAACCATTAGGAATGATCACATTACCCATCGAGGTTGGACCTATAGTTTTTCCCACCCTTGTCCATATCATGCTAGGACATCTTTCATACAACCTTCTCCTAGGGAGACCCTGGATTCATGCCATGAAAGGAGTCCCATCTACTCTTCACTATGAGATGAAGTTTGAATATAACAATAAGATATAAATAGTTGAAGTGGATGAACAAATTTATAATTCACAAGTTCAACATGATCATGACACCTCCAACTCTCTTAATACTTTGATTCCAACTTCCAAAGTAGAACCTATACAAGTTGATGGTAATCCTAATTGTCTTTCACCTACAACAAAACTCTTAGATGATGATTGGGGGCTATTAGATTTTACACCTTGTTTCAAATAAGAGTCCAAAATATCACCCTCAAATTCCAAAGAGTCATACAAAAACAATTCATCTTTAAACACATGTTTTAGGGATGATTGGGGTTCATTAGATTTTACGCCCTCCTTCATGGGAGAGTACAAAATCTCACAATATACACCTAAAGACTCTTTTGTTTCATTTGCTGAACTTGGTTCTACATCAACAACATCACCCCATGGTGGTGATGGGGTCTCTTCAACTCCAATCCCTCATGAGAGGAAGATGCATAACTTTACATAACTTAAAAAGGATTTGTGTGCTCGTGAAGAAGCCAATCCTTCTTAGAAGCATAAAATATCTTCATCTGAGTTGAAAGCATATCATGGTCTTGGATACAAAATCATTTCTAAACATGGATATAATGCAAACATGGAACAAAATGATAGAAATAAAGTTAAGTCTATACCGTACCTTTCCAAGCAAGGTCTAGGTTTCCAACCTTTATCTTCATCTTCATCTAATACCTTATCTTCTACTATGTATATGAAATCTTGTGCTAAGAAATAAATTTCCCCTACAATTGATCAAAATACTATCTTGCCGAGGCTTCTCAAAGCCCGCTTGATTACTCTTCCTCCAAGAACATGAAAGGAATTTTATTACAAAAGCTCATTTTGTGCATATCATTGAGTGTATGGTCATTCTACTAATGAATGTAAAGCTTTGAGTAATCAAATTCAACATCATAACAATATCCCTCTTAGCAATATCACTAAACCTATGATTGAGCCTCCTATCATTGGTGAAACCATGTTTGAACCAAGAGATCTTCCAAATAACCAATATAATTCAACCATGATTCCCCCACCCATTTCGTATAAGATACCAAGAGATAACCATATATGTCTCGTTGTTTCTCCTAAGATTAAAAAAGGTTTAACAACCTTCCATGGTTCCTTTCGTTCCTCCCTTGTGGGAAGAAAGTAAACCAATAGTTGATAAACCTGCTCCTACATAATCACAACTTGAAAGTTGTGCAAGAAGAAATATAAATGCTAAAGAGCATAGGCATAGATGTCTTGCTATTGCTCATTAGTTAGAACACAAGAACACATAAAAAAATCAAGATCAAACACCAACTCAAGCAATACATGATGATTCTCCACCTTCGCCACAACAAAAAAATAAAACATCTATGGACATCATCATTAGGCCTCCTATTGTGATTAACTTGGATGATGATGAGATTGCTAAGATTGATGAGGAAGTGCATAATGAGCTGAATTTATTGTTTTCCTCTTCCATGAGCTTAGATGATAACAAGCATGATGCTCCTCCTAACAAGAGTGACTCACCACGTGTTGAACTTGGTGATGCTCCTAGTACAACACTTGTCATTATCCCTTTGGCTAGTTTCCCACCTTCCACCTATGATGGATAAGATTGGGATGTGAATGACCCACTATAGGTTGACTCATATATGCCACACTATTCTTTTCTTTATTTTCTTTTCATGTTATTTGTGATTGCATGTGTGTAATGAGATCCTTTGTATTGTGCTGCTTGGCATGTCTTTATGTGTTTATGAGCCTACTTTGGTTGACCCTTGTCACTCCATTGGTGCAAGGATACAAAGGAAGAAAATCTATCATGACATTCTTCTATTTGTATCTACATTCTTCTATTTTCATAAACCTTAATCTTTTCTTTTTTCTAGTGTTTTCCTTTTGGGAGTGATGCAAGGCATTGAGACATTTAGGTCTCTTCCATGTTGAACCAAAATATTTCCGTTGTTTTTTCTCTCCATGTGTCATTCTTCCTTTGTTCTGATTGTTCCATGAGTCATTTGGGGAATGATGGCGATTCTAAGCTCGATTATATCACTGTAGCAAAGGCATACACTAACCCCAAATCTGTGGATCCCTTGTGTGTTGTCTTAGGATTGCATATGGGGGGAAACCTCCTTTCCATGATGTAGCTCTATTTTGGAAACATATGCTTGGCATAGGAATTTTCAAATAAAGATCTCATGTATTGGAATTTATCATTTTGCTACTTTAAAGTAATTTCTCACAACATGGTGTTTAACAATTTATTTAAAGTGGGGGCATATGCATCCCCTCTTGTTGTTTGCTTCAAAGTGGTGTCTTCTTACTTCACATGATGTGTCTTCTTGGTGGTGACATTAGGTTTGAGTTCCTTCAATATTGTGACCTTTCTTAGCATATGATATTCCTCTTAGTGGTAATGTTACAACTTGCATTCCGTAAGTTGCGAATATTTTATCCCAGACTAGTCCTCTCTTGGTGATATTAAGCACAGTGTTCCCTAAGGTGTGACCTTTCATGAACTAAGTTAAATCCCTTTGAATATCCCATCCTATTACATTTAAAACTTTTTCATGGTGACTAAGCATAACACAACTTGCTTTCCAGTGGTTCCTTTTTGTTTTTCATGAGTGTTTAGCATAATGTAGCTTGCTAGCCTTGTGGAACCTTTTTTTTGTGGTGCCTTATCAAAATTATCAAGAGGTATAACTTTGGTATGGTTGACATATGGGAGCCTATAGACCTAGCATGACTTTCCCATTAGCCACCTTTTGTGGGTACATACTGACCTAGTGTGTGTTTCTTACCCTTTTGGGGCTTACCTACTAGAAACCAGGTTTCATTAGCCCTCATGAGTATATTTTTTTTTGCATAGTGGACAACAGGTTTTCACTTTTCAATGTATTTTTATGGACAACAGTGTAACTACGACTAGTCCATCTTTTATTTTCTTTCTTTTGCATTAATTTTGGCATTGCATGATTGTGTATCTTGTCTTGTTGCTTAATATCATACATATGTATGTACCCTTTGTACTTATGTTGGTTTTCCATGGGATCTTGATCCTAGGGGCTTGATCATCCTCCTTGATCTTTGTCAGCCTATCCCATCAAAAATTATGCACTTGGACCTCTCTTGACTTATTTTTATACTTTAGTGTGAGTTTGAGCATAGGGCTCATTCTCTCACTAAAGTCGGGGTTAAATGTAGTGTTAGAAAATGTACTCCTTTACATTTTCACACCTTTACATTTTCACATTATGTTTGCATTCCCTTAATTAATTAGACGTAATTAAGCCTCTAATTGACCCAATTATGCATTTAAAAGCCTAATTAATTTCATTTTCCAAAAGGAGAACCCACATTAAACAATCACAAACACTTAATTACACATCTTGGAAATGTGTGTCCTAGGTTTAGGGTTTTTCTATCAAATTCAAATCCTAAGCAATCTAAGACTTTTGAAGGAGCAAAATTATAGAAAATATTATTGTCAAGAGCATTTAAGAGTAGATTTATTAGTCATCTACAACAACAATCAAGATCAAGATCATCATTTCAAAGTTATTTGCATTTATACATGTTTTTGGAGCTAACATTGTGATGTAGGTTTCAAGTTTTCAAGCATCAAATCAAGTGTCAAATCAAGCATCCAACCAAGCCATTTCATGCAAGATCTAATCTTTGGAGTGATGTGTTAGACTTTAGTCCTCCAAGGGCAGCCATTAGAGGGTTTAGTGAGTTGCAACAAGCTAGTGATCATTAACCATTCCTTCCATTTATGATTTCATTTCATTATTAACGTTTAATTACCAAACTAGTTTCTCTTCTTTGTGTGTTTGCAGATTTATAGGTGAAGGAAGTGAAATCAGATCAAAAGTACAATTTTGCAAAGTTGTCAAAGTTGTCATCAAAGTTTTCAAGAGACAGAAACTCATTTACAACCTTCTGACAATAAAAATTGGAGAAATTAGAGTCCTAGATCCAACATCAAAAGATTACAAAAAGAATTTTCAAAAGTTACAAGGACATATTTGCTAGAACATGACACCTATGTGACACTTTTGGAGCCAAGTACAAACCATCTTAACCTTCTTAGATATGCTAGTTAATGATTTTTTCTGATAGTGTTATCATAGTAATTTACATTACAAGTGTTAGATATCAGTCATTTGATCATTAATGCACTTTTATTCATCTCCCAAAAGTGTCTTTCAGTCATATGGGGGGTGTCGAAAATTGGCTAATGCATCCTGCTACAATTTTCTTATGATAAGATTTTTTAGGTTGATAGATATCATCTTGCAACCCTTAGATCTGCCTACAAATTGTATTTTTTGTTAGTATTATGCTTTAAATTCACATTTCAAGTCTTAAATTGCATAATTGAGTTCATTTATTATTTTTAGTTTATCTCCCCAAAGTGTATTTCAGTCATATTTTACACTTTTCTATCATAAGGAAGGAGACATCACAGTGTCCCAAAACTTGTATTTGACTCACCTAAGGGTTGTAAGTCAATTATAATCTCTTGTGGAATTATCCTTCTTCCTAATGAAATAGGAAAAGGTGGGTTTATGATTATGAGGAAACCCCATTTCACTCCATTTCATTTGGAAAACCACTTTTTCTTATGTTTCACCTTTGTATATCTTAGTCTTAGCATAAATAATGAAAATAAGGTTTCATACAAATTAGATCAAAATCCAACTCTTCATATGTTTGCTTGTGCATGGCAAGCTATTATTGTATTGAATATTTACCCTAACAAAAATGTTTAGCTTTTATTTTATCCATATGTACATACAAGAGTTGCCACAAAATTCTATTCTAGGAACATGCATATATGTCTTATTACGAAATACTATTCTAGGAACATTTTTGGAGATGATATTTATGTATAATATAGCCATCTTATTACTCATTCACATCCATACCCTAATTTGTTGACATGCCCATCTAATACTAGTTTGGTACCCATCTGTCCTCTAGTAATCAGAGCATATACAATATGGGAATGAATAGAAAAACTCTATGTTCATCGGCCCCAAGGACTAGGATAACTAGTAGGCACAGTTCAGAAGGGCTTACATGGTAATATGAAATTGTTATGAGCTGCCAAAAAAATGGATTTGGAGTTTATTCAGTAGCAAGATATTCGAGAACTTAACACAAAATATGGTTCAAAAAATTTAATAAATTGAATTTCAAATGCACAAATATATCAATAAAAAACAATTGAATGCACTGACTATTTCAAAATCATTAACTACAGACTGGAATAGAAATGGATTATCTCTTTCCATTGTAAGGATAATTGACTTTGTGTTAGTCCAACTATCGCCTAGAATACTCCACCAAAAAAACAAAGTGTCTAAAGATATTTGGGTCAAATCATAGTAAAAAAAATATTCTAAGGATTGAATTGGGAATTATTTTCCAGATAATTAGGAATTAATTAGGAAATTAGAAAATCAAAATTGCTGAAATTTTCATCAATATTAGATAAAGGAGAAAAAAGGAAACGAAAGGTCCTTTTATATTCCACAATACCAGGTGATCTATTTTTGGGTCTACAGATGGCTTAAAGTATATGAGACTGCCTCATACTCCCAGTATGCAAGAGAAGAAACACTATTTTCCCATCTAGTGCAACACTAAACAATTTTTATCTCTACCTTTCTAACATCAGTGTGGGTGCCCTTAACCAAGCTTAGGGTGAAGAGTATATTTTTAAGATAGCAATGAGAGAAATTCATAATGGAAATATAACCTTTCTATAATAGTATTAAATGAAGATTTTGTTGGAAAAATGTGGAGTTTGTCATTGATGTTGTTGTTGGAAACATGAGCATGTGGTATGAGCACAATTAGGTACATATAGTTATGCATTGTAGTGTTGTCATTGATGTCAACATTGTATCCTAGTACAAAGACC
Source organism: Sequoia sempervirens (assembly GCA_007258455.2). NCBI lineage: Eukaryota > Viridiplantae > Streptophyta > Pinopsida > Cupressales > Cupressaceae > Sequoia > Sequoia sempervirens. The sequence goes on from VDFB02000003.1 coordinate 93,179,581, forward strand.
ATGGTGTAGATCAATCTAGGTGTCATAGCATAGTTGAATATGACTCTAAAAGATAATTTTACAAGAAGGTTTGATTCAGTGAAGACAATTGTGATGAAAATTAACTAAGTGTCAATACCAGTAATTCTGTGTACAGGGGATCTGGTAATTGGGTCTGCATTGCTCCATTGTTGAAGATTTCACTCTATGGTTCTACTATAATATTGTTGGTTGGTGGAAGCATCTAATTCTAGAGTTTCATCTCATTTTGGCCTTTGGTGTGAAAGTTATGAGTAACAAAAGTTTGGCTTGAAAGTTACAAGTGTTTTTGAGTTTTGTGCATATGATTTGGAGGATCCACACTTCTCTGCAGATTAGTTTTTCACTTTATGTATTTGAGGATGGTGAACACCCAAAATACTAAGATGGACGGTGAATTAGTATTTTACCAAACCATTTAATTGCCAACCATTCAATAATTAAAACATATCTAGCTACACTTGTAAACTAGAACATGAAAGGAAGCATAACACCACATAACAAATGAACATGGATATTTTAACATGGAAATCCCAAAATGGGAAAAACCACAATGAGGACTAGCTCACAATATGTTATAATTAGTTATAAGATATTATAGGGCACATTGCCAGGACTCACTATCCTTGAAAGGCTCACAACCTGAGATAATTACAAAAGAGTGTGGCTCACTACAAAAAAGATGAACTGATGAAATACACCTTTTGTGTGTTGGGTTTAGTTCCAATAAGGCTTTGGATTACAAAATATTTCACCGGTTAACAGGTACACAACTACAACTTTGCGCAATATTACATAGTAGCACATAATTGCTTATTACTTTTTCACATGAAACACACTACACACATGCATACTTTCATACATACTCACTTTTTCATCTTCCTCAATACAAAATGATGTTTCATATATATATATATGCTATTACAACTTCATACATCAATTAGGTCAGCCTAATTAGATGTACACATAATTAAAATGTAGCTTGTCGACTCAACCTGAAACACCTTTTCATCAAAAAAAAATGTGCAAAGCATAAATTAGGTTGGATGAACCTAGTAAGGAATTCTTTCAATCACCAACGAGGCGCACACCTCTTATCTATGTTGGCCAGAAGAAAACCCACACCATTTACACAATTACTGAGCAAAATATTGTAAGCCAAACTCTTTCATTCATATTACCAGAGGGATTATTCTTCATTCTTCCAATGATCTCCCCCTTTTTCATTGATGACAACATGTGCCAAAAATGAGACTTAAAAAATATTTTCTCCCCCTTTCAACTCTACAAACTAAGCAAAACTTCTCCATGAAAAAAACCAAAATTTTCTTTCACATATACACTTATTCTTCCCCTTTGACGTCAAGGAAAAAGGGCCTCCTGATGATGACCTCAAAAGAAAACAAAAATAAATGTAGTTAATTGGAACTAGAGGCACCTTGTAATTCCTTAAGAATAGCTTCCCAAGCCGGTTTTCCTTCATCCCAGATCCCTTTCACTCTGACAAGTGTTTTGTGCGATGATTCTAGTTCAACTAGGCATTCTTCTCCTTCTTCTAGAGTGGATGGGTTAAGTTTTATCTTGTCAATTTTTTTTGCATCCATTAGAGAATATGATATAGGAATATGTCTAGACATAACAAAATATTCGAGTTGACCAAACCACCTTATTGCATCCTCTTTCTACTTTTGTAAGTCTGCAATAGAAGTCCAAGCAGTATAGCTTCTGTCATCTAAAATTTTGTAGGCTCTGAAGGCATGCTCAAGTTGAGACTCTATTGAGTCCATTAAATATTTAATGCTTCGAGTGGCATCAAGCCACCACATGCAATATACAAACAATATTTGGGCTTCCTCTTCACATTCCTTTACCTCTTTCAGAATTTGCATCACTTTTCTATGTGCAATTACACATATATCCTATAGTTCAAATATCCTTTTCTCCAAAACTCTTGACTCTACTTCTTTCTCAGTTTGCAACTTAAGACTAGAGGAGTATTCTTTGATTGAATCAACTAGAAGCTTCAAGCTCTCAATAGGGGCCAAGGAGTTATTGATAGTAGCATTGGGAATTGACTCCTGTAAAGCTTTAATAGCATCGTTTATTAATTCAATCCCTTTTTGATAAGTTTCAATCATTTCTTATGTACTGGAGTTAAGAAAAGTACCACAGATTTTTACTCTTTCAACTGGCGAGATCTTTCTCAGATCCACATACCTTGAATGTGAAGGAAGTTGAATGAATTGGGGTGGTAGCACAAGTTGGATCTGTGATTTCCTTGCCAACAAGCCCTTAAGAATATTTCTGAATGATTCTTCAGGAGGCTTTGATGGCTCAACAAATTTTGATAGCTCTTCTTCACTTCTTCCTTCCTATGTATTTTCCTTGTTTTCTTCTTTCTTTTCCTCTTCTTCTTCCTTTCCATAGGATTTTTCTAAAGTTTTATCTTTATTTTCTTCTTCCTTGTTGTCTTCATCATCTCTACCATCATCCTTCTTTTCACCTTTGTTTCCATCATTTTCATTATTGTCTTCTTCTTCTCTATTCTGGTATCCTCATTATGTTTTCTTGGATTATTACCAGTGTCACCTTTTTGCTGATCTTTAGCATGTTTACTGGTTATTTCTTTTGCATCATTCAGAGCAATAGATGTCCCTGAAGCAACATGTGCTTCACCAACATTTTCCATAACAAGATGTTCCTCTATTTCTGTAGTATTGATAGGCTCCTGTGCTTGAGTTGTATGAGATGAAGAACTAGTTTTCATCCCATAATTATTTTCCATTTTTCTAACTATTTCAAGGTTTTCTTGCCTCAATTTTTTAGTACTTTCCTCCTCTTTATACATTAAGGTAGTGATTCTCTATCTTACCTTGAACAACTGAGAACACTCTTCTAGCAGGGAAGCAACATATTCCTCAGACAAGGAGGATCCATATGTGTTTAAGGCATCAGATTTGAATTTGTCTTCAATGGTTATAACTTCATGCCTTCTATGAACTAATTCTTCCCACACATTATCAAACACATTCTTCCTTATAGATTTCATAGACTCATTAAAGATAACCATATATTAAAAAATAACATCTATAATTGTTTCCTTATCCTATTTATCAACTTCATAAAATAACCTAGCAATAGCTGGCAAATCCTCAGAATCTACCATATTATTCACTAAAGCTTCCAACTTTAGAGGTGGATGATCACTTATCAGAGGAGAGCTAGGAATGTCCTCCATAGGTCACAATGTGCCTTCATCTTTCTTCTTCTCGTGTACATGAATTTTGAAAGCTTCCATATCTTTTATCTCTTCATCATCAAATAATATTTCAACCTTATCTCTAGTTTCAGTTTCTTCATTGCTTGTGGAGGTACTGCTTCTTCTATTCCTTTTCAGTTGTTTCTCTACTTGCAAACCAAGATTAATTTATTCATGTATAGTATCACTTATGTTCCTTTTGCTACTTTCCTTTTGCTTTACTCTCTTTTTGAGGGCGGTGGATGGTACAACAGGGGGTACATCCCTCTTCTTAGAGGCCCTAGTGTTGGGTCCAGAGGAAGCAGTTATGTTAACTGTTGTAGGGGAACTGTGCACTGCTTGCTTTCCTTTCACTGTAGCAGCTGTACCGTGAGTTGCTGGTAATGTAGATGAAGTAGTGGAAGATGCTCTTCTTGATCTCCTAGGCCTGGAGAGGACATCAACTGATTTATCCCTTTTCTCATCTGCAAGTTCCCTTAGCCTATCAACATCATCCTTAGATAGTGTATGCAGATTGAAATATTCCTCAACATTTTTTTTCACCCTTTTAGCCCTTTGTGATGTTGAAGTATCTAAATGCACTTCAACAAACTTCTCTTCATAAGTACCATGTTGGGACTGAGTTGGATCCTTAGGACTATTCAAGAATATTTCAATCAGTCCTTCAACTAGTTGTTCTTCAATTTCATATCCAAGAGGATTTATCAACAGAGTCCTCGGTTCTACTACCTCAATAATACATTCATCAGTAGACACTAGAAAGGTTATATCCTTTGCATATTTCTTCACTAAGCTTCTTGGAACTCTATCTATCTCATACATATTGTTCTGGAAAACTGCAAAGAATGCAGTGAGAGCATTAATTTGTACTTTGTAGTCTCCAAGACTATGCAAATATTCAAAAATTTAATGTGCTACCGGTCTGTTGCGATCACGTATAATATTTTCTTTCAAGGTAGCTCCCTCGTGAAGTAAAATAACAAACAAACCACCAATGAGCCAAACTTGAATAGATATTTCTTTGTTTTAGTTTGGTTTAGGTTATCGATAAGTTGTCGGAGCAACTCGCACAAATCATAATCCCTTCCATTAACCACCATTTCATGTGCAACATGAATTGGTGTAGCAGACACCAAATTGCCTTGGTTAGTAAAATATATTTTTGACCAATCATAACAACACCGTACCTCACAACCAGGTTTGTAATGGGCTTTAATGTTAGTTCTCTTCCATCATATGTGGCACCAATTATCTCCATGACCACATTGTTCTTCACAACTTTCAGCACTGGTACAGGTCCAGTGTCATAGAGACTTGTTATAGCTTTAATTGCTTCCTTGGTAATTACTCCACCAATGCTTGTCCATATGAATATGTCGTGCACTCTACTAAGTGCCATCCTCACAAATTTTGCAAACATCTCACCACAAAAGTCTAGGAACAAATTTCATACATCTAGTTTCTTTTGTACTAGGTTTTCATATTCTAGTTTCACTGAGTAATCATCTCTAGACAATTCCTTTTCCCATTGATTCATGAGTTCTTCATGGTCAAATTCTTCTAATTGTGTGTGAATGTAGGTCTTGGTATCCTCAATAGGCAAGACATTACTTGGGATTTGTGAAAATGCACCCATGGGGTCCATTTCATAAACTTTCCATGAGAATCTTCTGAACCTAGGTCAAGGTCTCTCAGAGGTCTCAACAACAGTTAGTGTGGCCATCTTTCCTTAATTCTTTTGAATATGCTTATGAGAATTGCTTACAATTCAAACCAGTAGAGTATCAATAACTATAAATACCTCTTTCAAGCTTTGATGAAAATAGGGTTTGATGCAAAGTACACTAAATCACCTTCACCTTGCTTCATCTTGCTCTACTTTCTTCCAAGTGTGTAAAAGTGATTTAATTCAACTTGAGATTTCACTTTATGTTTTACTGATTTTCCCTAATTCACATTAAATACATTCCACCTTCAAAAAGTTGATAGACACTTGTGAAATACACTATAAACCCTAAAAAGCTCTGCAAACTTCCAAATTTGCACTTTTTATGCCAAAATATTTTTTGACTTCTTCATAATGTCATTCTACATCACATATCTTCGTGTCACTGCTTGACACCTCTTATATCGGGGGTTTGTTAGATATCTCTGTAACTGCTCTCCCTAAAACCACTACTAGGTTTAGTTTTTAGAAGAAGTATCTACACCAGATGTAGGTACAAATGCATTTGATTCATCCTTATTATGAGGTTCTTCCTTTTTCTTCCAAATATTCTCCATTTCCTTTCTCATTTCAGTAGGATCCACTTTACTCATAGGTTTATTCTTTTGTTTTGGATCAGGTTTCTTCCCATTTTTGCTTCTGCAGAATTTTGAGATATGCCCTGGTTTGTTGCAAGTGTAGCACACAACATTTTTCTAACCAGACTTATTTGAACTTATCCTTTATCTATACTGGTTAGCTTTATGTCCAAAAGAATAACATGTATAGCAATAGCCTTGAAAATATTGAGTCACTCTACTAGTATTGAATTTATTCATTATTATCTGACTTTTGCACTTAGTAGCTCTATGTCCAATTTTTTTGCAAGAAAAGCATTGTACAGAGAAGAATCCAACATTCTGATTCATTCTACTTCTACATTATGTTTCCCTATGACCAAATTTATTGCATGAAAAATAAATACCATTAAAATATGGGTACCTTTGAGCATTAGGTTTTCGAACACGAATCCTTCTGGTATTGCTTCTTTGGTTCTTGATCTGTCTATTATTGCCTTGAGTCTTCCTTTGATTGTCAATTTTGTTGGGAATCTGATTTTCCTTTGAACTTTGTCCTTCTTCAAGTCCTAAACAACCTTTGTCTTTTGAGGATTTTTGGAATGCAATCAATTCATCAAGCATTGCAGTACTTGTTTTGAATTTATCCTCATGAGCTCTTACTTTCTCCAAGTCAGATCTTAGAGTTACCACTTTTTGTTCAAGCTTTATACATTCATCAATTTTGTTATGAATTTCAGCTTTCTGACATTCTTCAATTCTTTTCTTTTCTTCCACTTGTACTTTTAGTCCAGTGATGTCTTCATTAGCTTTCATCAACTGATCACTGACTTCTCTATTTTGTTCAAGCTTTGTACATTCATCAATTTTGTTTTGAATTTTAGCTTTCTGACATTCTTCAATTCTTTTCTTTTCTTCCACTTGCATTTTTAGTCTAGTGATGTCTTCATTATCCTTTCTTTGAACTTCTTGATTTGCTCCCTTAACTTTTTGATGCATTCATTTGCTTCTTTTAAGTTCTCCCTCAGAGTTTCTTTTTCATTTTCACTTTTATCCAGGTCTTCAAGAGCAACATGGAGTTCTGGGAAGAGACAAAAGTGAGGTTGAAAGAATTTGAAAGGAGACAATTGACAAGATTGTAGACATTGCACAAAAGTATGGAATGACTTAGGAATGCATAGAAAATCCTGCTCCATATGTCCATAAAGGATATGAAGCATAGGATATTAATTCTCAACATAAGCATGCAATAAATGAAGGATATGCTCAAGATATTGTTCTTCCAAAAGTGGAAGAAGTGACAAAGGAAGATGAAGAGGCAAAGAATAATGTTGAGAAAGAGACTACCATCAGTGAAGATGCAACAAAGGAGGAGACCTCTCCTCCTTTGATACCTATATAAAATGTTGAAGATACACAAGGAAAACCAAAGACAACCCCTCTGAAAACCACTGATCAATCTACTGGTGAAGAAAATGTAAATAAGGATGATGAAAAGAAGAGTGATGATGCAAAGAGGGAAGGTGAAAAAGAAAATGATGAGAAGGATGTTGAGGAAAGGAATGAAGATGCATCCAGAGATGCAAAGACAGATGCAAACATAGTAGTGAGCTCTAGAAAGAATGGGGAAAATTAGTTGAAGAAAAAGACTGTAGAGAATATGAAGGCTTCTAGTGAATCCTTTGGCTCCTTTGGAGATTCCCTAAATAACTTACTAAGTATGCAACTCCAATTCTAGCTTGTTGTATTAGCACAACTACTACAATCACCTATGCAACTGGGTAATGTGGACCTTGACAAGATTTCCCCACTCCATAAGCTTCAATTGGGAGATGTATTCAATGCATCGATCTAGAAGGAGATTATAGAGACCCATAAAAAGAGTGGAGAGCTAATGGATGAAGTTGTAAAGGCTCTTCAAGAAGCCATACGTAGTGCAAGCATTGACATCTCACTTTTTGGTATGGAAAATTTGAAATTAATTGACTCTTTTAAAGAATATGTTGTTGATCTTAAGGCACAAGTTGAGAATGAGGTTGAAAAGAAGATAAATGATAAGAGGATGATGTAGATTACTGAGAAGTGTGCCCTTGCACACAATTTTTTTCAAGAAAACCTCAAGGGTGCACACTATTTTGGGTGAGGCAAAGACTATATTCCAGTATTGTATGAAGTGGCTTGGAGCCACATAAAGCATCAAGAGTAAAATGGACTCAATTGAGTCCCAAATCAATAATTCTTCTAGTGCCTATGATCCGACACATGACCTAATTGGAAACACAAGAACAACAATAAAAAATTTGCATGAGAGATTCTTCCAGCTACAGGCCCAAAAGGAGAAAATCATTTTACAATTTGGAAATCTAAGGGACTTGGTAAATTTCAAATTTATATTTGTTTCAAGTGCCTTTTTGAGTGCTAACAAGGCTACATAGATCAATCTAGTACCTTGCACTCCAAAAGGAGAAGAAATTCTAATGGAGGCAGAGACATAATGCAAAATTCTTGGGATAGCAAAGAAGGTCTAGGTAGAAGGTCAACATGTCTAGCAGACACATGTGCAGAAGGTTCAAGAGTCAACTTCCCTTAGTTGAAAATATTCCTTATTCTTTATGCATCTTTCAGTTTCAAATTATTTGAACATATGTTGATTATATAGAGTGGTTTCCAATATAATTTTTTGGTTTTTCTTTGATACATAACTTAGGGCGTGTCAATTCAATTTTTTAGTTTGTACATATGCATATATTTCTCAAGGGGAAATCTGGTATATGTTAGAAAAGTTATTGTATGCACACTTTTCCCTTGATGTCAAAATGGGAGAATATTTTGGAGATGTTTAGGCATGTTCTCATCAATGACAAAGGGGGAGATTGTTGGAAGAATGAGGATTTTGTCATTGATGTTGTTGGCAACATAAGCATGTGCAGGATGAGCACAAGGTACAAACAGTTATGCATTGTAGTTTTTTCATTGATGTCAACATTGTATCCTAGTACAAAGACCATGGTGTAAATCAATTTAGGTGTCATGAGCATAGTTGAAGATGATTCTGAAAGATAATTTTGCAAGAAGGTTTGATCCGACGAAGATAATTGTGATGAAAATTGACTAACTATCAATACCAGTAACTCTGTGTATAGGAGATCTAATAATTGGGTTTGCATTGCTCTATTGTTGAATATTTCACTCTGTAGTTATAGTATAATATTGTTAGTTGATAGAAGCATCTAATTCCAGAGTTTCATCTCATTTTGATCTTTGGTGTGAAAGTTATGAGTAATAGAAGTTTAGCTTGATGATTTGGAGGATTTACACTTCTTTGTGGATTGGTTTTTGGCTCTACAGATTTGAAGAGATGTTGACAGATGTCAATAGAGTATGCATTCCAGTTGGCATAATGTTTTGAGGTCTGCATGTCCAAATATGGGTATACAGTTGGCAGATTTTGTGATTAGGTCACTACTGTTGTCGAACTAATAAGTTTAAAGGTATGTGAAGCTTAATTAAGTATTATAGAGTTATGTGGGAGCTATTATAGGTCCATGTCAACCTATTTCAAATTGTTTTGAGGATTAAATCTTGGTGTGAGGCGTGTGTGGAAGGATTTTGAGCCGACAAGTTATATTTTGTATATTTTGAATGATACATCTAATTAGGCCGACCTAATTGTTGTTATGGGTGAAGCAAATATATAAGCTAGATTATTTTTGGTGTTTAGAGGAATGTCCTACATGTAAGTGATGTGAATTATGTGAATTGAGCAAATACATTGTGAATTTAAGTTGTGAATGTTGAGCATAATATTAGAGTTATTTTATGTAGAGGAAAGAAGGGTATTAAGTCTGATCAATATGAAGAATTTTGAGTCTGTATTATGAGATTCAATGGAATTCTATTCTGGAACCATATTATAGATGTATTTTGTAATAGTTCAACACTTGGCTATGTGCCACAATCTCTTCTACCTCTTTTCCTTTTTAGTGGACACTGAGTTCACTTGGATAGTGAGTCCACTTGCAGTGAGCACTTCTGGAATATACTATAACCAGTTTAATATATTGTGAGATAATCCTCACCGTGGTTTTTTTCCATTTTGGGTTTCCCACGTAAAAATCCTAGTGTTCATGTGTTATGTGATGTTGTTGGATGTTTCATGTTTTTCTTCATTACTATAAATGGATATGTTATGAGTATTAGATGTTTAAATGATTAAGTGGTTTAAGAGAATACTGATTCACCTCCCTCTCAGTATTTCTAGTGTTCAACAGGTTTTACTACTATTTTATAATTTTTGTAAGATATACTATGTTGTTTCCTTAAAAAAAATATAAGGAGTTGAGTTTTAAATAAAAGAAATGTTAAAATAATCAACAAAAAGTAGAGAAAGTAAAGGGAACATCCTCAATTTGAAGATTGGTGGCAGACGTGTTTGTTGGTAATGCATAAATAGGATTTCAATACTCTATGTTAGAGTTGTAACATTCAAATACAACAAATTAAGAGTGTTTAGGAGACAAAGCAACATAGAACATCTTGTTCCTAGTCCTACAATAATTGCAATGGTGACAATAACATTATAATTGGGTCCTTTGATTGTATAATTTTCATATTTTTGGATGTGTTACACAATACTATGTACATACTCATAATGGTTGTAAAATATGAATTAAGTATTCTCATGTTTGGTTCATTTCAACCCTATTTCTATCTAAAGTGGAAGACAGGATGTGTAGATTATACCTTGTATGACAAGAACAACACAAATGTGTCTTTTCATTGTATAATTGTTGCATTTGGGGACAAGGTGCACAATATTTTCTAGATATTCATGGTGGTCACAAAATCTAAATCAAGTATGCCATTGTTTAGTTGGACTATGTGTAGATTATATCTAAGGTGCTTTATGCTATGTAAATAAGTAAATTTGCAAGAACAATAAAAATGCACTAAGTTTTTATAGAATATGAAATATGTACTGTGTAGAATAGATATAAGGTAATGGAAGTAGTATAGATGCCAAGGGGCATCAAGTTTAGCATTAGGAAATTATTTTTCATGGTAGCAAAAAGAAGAGGTCGTAGTTATTGTGGGAGATCACAAGAATCATAGAGGCAATAGATATAACACAATACAACACGATACATGAATGTATATTGAAATGCCTATGGGTATTGAACTGCATGCCTTAATAACTTTAAGAAATAGCCTCCAAGAATACTAGCTTTTAGAGAATTTCAAGACTGATTATAACAAGCAAGCTAAAAAAGGTTGTAGGAATGCAAAAACTAGGAGATGATAAGCTATAGATTCAAAAATGGTAAGAGGTTTATAAATTCTTGTTGGTATTGAACTACATGACTTCATGACTCTAAGAAATAGCCTCCAAGAATACTACTTCAAGCTTCCAAAGAATCTCAAGACTAATTAAAGCAAACAAGCTACAAAAAGGTTGTAGGAATGAAAAATTGAGAGATGATAAGATATGGATTCAAAAGATAGCAAGAGGTGACTAATCGAGACTTGAATTCACCAAAATTAGGTGGTGGAATGGATAGGAACTATTTAGAAAAGAAAAAACCTAATGGAGTTGTGTTTATAAACATTCTAGTAAGGTTGAAATCTCAAACATGCTACCACAACCATAATGGATTTTGGATAACCACCACAAACATTACATTAGTTTATTAGTGCTAACATAATTAGGAACAACATTAGGGTCACTTGGCATCTCGACTACCAATAGAAAGGTTTAGAAAGTGATTAAAATCAAACCTAAACAAGCTAAAACCATGGCATGCCCCCAGTTCAACAAATTTGTGACATCAAGTGGTATAACACACTAAAGTAAATATATAAAGTAAAATTTCATGTATTAAAATTACTTGTTTAATGGGAATTGTTATGCATACTAAAAAATAATATATGTGTGAAGGTCTAGCCCCCTTTTTGGTTTTATGCCTCATTTTTTGGTATATTAACTATCATCTACATTCAATGCAAACTTCACTAGGTGAAAGAGAGTTTGGCATACTTTGAAATGGTAACATAGAATAGGAAAATTGGTCACATGAGATTGATTTCTAAATAATGAGCATGGTAGGAAAAATAAAAGAGACAAGCCATGCAAAATTTTAAATTGACAACCCTGGTACAGGGACCAAAATAAACTAGGTGCAAGGAAAACAAAACAATTGGCTCTAGGACCATATAAATTGGCTCAAGAACCAAAAGTTGGAAATAAAATCAAGATATGATAGAGAGTATGTACACCCTTCAAGTGTTTGTATGTCATGAAATGCAATCAATTAAGGAGAAGATAGGGGGAAATGTGAAAATTTATCAAAGAGAGTTTATAACAAGATAAACAAGCAACAAGCAATAATGTTGACCCCAATAATATGGAAAAGCAAGCAAGTGCAAGATAATGGATGTAATATCACTTTTCAAATTGTCAATGGTGTATGTAACGAAGTTCAAGATGTATGGCATGTCCCTACTTTAGCTAACCTTTTATCAATTAGTAAAATTGTTGATGCATGTGTATTGTTGATGTTATCTAAAAGATGCAAAAGGAAAAACTATTGCTTATGGTATTAGGGAGGGAAACCTGTACATGTTATGTGCAACAGTTCTAGTATAGTTGTTTGCACAAACATATGACAAAATACCCAATCTATGTTTGGACATCTAGAAGATTTCAATGTATGTTTACCACTCTAATTAGGAATTTATAAAGGTTGTAATTTCTGAAAGAAAAATTGATTTTCATATTCAAATAAGGTGTATCAAGAGCTAAGGAGAAAATGGACCTAATGCATTTAAGCATTTTTGGACAAACATAATGAATATCACATATAGAGGTAAGTGTAAGGGACTATGGGATCAAAAGGGAGTCTTAAGTGTCCCATTTTTTCTTTCTTGAAATGAGTGAAACTTGAAGTTTCACAAGTAATTGAATAACATACTTGCATTGAAAACTTGACAATGTACAATGTGATTACACCAAGAATTATAGTATTCAAAATCTATTTTCTAAACTAATATTAAAAAGAATTGTGTAAGTTAAAAGGATCAAAGGCCAAGTATACACAAAGGTCATTTTATTTTTATCAATAAAGTATAACATAGCATCATGTGTGCACCTCCCTTGCTTTGCTTCATCGGTCATTGGTAGAAAGATAAATAAGATCATATAGTACAAGTTAATTAATTTTTAACAAAAACTTTCTTGGGAATTTTCAAAGTGAAAACATCCTAAACAATCAATCACTATGCATGCACATCAACAACTTCTAAAAAATTAAAAATGTAAAGATTTTCTATTTGTATAAAATAAACTATAAAATAATCCAAAATATTTTTTTTAATTTGCTCAAATGTACCAACAATCACTATGTGTATTTGAGACATATGAACACTTTACTTGGAGTGAGTAAAAATTATTACCTTAATTTATTCAAACTAGATATAATTATATGGTTAGAAAGCTAAGTTGTTTGACATTGCAGTGGTGGTTTCATGGAATCTTCTATTAAAAGATGTTAAGTTAATGAGGAAGGTCAAACATGTGATGTTTTGTGTAAAACATTGATTTGGGAGCCCAATATCCAAGCCTAACTCTCAACATTTGAAATATAGGACTGTTCCAAGTGATACATTAATAATTTCATTGGTTTAAGCATGACATGCACATATTATTATGGCATCACACTACTAAAGTAGCGATCAAACCATACTGCAATTGGGTTATATTGCACTCACTTTATAGATTGATCACACACTTAGAAGCACAATTGTGTTATGAATTATTACACAATTTTTATTATTTTCAAGCCCCCATCTCTATGCACATGCCTAGAGGTGCAAGATATTTAATTACCTTTATTGATTTCTCCATAATGAACTTTAAATAATAAATGAGATGCATTATAAATGTTGAAGATATCCAAATTCTTAAGTGATAAACAATTGGCAAGCTCTTCAAAAAAGTTAAGATGCGACTAAGGGATGAGTGCACCTCCAATGCATTCAAAAGCTACTATGATTAAGAGTATTCATATTAAGTTATCTAATTCTTTTTGGGTAGAATTTAAATTACTACAACTTCATCGGTCCAAAATTTGTTAGTTACCGATGCATTACAATAGAAGATTCTTTATGAATCCTTTGAAATATTTTTGTTGCCTAGAATATGCATGCACACTAGATAAAAATTGAAAGCACACACTGGTCAAATATAACTTGGATTCAAAGGCACATAGATTATATGACCCTATAGCACATTACTTAGTAATAAGTAGAGATGACATATTTGATAAAAGTTCAACCATACATAGGCCAATGAAAGCAAGAATGTAAAGGAAACACAGATAAACAATATTGATGATAGAATTTGAATAATTTAGGATAATTTCTACTCCATAAAAATTCTCCACACTATAATATAAATCTAAAAAAGAAATACCAAAACTTTTATGCAAGAAAGTGGTGGTGTCAAGATGCTCCTCAAGGCCTAATATTGGTCACCTACATGCATGTTTAATTAGAAGGAGGTTGTGTTAGTATAAGAAAAGGTCACAACCTCAATTGAAAGAAAAATATTGCTTTGGTATAGGTAGTTTATACTCACTATGATCACCTCCTTTTATAGCTACAAAAAAAGAATCACAAATAAATATATACATACAACCTTCCACAAAATACAAAGCATAACAAACTACCTATCAACATAAACATGTAGACAAGCATCTAACAAGGATGGAATTTTGAGCCACACAATAATTGGAACATGGCATACATTATATGACAAATAAACACATCATTCCTCATTAATATCATAAAGTACATGTTCCGGGATTTACATTCAGAAGAAATGTTAGAATAGTAGAAGTTACCATATCTTCGCTCATCCCCTAACAACATAAAGTGTACTCCTCCCTACATAATATCTCCCTCTACTCTCAGCACGTTGTTCTTGTTGTCAACCAACTTTTCCTTCTTCCCATAGCTACTATACTTATCATGTGCATGCACCTCCATGACCAAACTCTATAATATCCTCTTTGTTTATCTCTTATACAAAACCATAGATTCCAAATCAAAATCTCTCTTATAGTTGTGAAAGAGATAAAGATATATATAGAGAGAGGGAAAATTCATAGAAGCAATGAGCCCACAAAATGAGAGAAAGAAAAAAAGGGAAAATGGAGACTAAAGGAAAGTAAAGAAAGGAAAAATGGAAGAACAAATGAGAGAAAGAAAGAGGAAAAAATAAAGAACAAAAGAAGAAATAAAAAAGATAGAAAGAGAGAACATTAAATAAGGAAGAGAAGAAGAGAGTGAATGAGTTAAGGACAAAGAAATAAAATGTGAAGGTAATTAAAAAAGGAAATGAATCCAAAAATAAATAGAATGAATAAATATTATTATAGTGAAAAAGGAAATGATAAAAGGGAGAAAGATAAAGACGAAAAATATATGGATTGAAAGAAAAACATAAATAAATATAGTAAGTGTAGACACTTAAAAATAACCTAGGCCTGCAAGCTCTATTTCTACCACTTTTGTCCTAGCATAATTATGACCTCTTAATTATGTCCTTGGTCCACATTCGACTATTAATTCATAATTATTTAATTAATCCATGTCCTTTTATTCTTCATGATTATTAAAGAAATAAATTTTATTTATTTATTCAATACATCATTAATTGCCTAAGTCTTCCCCTAATTAAATAAATTTATTAATTTATTTAATTACCCTTCTTCATTCATTTCTTCCTAATTATTAAATAAATAAATTTTATTTATTTATTTAATATGTCACTAATTGTCATAATTAAATGAACTGATTAATTTATTTAATTATTAATCATATCTGCTAAATTAAATAATTATCTTTAATTATTTAATTGTCAAAATTAACATTTCTCTCATTTTAAATAAGTTAAAACTTATTTAAAATGATTTCACATTCTTAACCGTCAATTCATTTTAGTAAATAATCTGAAAATCGATTCTTTATTATTTCACAAAATCCATATTTTGAATTAATTTAATTCAAAATGGTAATATTCCTCCAAAAAATCAAGTAATCGGACAGATTCTTGATTTTCCAAATTTGATCTTCAGTTCAACTCTTATCCTCTTGATTTTTCAAATCTCACAAATCAGGTAGTCTTTATCTTCTTGATTTTCAAAAATCTTTATTTTTCTAATTAATTATCTCATTTATTCTCCACCGCTGATTTGATTCTCTCATATGACATCCCAACCACTTGCTTAATGATTTTTCTCTAACCCTGATTAGGGATTGTCAAATTAAATCTTGTCCTTTGATTTTAGGTCTTTGCCGAAAGTCGATCTCGTCCGTCCATTCAAAATGGCATTTTCTATAAAATGCTATTTTGCTCTCATTTTTAGATTACACACATAGATTTTGGTTATTTTGACACATTTATGCATAGAGTTATTTTACATTTTAGAGTCATATTGTCATAGGCATAAGCATAGTTTTATATAAATCCTTCAAAACTTGCATAGGACAATGTTATAGTCGAAATGCTCACACACTCAATCTGAGGGCATCAATCATATGCTGCAAGCTAGGAGGTGCTATGGAGGTAATCATGGAAGATTCGAGGAACAGGTATAATCATTCTTGATTTTAATTTCCTTTGTACTTCATATTTCTTTGGGTATATAGTCTTTGTCGATTTGCTAACATCTAATCTAACCCAAATTTAACACCATAGATACATTGGTGAACCCGACTCTGTATTTTTTTATTATTATTTCCGTACGGTTTTTTTTGTTCTCTATCGTTTCTGCAGGTACAGGTACATAGCGATGCATTCATCTTTTATCATGACGCACCTGATGCGTCGCGACGCATTCATAGACTCAAACACCGCAATCGCTTTGATGTACTGCAATCGAAGTCTGGAAAGCCGCATCTGAACTCCCGAGCCGCATTTGCAACACAGAGCAACACATTCACTCTATCGTGATGCATTTGCCTGGTAACATTTTTCTTCTTTTTGGCATTTGGGTTTTTGCTCTTTTTTTGTTTACTTTTTGGTTTTTCTTCTGCATTCTGTCTAGCATAAGTTTTTGGTGTTACTAATATTAGTTTGCAGCGTGTGGCGATTACCTTTGTGGGTCCAAGACTGGTGGTTAAAACTTCTAACTTGTGGTCTTGCAGGTTCGAATGTCGAAGAATCATTACTAAACAATGTGCTTGTCTCTTTTTTTAGATTAGTACACATTTATTTTTGGTGCACATAAAAAGAACATGTTTTCTAATTTGTCTGATTGTGTTTGCAAAATGGTAGGTGAGTATGTTCTCACCTTGTGAAAACTTGGTGATCAGAAAACCAAACCCATATTTATTTATTATACACCCGTACGACTTAGTAATCAAAATATCCTCTCCCCTTGCGCTTTCGGGCGATCTTGGGTGTAAGAGAAATGATTACTAACTCTAGAACTTGGGCCTGTTCTGGTGGGAAAAAGTACTCACCCAAGGATGACTCAGACTGGTAGCACCCTGAACCCGAGGGACTTCCAGCTGGTATATAAAAGTGGATTATTGGGGAAAGCCCAAGAATCACGCGTATGGTTTTGACGAGATGGATCTGAAAGGGGACTCTCGCCACATGGATCATGCCCTATGCATAAAATGCCTATACTAAACACCTTTTGTTTTAGAGTCCAACCTTTTTTGGCCATTGCTTGATATAGTGTAGGGTACAATATCATGCCTGAAGACACTCAGTACTGATCCCCTTGAGTAGAGATAGCAATTCTTGGGAAGTCACTACCCAAGAATCTAAATTTGGTGTGCTCAAATGACGTTAATGAGCCATGGAGGGGAGCCAATGCCACCAAAATTCTAAGCTATTCGCTCTCGAGAAGGAAAGGTGTTTAGCACCAATCCGAGGTATATCAGTGGGCTATATCAAGTATACAAACCCTTGGACTATTGTCCTTTTAGGATTGTACTTGTCTTATGTGCGCTTGCTTACACTCAAAACATTGTGTTTTTTCAAGTGCTTGCTGGATTTCTCAAACATTATTCACCACATTTACATTTCTGGACAAAACATTCACCATTAGACAGATCAAATTTTCCCTCAATACGTTAAGAAACTCAATTTTAACAAATTGTGTCACATCTGTTGAACCGCATTCGATGTTTTGAGACATATCTAAAAATATTGAGATGTAATCACACTGTTAAACAACATTTGATCTCTCAAACACCGCATCTGTCTGCGTCGTGATGCATCTGAACCTCATAGAGCCACATCTACAAAACTAAGTGGCATTTTTCAGTCCTAGAGCCGCATTCGCTAAAACCAAACTACATTCGAGACATTGTGACGCATTCGAGGCCTCAAACGACGCATTCGCCTGTCACAAGTAAAACCCTAATACAAAGTCAAATTTGAGTCTACACTTTGTCAATCTTTTGTCAAACACTATTTCCAAAGGGATTCTGTCAGAAACCAACTTTGAAATTGCTCAAAAGTTTCAACCATTAGTTTGCATTCTTGACCATAGGTTTCATCCTTCATTTTTTAATTTATTTTTTAGTTGCATACATTAGGCATTACCTTGACCCTAGGTTTTAATACTTGCATACTTTGGATTAGGAAAATATCAACACAATTTGCAACATCATTACTTTCAAAATTAGGTTATCTTGGACTTAATCATCATTCCCTTTTTCAATCATTGTCCCTTTTGTGAGATTTTCCAACTCAAAATTCTAGTTAGGAAAACTCACTAGTCATTTTGACCTTGTCATCTTATCATTTTCAACAAGTCCTTTAGTAACCAAGATTGAAAACAAAGATTGAGCTTAGAAGTGCTTAGGTATCCTTTTCTCAAATTGCATTCTAAGTTTAGACATTGCATATTTTATTCCCAAAAATCCAAAAATATTATTCATCCTAGTCGTCATTTTAAACCTAGACCTTGCATAGTGTCATCATTACATTTAGTTGTCATTTTCATTTGAGCAATCTCATTTTATGGTGGAAATTAGACTCCAAAAATAGAAACGACAAATGGCAAACTTTGGACAAGACTCCACTTCCAATGTCAACAATCACACGTATGACCCAAATTGGACTTTTGACGATCCATTTGGCATCATGAATAATCAACCTCTCACGACCATACCATCCTCATCAAACAGTCCCTTTGAACCATTCTTACGTAAGGATGAATACATACAAATACTTGAGGAAAACCTAGAGGTAGCAACACAAGATCTAGAGGCCTCTCAATTCGTGGAACAAATGGTCCTATATGACAGACACATATATTTGGCCATACTCTTAAGTCAAGGAGCTAAGTTACCCCATGGGTTCAACATTAACACGTTGAGATCAACATCTCCTGACCTTAATGTCAACAACACACATAACATGTCAAATAGTGGTCAACCTCCAAACACTACGAGCAATACTTTCTTTGACACTACAACGACCGTGCATGCTACCTCCAAATTTCCAAACACCTCCAACTCAATTATAAACGCTACATCCATTGGAGGATCACAATCTGTCACAGTGCCCACAATATCCACAACACTGTCACAATCGGCTGGAACCACCTTGGGCTCCTCAGCAATGTGGGCAAGTTATTCCAATCCTCTCTTTACCACTACGGTAAATGCCATGGGGGCATCATCAAGGAACACAAATCCTTTGTTGAAAACTACGTCTAGTACCATGAGTACACCTTCGTCATACCCTCTCATTGGTAACTCACAAAATACTTTGGGCAGAGGTAAGCAACGTATCTTTATTCAAGGACAACAACAAAATGTTAACATGTCAACACTGTCCAATACCATCAAATCTCAAGGACAAAATATGACCATTCCCCTTGTCCAAACCCAACAATTTGGACAAGGTAGTCAAAACACACATCCCATGGTATCAGTAGCACATCACAATGTTCATGGTCACCATATTCCCTAAATATCGACACAAATGGCTGGGGGACATATCCCAACATACTCATCCCACATTCATACTCACCAACATACCCCCAATCCAAAATTTCAATACCAACAACACGCCAATCCAAACACATCATACATGTCACAACAATCCATCCCTCCACAATACACCAATATCCACACACAAAAAATAGGGACCTATGGTGTACCAATCAATCCAATGTATGGGACCACAAATGACCCTATAATAGATGCCTTACAAGCAAAACTGATGGGTCTAGAGAAGACCATAGAAAACATACAAATATCTGGCAAGAAATCAGAAGTGTCATATGACCTAAACGTATATCCCTTCGACATGAACTTATACATGCCACCATTTCCTCTGGGGTATGTGTCACCTAATTTTACCAAGTACAGAGGAAAGACAAACCCCATCGAACATGTCTGCGAATTTGCAACCAATTGTATGGACGTCGCCCATGAACAAACATACCTAATGAGACTATTTTCTAAAAGTCTTGCATGTCCTACCCTTGAATGGTTTTCGACTCAAAAGGATATCCAAACATGGGATGAGATTAAACAAAAATTCATAAAAAATTACGCATACAACATTGACATGGACACCTCTAGTACTAGCTTGTGCAATCTCACACAAGAGGATGTCGGTGTGACATTCATCCCATTCTTTCAAAAATGGAGAAGTCTAGCTAGTCGGTGTCACATTGACATACCCAAAAAGGAAAAGGTGGACGTGTTCGTTCAAACACTTCTGGGCCCCCTAAAATATGCATTGCAAGTGCATTGTTGCATAACCTTCACAGACCTAGTCGAAAAAGGTGTCTAGATTGAGAAAGCCCTTATCGCAAAGGGAGAACTAAGATACAGTCCTAAAAACACAAATACCAATCCTCCCACTGAGAAAAATAAATATTGGGTCAAAAATAAACATGTTACAAATGACGGTGTTGTTGACACCAAGGTTTCCAACACTATGGGTCCTATACTAGCCCTAAAGGGGGTTCAACCGCAAAACAAATCAACAATGATATCAACACCCCCTACAAATGTCCCTTCAAACAACCAAAGTGGCCAAAACAATCAAGGACAATACCGTCAAATGAGACAATTCCCCAGGGGTTGCACATACACTCCCTTGGGTGAACCCATTGAAGAAGTCCTCAAGAAATGCCTCCAGAATGGTGTCATCACACTTCAAGAACCAAAACCATATGACCCAGGACAATTCAAACCAGCATGGTGGGACGATAATGCATTTTGTGATTATCATCGAGAAAAAGGACATAAAACCTCTACTTGTCGACAACTGAAAAACCTAGTACAAGATCTTATCGAGAGTCGTATCATTGAGGTAGGTGGATCACAATTTGCCTCTAATTCAGATAATACTATTCATAAGAACCCACTACAAGACCATGGTTCTAATAATGCTTCCACATCAGGTCCACAGATAAACAATAATCAAACTAACTTTGCCCGCGCCAAGTACAACTATTCTGGTGGACCTATTATAAATAATGTCTGAACTGACAACGAATACATCAATACCATTACGGTCAAGAGAGCACCTCAATGCAATGCTACTACTCGAAGTGGCAAGCTCACCATAGCTAGTCCGCCTCCCGCTAGGCAACCCAAAATCACCATACCTGGACCATCTCCTAAACAGTCAAAACCTGTCTCGACCAAAAAATAGTGGCAACCAAAGAGTCAGTTCAACCTTATTGACCAACTTGGAAAAACTCCTGCACAAATTTCTATACTCAAGCTGCTTCGTATCTCTCCCACGCATAAGGCTATACTGGATAAAACCTTGCAAGAGTCGTCAATCCTTGAGGATATTGATGTCAATCAATTTGAGACCATGGTGGGATACCTCACTATGCCTCACCATGTCACCTTTTCTGATCAAGACTACTCATCACCTAAGACCAACCATAACGATGCATTACACATTGAAACTTTCGTCCATAAGCACAAGGTCAGAAGAGTTTTAGTAGATGGCAGAGTAGGATTGAAAATATGCTCCTTGAAACTGGTTAAGGCTCTAGGATTTTTTGATGCATGTGTAGACCCTACAAAGAGTATAGTGATCAAAGCATATGATGACGAAGAACGCTCTTCATGAGGCATTATTTCTCTTCCTATCAGAGTGGGACCAATCAATGTGGATACAACCTGCCAGGTCTTGGATCTAGAATTACCTTACAACATCTTGCTCAGTCGCCCATGGATTCATGCCTTAAAAGCCGTTCCATCCACATATCACCAATGCTTAAAGTTCCCATTTGACGACACAAAAATAACCATATATGGAGACCTCGACCCTTTTCAATATTGTACCAACCTAAGGGGTATTTCTGCAAACTAGGTGGCTATTAACCGAGAAGCACCTAGTTCCTCTTCATCCAAATACATTGACCCATCCACACTCGCATCATCTTCCACGCCCACTCCGTCCACGTCTTCTACCACACCACCATCTTCCGTAAACCCTAAGGTTGAAACCACTGTTAAGATCCAGGACCTCGACTATGGAGAATTCAAACTACATACAATGTATAGCATAACAACAATACCCAAGTCTCCGAAGGTCTATGGTCGACCATGTTTTAGAATGGAACCCAAAGTAATTTTCAAAGTTCCACCAAAAACAGTTTTCATCAAATCGGGAGACATGAGTAACGAGGACCTTGCTGATATCACAGGATGACTCTATAAAGATATGGTTGAACTACCCCCATTACCAGTTAAGAAATATGGCAAAGGATATGACATAATGAAGGCTAAGGGCTATGATGGCACTAGTGGCCTAGGCAGAAATAAAACTGGATGAAGAGAGCCCATAGAACCTTTCAAAATACCAAAGTATCTTGGACTAGGGTTTGGATCGCCTGACAATGACGATCGACATACCATTGGACTTTCAAGTGAGCGAGTGCATGCTTCGGAAAGTTTCGAGACCGCTAAGGAAACCCTCATCAAAACTGTCTCCCAAGAGTGGGAATTTGGCTCTGAATGATCCTTAAGTGACTATTGCCTTGATGATTTGTTTGTCGAAATGGGGGAATTGACCTCTGAACAAATATTTTGGAAAACATTTAAAATTGATCAGGCACTAAATAGTCATAGTTCCATTTCCCTTCCCCATGAAATATAAACCCCACCATCTAAATCCCATCAGTCCAACCCATCTAAGTTACCAAATGACACTGACAATCGCGAATATGAGTCCTTCACCCCTTATTTTGACAATGAATATGAAACAAGTGAAGGGGAATATTGGATAGAGTCTGATTTGGAATTGGATGATGATAATTTCATCTACAATATCACTGAATCCGTCTGCATGCTTTCTGCATCCTCCCCTCAATTCACCAACAATGATGATGGCATTTCCCTAGTTTATCCTCAACTAGTCGATTGGGACCAACAAGGCTCGCCAGTCCTGGACACTTTTTAGAATGATGAGAAAATTGTAGAGTTTATGGGATTACGTGAGGGCATACCCAGTGGCGATCACAAGGCAGGATTCACCATTGATCTAGATTGTGCGGCTTATTTCAGCGAGACTGCTCTGTCCTCTAGTCGCAAAACTAAAAATAAAAATAAAATAAAAAAGGAAACGTCTTTAGGTGAAAACTGAAAGGCACCTTCTGACGACAAAAAAGTAAAAACAAAGGATGTATCTGCAGGTGAAAACCTCTTTGAGGTGCCCAAAGATGGAGGACTGGACTTTCTTCCTGTACAACAAGAGAAATCAACTATGCTTATAGAAGACACCATAGAAGACAACATATCAACTGTAGAAGATCCCAAAATGGTCCTCTTTGCTGCATCCCTGACTGAGGAAGAGAGACCAGAATTTCATAAATTCTTTACAGAACGTAAAATCAACTTCGCATGGTCCTATGCTGACATGCTAGGATTAGACCCAGAACTGGTTCTGCACCATCTACCACTATTGCCAAATGCCAAACCAGTTAAACAGAAGTTACGCAAAATGCATCCTCAGGTTGCTCTATTGGTCAAGGCTGAGTTGAAGAAACTTCTAGACACTGGATTCATACGATCTATTGATTATGCTGAATGGATATCTAACCTGGTGCCAATAAAAAAGCCAAATGGAATGATCTAAGTCTGCATAGATTTTAGAGACCAAAATAAGGCATGCCCAAAAGATGACTTTCCTTTGCTGAATATTGATATCACAGTTGACCTCACAGCAGGATATGAGATGCTATCACTCATGGACGGTTTCTCCGGCTATAATCAGATTTGTATTGCCCCCAAAGACCAACATAAAACAACATTCACTTTCCCTTTGGGTACATACTGTTGGAATGTCATGCCATTTGGTCTTAAAAATGTGAGCACCACATATCAGAGGGCTATGACTACAATCTTTCATGACATGATGCATAAAATAATGGAAGATTACATGGATGACCTTTTGGCCAAATCAGTAACAAGAAAGGATCATTTGAAGGTGTTAGACACAATTTTCAAAAGACTAGAAGAATACAAGGTTCGACTAAATCCTAAGAAATGTGTCTTCAGTGTAACATCAGGTAAACTCTTGGGATACATATTTTCTCAAAGAGGCATTGAGGTCGATCCAGCAAAAGTAAAAGCCATCATAGACATGCCTCCGCCCAGAGGAATCAATGAACTCAGAACCCTACAAGGTAGGGTACAATCCATTCAGCGATTCATAGCACAATTGGCTGACAAGTGTCACCCATTACAATATCTATTATGCAAAGGCATCTCCTTTGTGTGGACAGATAAATGCCAAGAAGCCTTTCAACAAATAAAATATTACTTACTATCACCGCTAGTCCTCATGCCTCCCATTCATGGAAAACCATTGATCCTATACATCTCTGCCACTAATTCAGCACTGGGGACATTACTAGCGTAGAACGACCAAGAGGAAAAAGAAAGAGTTGTATACTATATCAGTCAGACATTGGTCGGGTATGAACTAAACTACACATCAATTGAACGAGCTTGTCTAGCTGTGGTCTTTGCAGCACAGAAGCTAAGACATTATATGTTAAGCCATCAGACATCCTATACATCTCTGCCACTAATTCAGCACTGGGGACATTACTAGCGCAGAACGACCAAGAGGAAAAAGAAAGAGTTGTATATTATATCAGTTAGACATTGGTCGGGTATGAACTAAACTACACATCAATTGAACGAGCTTGTCTAGCCGTGGTCTTTGCAGCACAGAAGCTAAGACATTATATGTTAAGCCATCAGACACAACTAGTAGCAAAGATTGACCCCGTCAAATATTTGTTAAGTCGGGCAACATTAATAGGACGTCTGGAAAAATGGGTCATGATTCTGAGTGAATATGACATTCAATATGTAGAAATAAAGGCAATAAAAGGATAAGTCATAGCAGACCAGCTGGCAGACACACCTTTACAAAGTGATCACCCGTTAGTGGTAGATTTTCCAGATGAATCGATATTCCATATGGAACCTAAGTCACCTTGGCAACTCTACTTTGAGGGATCACACACAAATCATGGCTTAGGGGCAGGAATCCTATTCATCACCCCTCAAGGAGACTCCATTCCTAAGTCTTTCCGGATAGCTTTCCCATGCACAAACAATGTGGCAGAATACGAGGCACTAGTTACAGGACTAAGAATGGCAATAAAATGGAAAATTAGAGCATTACATGTCTATGGGGATTCTCAGTTAGCCATCAACCAGGTTAATGATGACTATGACACAAAAGATGAGAAACTGATGCCCTACAAACGGATGGTTGATAGTTTTCAAACATACTTCCACATGGTAACTTTTGAACAAGTTCTGAGAGCACAAAATAAAGCGGCAGATGCCATGGCTACAATAGGCTCTCTCCTCGACATTCCAAGCAATATGCCTTAGCTGGAATTCCTAATAGAACAATTTTTGGTCCCCACCTATGACATTCCAGAGTCAGAGATGGTCTGCGAACTTGTTGGTCCTGACTCTCTGTGGTACCAAGATATTTATGAATACCTTAAGTCTCAAACCATTCCACCTAACCCATCCAATAACCAAAGGAAGTCCATCCGAAAAGCCACAAGATATGCCATCGTCAGCGACACCCTTTATTGCCGTAGCTTTGACGACACCCTCCTTAGATGTCTCAACACCAACGAAGCACGTACAACCTTATGTGAAGTACATGATGGTATATGTGTGTCTCATTCGAGTGGTCCTACTCTAGCCAAGAAAGTAATGATACTCGGGTACTATTGGCCGACCATTGAAAAGGATGCAATAGAATATGTTAGAACTTGTCGCCAATGCCAGATTCACAGTGATTTGATCCACGCTCCAACATAGGAACTTCGGCTGATCACTTCTCCTTGGCCCTTCGCTCAATGGGGAATCAACCTCGTGGGTAAGATCCATCCTACATCATCCAATGGCCACAAATTCATCATCACCGCCACTAAGTATTTTATGAAGTGGATTGAAGCCATCCCTCTGACATACATAATCGGCAAAAAATATCCAAATTCATTCTCAACTACATCATTTTCCAGTATGGCCTTCTGTAATCCATCATCACTGACAATGGACGTCCGTTTAAAAACCAAGACGTTCATGAGTTATGTGAGCGATTTCATATCCAACACCATTTTTCATCTTCATATTACCTGCAAGGAAACAGTCAAGCTGAGGCGTCAAATAAAACCATTGTTAAAATCCTCAAAAAGACTGTCAATGACGCTGGCAGTGACTGGCATATACAACTCAACCTTGCTTTGTGGGCTTACCGCACTAGCATTCGTATGCCTATAGGAGCCACTCCTTTTTCCTTGGTCTTTGGAGCTGAGGCCATCTTTCCCATTGAGGTTGAAATTCCTTCTTTACAAGTCTCCCTGAAGGGTTTAACTGATGATGAGTATAGACAATCGCACCTACATGAGCTAGAGATGTTAGAGGAAAGAAGGAAAAATTCCCTAAACCATCTACAAGTGTATCAGAACCGTCTCTGTCGCAGTTACAACAAGAAGGTTATGGTCAGGAAATTTGATATTGGAGGCCCAGTTCTTATGCAGAACCCTAAGAACCAGGCTGACAGAGAAAAGCCAGGAAAGTTTGAACCAAAATGGTTGGGTCCTTACATCATCGTATCTTCTTTTGGTTCTAGAGCCTATCAACTGGCAACTCTAGATGGAGAACAACTGACAGAGCCTATCAATAGTTTACATCTCTGAAAGTTCTACGCATAGCATCAAGAGATCGAGCTGAAAATCGTAAAATACAAAAAAAATTGAAAAATGATAAAAAATCGTTGCCTTGATGAAAACCTACCAAACAAGAGTCTTGGAAACACCAAAAAAATAAGAAAAATAATAAAAATAATAAAGAAAAATGATTCATCCAATAGTGAAAACCTAGCAAACAGGCACTTTGGATAAGTACCATGGTGAAAACCTGGCAACCAGGCGCCATGCGTAATCAATCATTGCTTTGCCATCTGTTGTTACTTTGTCTACCATGGCCTAGGATGAAATACATTTTCTGTCACCACCACATCATACCCTTCCTTTCATGGTTGATAACAGGTTGACGTCAAGTCCTGAATACTGTCCATCTGGCACCCAAGGCACATCCCTTTCACATCCTTTAAAATTGGCTAAGTCTTGGACCTGACTGGGGGCAAAAAATTTATCATGTAACTGTAGTGGATGTCACGCATGGTTTTAGAAATTGCTAAAATGTACTAAAAAAAGACAAAAACATGGCAAAAAGTCTTATAAAAAGACCAAAAACATGGCAAAAAGTCCTAAAAAAAGACCAAAAACATCACAAAAGTCCTAAAAAAAGACCAAAAACATCGCAAAACGTCCTAAAAAAGACCTAAAAATCAAAAAACATCCTAAGGAAAACCACAACAAACATCAAACTACTCAAAAACACAAAAATAGAGTCATTCCTTGTCATGTCAATCAATCATTCTTTGTGATTTGTCTGAACTACATTGTCTCTACGCATTTGCTACGTAGGCAAGACTCATACTTGAGTCCTCGAGACATTAGGTCAGTACTTTTAGGTTGGTCAAAATAAAATCATGGCGCAATCTTTGGTCATCAAGACAAAGTCATTGGTCATGTTGAACTATGAGGTCTTTGAGTGTATGACGTAGGCAAGGCCATCTGTTGATGAGCCCTCGAGGTCGCACTAGGTCAGTCCATTAGGGTCCATGGCATTACACTGGCACACATGTCAAAATGTCTTCAAGTCAAAGCGAATCATTCCCAAATGGATAAACTCCTAAAATGAATTATGGAAATCATTTATTTCAATATGACAATCTCATCAACACGACAATCATATCATTATGACAATATCGACATATAGTCAACACAAGTCAAACTCAGCCGAACTTTGGTCAAACAAAATTACATTATTATAACCTGTCAAACTGTCAACTCTTGGTTATCTTGCATATGTGTCCTTCTGTAGAATAGCCTCTATCATTCATGCCTTAGGATGTGTCCTTCCTAGGCATCGTCACTGTCATTCGACATTTTGAGGGATCCTCTTGACATCTAAGGATCACTCCTCTTAACATCAATATTCTTTAGATGTGTCCTTCTGAAGAACAAACTCTATCATTTATGCCTTAGGATGTGTCCTTCCTAGGCATCGTCATCGTCACTGTCCCTTGGAATTTTGAGGGATCCGTTTTGACATTTAGGGATCAATCATCTCAACATCGACATTATTTAGGATGTGTCCTTCCTGAATTTGGCAATTTTCGACATTTGTCATCTTGGCATCGTCAAAACTCTGACACCCCAACATCTCATCGCCATCAAACATGACATCTTGACATTAAAACAATGGGTATCCAGACACACTTGGAAAACACTTGGCACTTGTCTTTTGGATTTTATCATGTTACTAGTTTTTCAGCGAGATCCCAACAATAGGGTTTAGAGAAACAACGACGTATCATGACGTTTTTCTTGACTTTTGACATGCATGATTACTAGTTTCTTAGCGAGATCCTGATTTCGGGATTTAGAAAAACAACGACATATCATGATAATGGCTCTATTTTTTTTGTATTTTGGCAATCATGCTGCTAGTTTCTCAAGGATGTCCTAGAAATAGGATTTAGAGAAGCAACGATGTTTCATACATTGTCCTTATCTTTTTTGCTTGTGGTTGATTATGACAAAAAGACTGGGGCAATTACGCTCTTAGTATGAGTCATGATCATCCTTGTTTGTGACTGCTTGTCTCATGTGATGGTACAACCTTGCACACCTTGATCTATGTCATATCATGGTGTTTGTTGGTCATTACAACAATCTTCCCAATGATGATTAAGAGCAATAAATATTAAATTCCTATGGTCAAGCTTTGAAGGATTTAGTGTAGGAACTAACATGCATCTCCTTCGGTCTGCTCATCTTCTCTCGTCAGTCTGGTCATTTTCTCTCATCCATCTCACGATGATATCCTATGACATACAAAAACATAAGTGCATACATGATCATATAAACATTGCATTAGGTCCATACATACATCATCCATAGCATTAAATCATATACATTTCATTACATATTGCATCAACATAATCATCAAACATGGCATCTATTCAAATAAATACATTATGCACATCATTATCATCATCATCACAAAATCGACATAAGTATTGCATCATCATGACATCATATCATAAGTAAGCATCATAGGACATACATGATAAGACATATAAATAGTATTGTCATACATCATAAATCAACAACATACATAACACATCACATCACATATATCGTAATGCATAAATCAAATAGCATTGCATAACACACATGTAGGCCGCATCAAAACTGCATCATCATATAAAATCATCTCAAAAATATACAATGCCACAGGATAGAGTCAATAGATGTCCCAAAAATGGAGCTCATAGGCTCAATGGTCTATACATAATGTGTCATAACATAAAAACAAATATAGCAAACATGCCCCTAGGAGAGGCTCTCATCATCCCCTCATGGCGAAGAGTGTGGCGGCTGAGGATCTGTGACTGGCACTGAGATAATGGGTGGACCTGTAGCAGCCTCTGTCTGTGCAACCAATGGAACTGCAACTGATGACATCATCTCCACAGTAATAGACACATGTGATGACACTGTGGCCTGACTCTGTGACACTAAAGGATTTGTCACTGGTGGCTGCCTCTGTACCGATCTCTGCCCTGAACTGGTGGACCCATGGATGTGGCTCAAATGATGACTCAAGGCATGCCTGTGTGAGTGGTGGGATCTATGCCCTGATGTGTGCCCTGAGGAGGTGGATCCTCCTACACTGGTATGGCTCTTGCTATTGCTCCCACTCCCTGATCTATGACCACTGCCTATCCTCGTTTGTGAGTGTGACAGTGTAGGATCTCGTTGCTTGGGAGGCACTGCCTGCTTGTATAGTGTCTTGTACTGCCCATATCTAGTGCTCACCCTGGTAAGCTCACGATCAATATCCCCAAAAGGCCCTGAACATAGTGATGCAAACTCTACACACCATTGACCTGAATCCTGCTAACAGATCACTGTCTGATCTCGCTCTTCCCGAGCCACCTCTAGCTCTGCTCGCAGTGCCCTAACCTCTGCTGCACTCTCATCTAGTCTCCTCTAAAGGTCTGCCACCCTCTAGTTTGTTGTAGCATCATGAGGTAGCGTCGAGCTATATGGTATCTCTTCATCTCCCTCCACCATCCTAAATCTCAGCAGTCTCTCGGCCTCGTCTATGGCATCATCATCATCCTCTGCAACATCCTCTCCACTGACTCCCTCATCCTGAGGCACATCCACATCCACATCCACATCCTCCTCCTGTCTGCCTCCTCCTCCGCCACAAACTCCTCCTGTCTCTCCTCCTCCCCCTCATGCCTCAGCTCCTCCTCCTCCTGTCTCTCCTCTCCCTCCTGCCTTGGCTACTCCTCCTCCTCTCTCTCCCCCTCCTCGGCCACCTCTGGGATAACATCTAGTGCTACTCTCGCCACACATGGGTGCACCCTCCTGCCCTATCTCTGACCATCTCTCCTCCATCTCTGACCATCTCCTCTATCATCCCCATCATCTCCATCATCTCCACCCCAGCCTCCATCCCTACCTCCATCTTTCCCTCCGTCTCGACCTCCATCCCTCCCCCTACCTCCATCCCTCCCTTTGCCTCCATCTTGGCCTCCATCCCTCCCTCGGCCTCTGCCTCTATCACCATCTTTGCCTCCTTGCCTAGCCCTCGACACACGTGGTATAACTGACCTCTTGTCCACAGGTGCTGGCCCATCTAGATCTGTCAGTGGCACTGGTCTATATGCCTGCCACCATAGGTCATAGTCGGCTGTGGTCCTAGGATCTGCAATCCCACCTCTCCATCCCCACTGCTGGGCTCCTAGCCCATCAATTTGCTGCTCGGTGAATGCTACTAGAATCACTGGCCCCTAAGCTGCCTCTCTGGAGGACTGAGCATACTTAGTTGTGCCTGTAGGTACACCATGCTGCTCTCCAAACTGTCTGAGGACATGCTATGGAAAATACATCTCTATGATTAGCTGGCTCTACACTGTCCTACCAATTAGGTAACGATATTGTCTGCATAGGCTAAGATGGTCCACCTTATCATCCCATTGCTGGCGGTCTCTATATGGTCTCCAGTTTAATGACACCATAGTATCAATCCAATGGCGCCACCAACTCGTCTCTCCCATCTGTGTCTACTGTAAGGCACTGGCATAGTAATAGGTGTAGGGCATCCCCTCGGCCGGCTATGGTCTTTGAATGGGAGGTCAAAATATCGCTATGTGCTCCCAAGCCCAAATCATCATCAGTGTGGTGCCACATGAGATACTCTTTGCCCTCTTGTAGACAACCTCGTGCAGTTGGAGGTAGAGTGTGCCTAATAAACAAGGGCCCCACACATAAACTGTCCTTTCTCGTCTCATCCCCATGAGGACGTCTCCCCAACGATTAGGGAACCCATGTCCACGAGGGTCAAGAATGAATATCCCACCAATCAGTGTCGCCAGGAAGGTATCAAAATGACCAAAATGATCCGCCATAAACTCCCAGCGGATCTTGTAACCCTGGATGCTGAGTCCTGCTCCCTCATCCCGATAGTAAGCTGTGAAGGTCTGATGGCCATGATGAGGGTCATAAACGATTTGCTCTACTCAGATCGGCAGGCGTAGAATGTGGTAAACATCCTCAAGAGTAACGGTCGCCTCTCCCATCGACATGTGAAAGGAGCATGTCTTTGAATTCCATTGCTCGCATAAGACAGTCAATAGTCCCCTATTTGCCTGAATAACAGACATATAGGCAGCATAAAACAAACCTAGCGACATCAATCATCATCGCTCTTGCGGAGTCAACTGATCAGCAAAACAGAAGGTCATCGGTCTGCTCTCTCACATGTAAATAGGGGCTAGCTGTCTCTACACAAAGCCAAACAACGCGTCAATACCTTTTATACAATTTTTAGTATCATTAAAAGCATTTCAGATTTCAAAAGCATCAGAATTAGCCCTAGTCAAAGTCAATGTCAAATGTGTCGCGTTGATTGCAATTGTGTCGCAAAACAACGAATGCATCGTTTCGTACTTCAAATGCATCATGACATGTCAATTGCATCATTCGGTCACTCAAATGTGTTGCATCAGAGAACTTGCATCACGACACATGACACTTGCATCGTTTCATTCAAATGCATCACTTAAACAGGCGATTGCGTCACAAAATGACGATTGCGGCATTCTAACTTTTGAATGCGGCTCAAAAAGGCGAATGCATCACAGTTTTTGGAAAATGCATCACAAACCCTTGGCCTACCCTAAACTACCCTTGCACTTGCGTCACGACGCATCAAATGCGTCGAATGCAAAGTCAAATGCGGCTTACGCGCACACATATGCGTCGCAGCGCATTTGTTGTTGGCCCTAAAAATCCTACTTTTGACACGCAAAATGAGAAAATTACAAAGGGGGTTAGGGGTACATACCACTGGCTTTGAGCCCTCTAGCCACCTGAAGGTCCATACAATCTCACCACGATGCTCTGTCACTTGAATCACCATCTTCGCTGAGGTCCTCTTCGCTTTGAGCTCTCAAAATTGCAATGTGAATAGTGAAAATGAATTGACTTTTACCCCTTTTTCAACCTATTTATAAAGTCAAAATGACATTTGTCAACTAGGTCAGTACTGGAAGGTCTTTTGACTAACTTTGACTATCCTTTTGGAGGCCTTAAACATGTCAAAATCCGAAACCGTCTGTGCCACTGTCTTTTTGGTCATCAAATTGACTTATCGGGACCCTTTCCAATTTTTTTCGCCGCCGACCCAAAATTTGAAAAATTCTCTGAGGGGGCATTGATACTCTACAGCTTCATTGGGGCATGGCTTTGACTTATTTTATTTGTCACAATGCGACATGCTACATTATGACAAAGAGGGGCAAAATGTAGACACTTAAAAATGACCTAGGCCTAAACTCTATTTTTACCACTTTCGTCCTAGCATAATTATGACATCTTAATTATGTCCTTGGTCCATATTCGACTATTGATTAAATAATTCATAATTATTTAATTAATTCATGTCCTTTTATTCTTCATGATTATTAAATAAATAAATTTTATTTATTTATTAAATACGTCATTAATTGTCTAAGTCTTCCCCTAATTAAATAAATTTCTTAATTTATTTGATTACCCTTCTTCATTCATTTCTTCCTTATTATTAAATAAATAAATTTTATTTATTTATTTAATATATCACTAATTGTCATAATTAAATGAACTGATTAAATTATTTAATTATTAATCATATCTGCTAAATTAAATAATTATCTTTAATTATTTAATTGTCAAAATTAACATTTCTCTTATTTTAAATAAGTTAAAACTTATTTAAAATGATTTCACATTCTTAACTGTCAGTTCATTTTAGTAAATAATTTGAAAATTGATTATTTATTATTTCACAAAATCCATATTTTGAATTAATTTAATTCAAAATGGTAATATTCCTCCAAAAAATCAAGTAATCGGACAGATTCTTGATTTTCCAAATTTGATCTTCAGTTCAACTCTTATCTTCTTGATTTTTTGAATCTCACAAATCAGGCAGTCTTTATCTTCTTGATTTTCAAAAATCTTTATTTTTTTAATTAATTATCTCATTTATTCTCCACCGCTGATTCGATTCTCTCAGATGACATCTCGGCCACTCGCTTAATGATTTTGCCCTAACCCTGATTAGGGATTGTCAAATTAAATCTTGTCCTTTGATTTTAGGTCTCTGCCGAAAGTCGATCTCGTCCGTCCATTCAAAATGGCATTTTCTATAAAATGCTAATTTTCTCTCATTTTTAGATTACGCACATAGATTTTGGTTATTCTGACACACTGATGCATAGAGTTATTTTACATTTTAGAGTCATATTGTCATAGGCATAAGCATAGTTTTATATAAATCCTTCAAAACTTGCATAGGACAATCTCATAGTCGAAATGCTCACACACTCAATCTGAGGGCATCAATCATATGCTGCAAGCTAGGAGGTGCTATGGAGGTAATCATGGAAGATTCGAGGAACAAGTATAATTGTTTTTGATTTTAATTTCCTTTGTACTTCATAGTTCTTTGGGTATATAGTCTTTGTTGATTTGCTAACA
The DNA here is from genome assembly GCA_007258455.2 of Sequoia sempervirens. Taxonomy (NCBI): domain Eukaryota; kingdom Viridiplantae; phylum Streptophyta; class Pinopsida; order Cupressales; family Cupressaceae; genus Sequoia; species Sequoia sempervirens. Next base: position 93,213,856 of record VDFB02000003.1, read on the forward strand.
TCTAATCTAACCCAAATTTAACCCATAGATACAGTAAGAAATAAACAAGGAGATAAGAAAAGAAACATTAGAAATAAAAGGAATGATGGGAGAGGGAGAGGGAGAAGGGAAAGATCAAGACCATGATATAAAGAGAGACTAATAGTGATAAAGTACACTAGAATAAAAAACAACAAAAGAAGGAAATACTTAATAGGGTTATAATTCTATGGTCTAAGGGTCATAAGGCCTAACCTCTTGTGTCAATGTGGTCCATGGAAAATAATCACTAATCTAGCTTCCAATGTCTCAAGTCTAGAAGTTGAAAGTCTAGGTCCAAGGAATCATTGGATAGGGTAATGGTTTCTTGAACTAGGGTACATAATATATAGAAAAAAAAAAAAAAGATAAATAGACGGAAGCAAAGAATGATAAATTAAAAAACAAAAAAATGACAAATATTTTTTTTTTAAAAAGGAAAAAAATAAAATTCAAAGATAAATAGAGAGATGGAGAGAGTAAAATAAGTTGAGTGAAGTAGAGAGAGAGAATAGAAAGAAAGAAACTAAGAGAAAGAAAGAAAAAATGTGAGAATATAGAAAGGGGCAAGGCAATTAGATAGATAGAGATAGAGATGAGTGAATGAGAAATAATATATAAAAATACATAGGGAGAGAAAATAAACAAAGAATATTGATTGGTGAACCCATGGTTTCTTGCTTGCAATCCCATGACAAAGAATTTCTTGGCTTTAATTATTTGGGTTTATTCATTGTCCATCCCTCTCCAAAAGGTCTAGTTGAGGAGGTATGGTTGCAGCTAGGGGGAAGATATAGAAGAATGTTTTATACTATTAGAATATCCCATTCTCATGTCAAAATACCATACATGAAAAAGATTATACATGGTGAAATGGACCTTAGTTATCCTATTTAGGTATGGAAATTCCTCTAGATTCTTCTTAAGATGATTATATTTCATAAAACATGATCTCTTGAACAAGAGTGTTTGGGGTGAGGAATCTTCAAATACTACTAAACAAAAACATGATAACTCATCTTCACCTTTGTAAAGGTGCTATGCAAATTTCATCGAGGACAAGAATGCTTCTAAGACACCTTTGATCCTATTTAATGGCTACACAACATCCTCTAGATGCTTCATAAGATGAAGATACTTCCTTAAAACATGATCTCTTAAACAAGAGAGTTTGGGGTTAGGCATGTTAGAATCCTGGTAAACAAGGAGAGCATGATACCTCCTCTTTTCTTCCATAATTCTATTATGCAAATATTGTGAAGAAGGATAATAATGCTTCTAAGGCACCCATTATCCAAAGTGTAGAGAAGGATGTTAAGGTTGTCAAAAGGGATGAATTTTTGGGGTATCAATAAATAGGTACACTAAATCCTTTCTATCAAATTTCTTGGGATATGTCTCCTATTGCTAAACGATTCTAATCTAGAGCCCTTTTGAAGATGAAAATAGGTATGGACTTTTATTCTTTCATAGGAAGAAGAATGGGGATATGGAGATAGGTTTGTGGATTTAATTTTATCATAGATTAACCAATACCTATCTATATCTCTATCACACGTAGAGGATTAGAAAGATGTTGTAGATTTGACATGCACATAATTTCATAATAAGGTTATAATATATAAACTAGTGTCTATATAACTCTCTGCTCACATGAAAAGAGTATAAATTTTCTTCTATCTACAATTTGTTTTTAGTTTGTGATTTTTTTGGCTAGGACCTCTTTAATAGATCTCAATATTTTATCTAAGAGAGAGAGGACAAAATAAAATAAAAAAGATAGAAGTTTTGATAACCCCAACGAGATCCATAAATTATACACATTTTTTTGACAACACTACAATCATGATACCAATGAGTAATCAACAACTAAAGACAACAATGCAAGTGAATTTCTAGAAACAAATAATTTCCCATTCATACCTACAATAAGTCATTCTAGAAATGCCAATATCTTAGAACAAAAAGGCCAATGAAGGAATCATAAGCTAGTAAGGTAGACAACTCACTACCCACTCAATGATGGTTTGCTACCCTACCATACTTCACATGGCTTAATAGAGGGCTCAGATGATCAAAGCTTATTACAATGTTGGTTTATCAACAAAATGTGTTTGGAGGGGGAACATACCTTTCCAATGACCCCGTATGGAAGGTAGATGTGCTATTTGAACATTTCATTAATTGATTTGAAGAGGAAGTCTATGGTCTTCCCTAAAGTAGTTTCGATTATAGATTGAAGGTTGCTAAGTTTTTTTTGCTTACCCAAACTCTTTCTAATCCAATACTCATCCATAGCTACTTGGGGAACATACATATACATTGATTTTAATTAGCCTATCACTACTGATACATTAGTTAATAGAATCTCAAAATGCCTTAGCAATACTTATATGTCAACTAACTCTATAATATGCTAAAAGATAATCAGTCTTATTCCAAATAGATGATGGTAATAGCATCAACGCCTAAGGTCCTAGGGTTAACAAGAGAAATTAAATATCCTTGAGAGATCAATTCATTGTTGTGGAGTTATCACCTTAGACAACCTTGCATGTTCAACTACAAAGATCAATTAGCAAAATTTGTTTACTTGATAATAGGTTTGGTAAAACTTAGGTTAGGGTGAAGTTTCCTACAGAGTTTTTCATTAGGATTTGGCCCTAAATCTTGTATATCTATCATCACTGTACCACATAATCCACCTCATCTTGCACCCCGAGTACCTACAGCCAACAACAAGCCTCACACAAGTCCACCAACCAAGTCATTAGTTTGAGTTAGTATAAAAAAAATCAATGCATTTAGATTTCACCAATAACATGATAATATTATAAATACATTCATTAGTACTAGCATCTACACATCATAACCATCACACCCATGCATACGTTCATTTAACAAAATATGGTATGTAATATAGGGGGATTCGCTACTCATGAGTTCTCTTCACTCAAAGAGCCTCACGGGGTGAATTGCCCTATACTACCTCAATGGAACAACGGCGAGAGTTTTAGAATCCGAAAGAGCAGGTCACATAGATTTTCTGGATAGACTATCAAGCTCTTGGCCAAAGGACAATAGCGCAGAATATGAATGACAGCGTGATGCGCTAGCGTCTCATAGGGACCAGAAAGCCAGTTTGTCTCAGAAAACAACAAAGTGAATGCTTCTATCCTAATTACTAAGAACTAACAGAATGTAGGAAAATGATAGGACATGATAAAGTAACAAAAAGTGATAGAAACAAAATAAAGTAAATTAGAGAACATAAGGAGGAGAAAGGAAATACTTACAACTGTGCGAGTGATGAAGCTTCCAACTCGTGAGTGTCTTCAATACCTACACATGAGAGGGAGAGAGAAATTGTTGGGTGGTTGTATAGGGGAATGCCTTAGTCAGACCCCGTTTTGGTGTTCCCACCTCCACAAACAACCAAATAGATTGAGAGAAAAGTAGAAATGAAGTAAAGAGCACTTAGAGCACTACAAAACAATGTTATGCTACTCAACCAAGTAATAGAGGAGAGGAGTGAAAGCTTACCACCTCCACCAAGAGCGCTCAAGGCTAATGGGGGAGAAAATGAGAGAAACTCAAGCCTCTGCTGCAATGGTGTTTGTTCCACACTTGCTCTACTAAAGTGGTGGAGTGTTGATGTTGCTCCTGTGAAGTGTAAAGTGTTTGGAGATTGAAGAGATGGTGAAGAAGCTGCTTAGAGATTGTGAATGAATTCCAGAAGTGGTGAAGAGATGTGTAGAAGATGGAAGAAGATGAAATGCATATGGAAGGAGTGAATTTGAAGGGGAGATGAAGAAAATGACCATATTCAGGTCGGTCGACCGAGGAGGGCGTTACAAATCGACCCCCAATGGGAAGTGTAATGCCTCTACAGGCTCCAGATGCGAGAATCTGTCAGGGATGTAAGCACGCTACGCGAGTGTCCCCGATAGAAACACCTCCATCGACACTCAAAATAGGCACCAAGTGTGATGCAATCAATAGGCTTAGGTGGAATTAGGCTTTTGAACTTGGTCTTATAAGGTGAATAAAGGAAAAAAGGGGATTTGCACATGGGGTGCAATTTTGCTCTTATACATTTTTCCCCCACTTTAGCGAGCACTAACACTGATGAGTTCTCAGTAAAGTAGATCAAGAAAGAGTAGGGTTATAAACATATATCTGAACCATCGAGGAAGTAGATCGCTATCTGGAAAACCTAAGAGTGCAAGGTCAAAAGAGGACTTCATAGTTCTGCAAAACTATGAAGTTGAAGAATGAGCATATACTTAGGATGAAGAAGATGTAGATCTTTGATCCGGTATATACAAGAGATAAGAGAGAGATGAAAAAAATGCATGGTGAAAACAAAACCCGCTCAGGAGTAGAACCCACACCACAAAAGAGGTGATAAAACCAAACCCCGCTCGATGAGAACTTGTATCTCCAAAAAGCATGTGGTGAAAGCAAAACCCGCTTAGGAGTAGAACCCACACCACAAAAGAGGTGATAAAACCAAACCTTGCTCGAGGAGGAGAACCTGTATCACCAAAATTTGCGTGGTGAAAGAAAAAACCACTTAGGAGTAGAACCCGCACCACAAACAGGTGATAAAAGCAAACCCCACTTGAGGAGGAGAACCCGTATCACCAAAAAGCACTTGGTGAAAGAAAAACCCGCTTAGGAGTAGAACCCGCACTACAAAAGAGGTGATAAAAGCAAACCCCACTCGAGGAGGAGAACCCGTGTCACCAAGTAAGTGCGTGGTGAAAGAAAAAACTGCTTAGGAGTAGAACCCGCACCACAAAAGAGGTGATAAAAGCAAATCCTGCTCGAGGAGGAGAACCTGTATCACCAAGTAAGCACGTGGTGAAAGAAAAACCCACTTAGGAGTAGAACCCGCACTGCAAAAGAGGTGATAAAAGAAAACCCCACTTGAGGAGGACAAGCCATATCACCAAGTAAGTATGTAAATGAGCTTTACAGGTTCTCGGTCCTATAGAGAAATTAAGCAAATAGTCATGTAGACCATCATCAAGTTGGAAGGCTTTCAAAGGGGTCCCTTAGGAACCCTTCAAAAGAAGAGGGGTCCACTCAAGGGACACAATTTGAAAAATGAGGTATAGTCAGGCTGCCCCCAAGCTAGACATGAAAGAATCCAAAGACTTTCAAAAGGGGTCCCTCAGGGACCCTTCAAAAGGAAGAGGGGTCCTCTTGATGGACACTTCAGTTGAAAGACATAGAGAGAGAGAGAGGGTCCTTAAGAAGGACACACATCTCCAGAATAAGTTATCATTGCCCCCACCATACAAGGGAGGAGAACCATGCAAACATACAGGATAGAGGTAAACCTAGATATCACTTTTCAAGCAAAGAAAAGGTAGGTGCATCAATTGAATGGGAGTTTGATGGCACCTGAATCACAAAGTTGTATTTTATCCTTCAAGGCCTTACATTCGCTAGTGGAATGCCCAAGCACTCGATGGTATGCACAGAAAGAATGTTTTCCTTCATCATGTTTATGAAGTTTATTACGTGTAGGAGAAGGAAGAGTGATTAAGTGGGCTTTTAGAAGCCGCAACAAAATACGCTCTTGCTCAGATAAAGGATGAGGAGCAGGAAGAAACCCTTTCTCTTGTGGAGAAAGATTTGAATTCTTGCAAGAAGAAGGAACAAATAGAGAAGACAAAGGAGGATAAATCAATCCATGAGAACAAGGTTGAACGAACTTCATGTCACCATTCAACTGTGGTTTCCTTTTAGATTGTTCATTTGAGCAACCAAGCCCTAGATTATGCTTATGAGGCACAAATTCTATAGGGACTTGAATGCCTTGCTCGCTATGCCCACAACTTTTACTCTCATAACCATACTTAGAGACAAGCCTAAATCCAAGGCCATAATGTGTTTGTAGATCTTGAAAAGGAGGATCCTCATAAAGAGCATTGTCCCAACAACGGGGATCACACTCCTCTATGGGATCACCATCATTCTTTTTAATAGGACTACCAACATTAACCTCCTTAGCATAAGTGTGATCGTCTTCCTCAGAAGGAGGATCAACTCTAAGAACATTACAATTTACATTCACTTTACCCCACGATATAGAAGAGTAAGCATCTTTGATAGCTGGTGCAAATGATGTTATCATAAGGTCTAAGTGGATCAGGTCAACTTTATATTCTTGGATAAAGGAACCTATAAAGTCTAAGGAACTCCAATCATCACCAAGACATGCATTCCTTTGAGAAGAGGTATAACGAGCAGATTGAAGCAAGTCCCATAGTGAAATCTTAGCCGAAGAAATCTGAGGTTGCTTGACAAGATCGTAATCACTAGGTGCTTTAGTTGTAGGTTTAGGAGCTAAAGGAAGACTTGGTTGTTTATTTATTCTATTCTCATAATTATGGGCTATCGCTCTATAAGAGTGATCCTTAGAAAGATCAAGGGAACCACCATCAAATGGAACACCATCAATAGAAAAAATCCTTTTAGGAGGACTAACTGGAGTCATGTAAATAACCAGTCTCTTAGGCCTTTGAGGAAAGATCAAGGGAACCACCATCAAATGGAACACCATCAATAGAAAAAATCCTTTTAGGAGGACTAACTGGAGTCATGTAAATAACCAGTCTCTTAGGCCTTTGAGGGGCAACAAAGACATAGACTGCATTTACTGAATCATCACAGCTAGTAGAATAATTATTTGAAGATATATTCTCAACATCAATCCAAATAGGATCAAATGTGGAATAATTATTTGAAGAAACATTCTCAACATCAATCCAGGGAGAATTAGATGTGGAAGGAGGTTCATCATTCGCTAATGCACCATCTCTAGAAGAGAATGCATTGGAATGAAAGAGAGATTCATCATTCACACATGCAACATCTCTAGAAGAGAGTGGATTGGAATGAAGGGTAGATACATCATTCACAAATGCATCATCTCTAGAATAGAGTGCATTAAAATGAAGAGAAGGTAAAGTTAATAAAGTTATCAATGATTTCATCTTCTTGCAACAAAATATCCTCCGAAGCAAGAGGACTTTTGTGAGAAGGATCAAAGACACAAAGTGACATGGGTAAAGCCAAGTCACCATCACATGCATGGAATGGAATATCATTTACATTTTGAACAAAGTTAGATACAAAACTAATAAAAGAA
>VDFB02000003.1:93221138-93299583 GCA_007258455.2 Sequoia sempervirens
ATATATATATATATACACCATTATAATGTGTTTATTATATAATTTCTTGCCTATACTCATATATATATATATCAAATGTATGCTTACATTATTGACTTTCAATATATATATAAATACATATATAAATGTAAATATATAATAATGGTTATATATATATAAATACAAGATAGTATTCAAGAATATATATATATATATATATATACATATGTATGTATGTATGTATGTATGTATGTATATAATATATATTATATATATAACATAATATAAATGATATTAGAATTCGACTATCTCTTATTCTATTGAAGCTGATTTACAAAGGCTGTAATAGTCGATAGAGACTATGATAAAGGAGGCCGATAATAGTCATCAATGACTATGAGTTTGAAAATTGATTTGGAAATGCTTACGATTGTGTAGTGAAGTCGAGTTCCACTCACCATGTCACATATGTGGAAACATATAAATGCATTTTTAATTGCTGTCTATCATCGATGCAAGCTTAGAATTGGTCAGCACTATGATAAAGAGCAACTTTGACTTTTTCTAAATGCCTTTAAATGTTTAATCGATTCATTCCTTAAATTCAATCAATATGTGCTAAGTGTTACATATTTCATGTTGATTGTTTCTCTCCATAAGAAACAACAACTTGATAAGAGAATAGAGGCTTTGGTGCCACCTCTTGAAACATTTTTCTGTTGATGTCTTTGCTGGAGTATAATTCAAATTCTCCATGTGCTTTTTGAATAAGTCTTTGGATTGTTGTAAAGGAAACAAGTCGATCTATAGGAGGTTTTTATGAGTTTGAGCTTCTGTGATCGCCACCTTATTGCTGAGTTTCATGTGTTGCTTTGCATGAAGCTTGCTGTCCTTTTGAATACCTAAACTATAGGCTTTGAGGTTGCTTGGTTGCTCTATAAATAGCTGAACCATTTCATTTGTGAGGGATGCATGTCTTTCAAGAGATTAAACATCTTTTGCAATTCATAATTCTGTATTTTCCCAGCATTTGAGAGAGTGAAAGGAAGTAAGTTCATATAGTTGTGAGGAGGTTATATTTTGAGAGTAAGCTATCAACTTGTGAGGGAGAGCTATAGTGTAATTCTTGAGGAGCTGTTTATCAAGCTTGCTATTGTGGAAAAGGCTGCATTGTTGTCTCTAGTTTGGATAAGAGATAATAGGCATGCAGATCTCTTCTTCTTTCTTATTTTACTTTGAATGGTGTGTCTTGCATGCATGGTTGAAATGTCTTTCCCAATATATGCATTAGAGAATTTAGATTACTTTGAAAAAGAAAGTGAAGCTTTTATGTTGTTTTCATAATGTATTTTGATGTACTCCATAGTAGGAGATGGGTGTTTATCATAGGTATTATATACTAGGTATGATTGAACATGAAAAGCACATATAGTGCATTTAGTTAAGTTATTGATTTAACTAGGAAAGCTTGTGTTCACTCCTAGGATAGACAATCTAGTATGGGAGGGAGTATAAGTACTTACATGTAAGTAGGGTTATCCAAGTATATAGGTTATCTTTGGAATGGCAGACTATCCATAGAAGGAAATACCTAACTTGTGTACTTAGTAGTTAAGTAGGTTTATTCCAAGTAGATTAATATGGTTGTAGGTTATCTAGGATGATGGACTATCCATTGAAGGAAATACCTATGCGTAGCTTAAGATAGCCTTAAGTCAAATCGGCCCTGAGTAGTGTATGTGATAGATGAATCTTAGTAGGAATACTGAATGTAACACTTTGGCCAAAGTAGTGCAATGTCTGAGACTCCACTATGGATTGTGTGACTACTGAGACTACACTGTCAATTCACTGTGATCTAGTATTACATGCTAGATAGAGTTTGTGGGATTACAAGTTCTAGTTATGTAGGACACGACACTATGCTCAGTTGGTTGTTGTTATCGATTACTCTACCAATCTCTTCATCGAAGGGAAGGGCCATCTATCGAATGATAGATGTGTGGGGGACCGCATTATGAGTCCGTGGTTGGCGGAAAAGCGCCTGAGTGATGATTCTCCTCCATAGTAGGTGATAGAAGAATCAAGATTTGAAAGGAAGGATCCTAGATCATCTTACAACTATTTGTTCTAAAGCTTTTTGAGCTATGTTTGTAAATGTATGCTTTCTTGTATTGATGTATTAAATGAAAAGAAAAGGAATTCATGTTGTATCATGTTATGCATCTTGGTTGAATGATATCAATAAAGAAGGAATTTTTTTATTGCAATGGTTTGTTAGTTAATTTACTCGTAAGGTGTAAATTTAGAAATTTTTACTTCATTGAAGGTTAGTACGTTACAATTGAACACTCAAAATACTGAGGGGGGGTGAATCAGTATTCTATTATACCATTTAAACATTAGCCATCCAATTAGCAAAGCATGCTCAACAGCAGTAAGGAAAGAAAATATGAAAACATCCACAACATCACATAACACATGGACACCAAGATTTTTATGTGGAAAATCCAAAATGGGAAAAACCACAGTGAGAGTTAGCTCACAATATATTATAACCGGTTAAGTATATTATATAAATGCTCACTGTAGGTGGACTCATTGCCCACAGAGAAAAAAGATAGAAGAGACAGGGGTGGCTCATAGCCTATTTTGAATTGTTACAAATTGCATCTACAACATGTAGGAATATAGTTCCAATGAAGTACAATATCAAACTTCTCACTGATCTGGATGAATGCTCTACTCTGCTCTGCATTTGCATAATTTAGATCTCAACATTCAAAACTTATCTCTGCTTTGAAAAAATTTGAATCTCACATCTCACACACATCATCTCACTATATATCACAAAACACCAAAAACAATCTATCATATATATTGGCATGAAGTACAACATCAATTAGGTCAGCCTAATTGGATGTAACACACAAAATTCAACTTGTCGGCTCCAAATTTGTCATCCATAACACATGCCTCAATTCAAATATCAAAATACCTTAAGATAGGCTGGGATGGACCTAAAATAGATCCCATATAAGAGTGTAACACATATTAACCCTTCACATACATCAAACGTGTTAGGTCAACACACCATAGGACCTAAACAAAAATCCTTCAAATGTTCATCTAATTCACAACACATGGACCTGAAACCATGATACCATCCAGTATTCACACTCATTTGACATCTGTCAACTTAACTTCAACACCTCAACATCAAGGAATCATCTATGGAGAAGTGCAAAATCTCCCACATTGACACTTTGTACAGGAAATGACTATGAAATGGCAAACTGGACTCTGTCATTCATATCTCCCAAAATACTTTTCCAACAAATATGAAATCTTAGATTTAGATTCTTCTAATAACCAAAAAAATTAGGTTAGAAGTGTGGAGAAAAATATTCCTTTGTGGAGTGGTGTGGACCCAAAAATTGATACATTGTAACCCTGAACTGGCAGTTCTGACACTTAGTCAAATTTTCATACCACTGAACATTCCAGACCAAATCTCTTTGCACAAATGACTTCTTCAATACCTCAGAAACATGCCAAGATTAATCAAATTAGTCCACAACAATGTTGACATCAATGAAAACATTGTATTACATTGACATGTACGTTCTCCATGCTCATGTTGCCAACTAGCATCATCAATGACAATCTCCTTAAACTTCCAACAATCTCCCCCTTTGTCATTGATGGAAACATGTCAAAAATTCTCTCCAAAACTCTCCCCCTTTGAAATCAAGGGTAGAGGGTTCCTATATACATTTTTCTGATTCATTACTAGAACTCCCCCCAAATGATGTAGTCATACATACATGGTTGTGAAAATAATTGACCCTCCCCGAGTCATGTACCAGAGAAAAAAAGTATTGAAATACAACTTATATGTTTGTATATGTACAAAGAATCAGAAAAAAATACATAAAAACATGAAAGATGAGTCAACCAAAGGTGGTTGACGCTTGTAACTTCTTCACCTGATCTTCCCAGGCTGGCCTACTATCTTCCCATTCTCATTTGGCCTCAACAAGCAGCCTGATCTAAGTTTCAAATTCTAACAACAGTTATTCTCCTTGTTCCGGTGAAGCAGGTATTGAATTTATCCCTTTTTCCTTGCTTGAACTGAGTAGTGCCTTAGAGATCAGTACTAATTTGGGATTGACTATATCCCTGACCTCTTCAAATTGTAGTATGATATGTTACTTTTGTGCTTGAAGTTGGAAAATTTTCTTATGAAGCTCTTCAATTTTGCATCTTGTGACATCGGCGAGGTCAACGGCTGGGTCATATGCACTAGAGGCAGCATCAATCTTTGACTCAATAGAGTTCATCTCCTTCGTTATGAATTGTGTGGCTCCTGGCCACTTCGTGTCATATTGCAATAATGCCTTTGACTCACTTACACTGATTTCAAAATATTTCAATAATTTAGAAAATTTCCTGTTTGCAGTGTGCTATCATCTCCATTATTCTCTTATCACCCAATCTCTTTTCCACTTCCTTCTCAACTTCTTCCTTAAATCTAGATGCATAAGATTTGAATGAATCGATTAAAAGCTTAAATTTTTCAATACAAGAGAGTGTAGTATCCACATGTGATCCAGGTATAATCTCTTGAAACACTTTGACTACATCATCCATCAGTTTTTTGCTCTTTTGATGGGTTTCTATGATCTGCTTTCTTGTGGATGTGTGGAACAAGTATCCTAGTTGTAGCTTGTGAATAGGAGAAATCTTGTTCAAATCAACATTACCTTGACTCATCGGTAGTTGCAACAACTAAGAGGACACAATAGGTTGAAAGCTAGGATAAACACTTAATAAATTTCTTAGAGAATCTCCGAAGGATCCAATAGATTCACCAAGAGACTTTGTAGTCTTCACAACCTTATCCTTTTCTTTTGTAGACTTTCCGAAGTCAGTTGTTTCATCTTTTTCAACATCTCTAGATGCATCCTTGCCTTTGTTTTCTTCTTCTTCTTCTTCTTCTTTATTCTCTTCTTCCTTCTCTCCATGCTCTTCTTCTTCATTACCATGGTCTTCACCTTCCTCATCAACAACCTTTTCTTCATCATCAACTTTGTCTTCATGCTCCACATTAACATTTTCATCAACCCTATTAGAGTTTACTTCCTCTGCAATATTATATGTGCTTACCAGAGGAGGGACTTCAATATTCTGTATCAGAGGAGTGATTGTGAGATTTTCCTTTGCAATGTCTTCTCTGATCATTACATCTTCTTTATTTTCTTCTATCATATCCTCCACTTTCAGAGGGGTGTTATTTGTTGCAACTTCTTCATCCATGTCTTGCTCATGTTGAGCATCATCAGTGTGTATTTATGCATTGGGTTCATCATTTACTTCTTCAATCACTAGAAGCAGTCCAAGCTTTTGAACAATCTCCTCAACTTTGTCATTGATTTATTTTTAGATTCTTTCCAAGTCACGTTGATATTTTCCCATGAGAACTTTGATTCTTTGCTTGGTTCTCATCTCCTTGATGTATATAGTGACCAATGTGGTCCTGTCACCTTCTGAAAGTCCAGTACCAACTCTTTCCAAGGCTTCATTTTTTATCCTTTCATGTTCCATTATAGCCTCTTCTCTTCTTTTCAGCAGGATGTTCCATACATCATCAGGAATATCCTTCCTGATATTCTTCAAATATGCTTCAAGTACCACAATGTACTTGGAAATAGCCTCAATAATGGTGGCCTTATCCATCTCATTTGACTCCTTGTACAACTCTACAATCTCCTTCAGCATGTCATTCTACACAGTACTATTAAATAGTGCCTCTAACTTCATTAGGGAGTGAGGTCTTTCCTATTGTTTCTACTTCTTGACCTTCACTAGAGACTTCTTTCTCCGATCCGGATCTCGACGACCGGATTGCCTGACGCGACGCGATTTTCGACCAGGTTGACGACTTTCTGATCCGACCGAAACCGACAATATTAATTGTCGAGATTTAAAGATTTGTTTGACCCATTAGTGGCTTCAGGATGGTTCTTCCTTCATTTCTTTGGATGCACTACTAGAGGGGATTTCTCCCTTACTAGAGGATTAACAATAGATTTTATTTTCTCTCCAGCAGATGGAAAAGTCCTGGAGGACTTTTGTGCAGAGGGAGGAGTGGTAGATATTCTTCTTGATCTTCTACTACTCCTTGATGCTTTAGCTGCACTCTTGTCTGCTCTAGCTTTTTCTCTTGCATACCCCACCTTTTCTTTTGACATAACCAACTCTTGTGCAAATACATCTACCATCTTGTCAAAATTTTTCCTCATCACAGGTTCCTTTTGCTTCAAATGTTCTTCCATGGAGTTTTCTTCATATGTTCAGTGTATCAATGGGTTAATTTCGTAGGATTAAGATTATCAAATAATAAAGCATACAAACCCAAAGAAGCTAACAAGAACAATGAAAACTAAAACAAGAACGATTATACCTGTCACTCATTGAAGCTTCCATGATTCACCTTCATAGCACCTTCTAACTTGCTGATTATTGCGCTCAGATCGAGTGTGTGAGCAATTCTTTGACTATGCCAATGTCTTAAACAAACTTTGAAGGATTTGAAATATAAATGTCTATGCCTATGAGAAAATGACTATAATGCCTAAGACTAGAATTGAATATGCCAAAATATCATGAATGCTGCAAAGAAAAATGTAAGTATGAGCATGAGTGGTCGAAAATGTGAGCAAAATTGTCATTTTATAGAAAATACAATTTTGGATCGACGAACGAGATTAAAAGCTGGTGAAAGCCTAAAATCTATGGATGAGATTTCATGTGACAATCCCTAATCAGGGTTAGGGAAAAATCATTAACTGAGTGGTCAAGATGTCATTTGAGAAGATCGAATCGGCGGTCGAGAATAAATGAGATAATTAGTCAAAAAGATAAAGATTTTCAAAAATCAAGAAGATAAAGACTGCTTGATTTGTGAGATTCGAAAAATCAAGAAGATAAGAGTTGAACTGAAAAACAGATTTGGAAAATCAAGAATTTGCTCAATTGCTTGATTTTTGGAAGAAGATTAAATTAATTCAAAATATGGATTTTGTGTGATAATAAATAATCAATTTTCAGATTTATTTACTAAAATGAACTGACAGTCAAGAATGTGAGATCATTTTAAATAATTTCATTTATTTAAAATGAGGGAAATGTTAAATTTGGTAATTAAATAATTAAAGATAATTATTTAATTTAGAGGATATGATTAATAATTAAATAAATTAATAAATTCATTTAATTATGAAAATTAATGACATATTAAATAAATAAATGAAATTCATTTATTTAATAATCAAGAAGACATAAATGAATAAAGGTAATTAAATAAATTAAGAAATTTATTTAATTGTAAGAGGACAATAAACCCTTAATGATGTATTGAATAAATAAATATAATTTATTTATTTAATAATCATGAAGAATAAAAGGGATATGAATCAATTAAATAATTATAAATTATTTAATTAATATTCGAATGTGGACCAAGGACATAATTAAATGTCATAATTATGCTAGGATGAAAGTGGTAAAATAGAGCTTGTAGGCCTAGGTCATTTTTATGTGTCTACATTTTGCCCCTCTTTGTCATAATGTAGCATGTCGCATTGTGACAAAGAAAACAAGTTAAAACATGCCCCAACGAAGGTACAGAGTATCGATGCCCCCTCAAGAATTTTTTTGAATTTTGGCCAAGTGACAGAAAAATTAGGAAAGTGTCCCGATAAGTCAATTTAATTATCAGAAAGACAATGGTGCAGTCAGTTTTGAATTCTAGCTTGTTTAGAGCAGCCAAAAGGGTGGTCAAAGTTAGTCAAAAGGGCCTCTAGTAATAAAATAGTTGACAAATGTCATTTTGAATTTATAAATAGGTTGATGAAGGGGTAAAAGTCAATTCATTTTCACTATTCACCTTAGCAAATTTGAGAGCGACAAGCGAAGAGGACTTCTACGAGGATGGTGATTCCAGTGACTGAGAATCGCGGTGAGATCGTGTGGACTTTCAGGAGACCAGAGGGCTCAGAGCCAACAGTATGTACCTCTAACCCACCTTGTCATTTCATTGTTTTGCGTGCAAAATTTAGGTTTTTAGGGCCAACAACGAATGTGCTGCGACGCATATGCATGCGCGTAAGCTGCATTTGACTTCATGTTCGAAGCATTTGATGCGTCGTGACACAAGTGTAAGGGTATTTAGGGAAGGCCAAGGATGTGTAATGCATTTGCTAAAAAGTGCGATGCATTCGCAATATCGTGCCGCATTTGAGAGTTCTTACGCCGCATGTCATTTTGCAACGCATTCGTCTCTTTGAGCGATGCACTTGAATGAAGTGATGCATGTGCCATAAACCGTGACACAAATATTCTGATGTGACACAATTGAGCGACAAAACGATGCAATCAGTGTGTCGCGACGCAAGTGAAGTACATAACGACGCAACCATTTTTCTGTGACACAAGTGCAGTCAATGTGACACATTTGACTTTGAATTTGACTAATGCTGATTCTAATGCTTTTCAAAAATTTAATTCTTTTGAGTTATAATGATGATAATGACAATTGTCCAGAAGGTACTGACGTGTTGTTTGATCATGTGTAGAGACAACTAGCACCTATCTATACGTGAGAGATTAGGCCATCGACCTTCCGGTTCAGAGACCAGCTAACTCCGCGAGAGCGACGATGGTTGATGTGGCTAGGTCTGTATTATGTTGCCTATATGCCTGTTATTCGGGAAAATAGGGGACTGTTGACTACTTTGTGTGAGACATGGCATTCAAAGACATGCTTGTTCCATTTGCCGACAGGAGAGGCTACCGTGATGTTGGAGGACGTCTACCGTATCCTCTATTTATCGATTCGAGGAGAGAGGATCATCTATGACCCTTAGCATGGCTATCAGACCTTCATGACCTACTATCATGATCAAGGTGCAAGACTCAGCATTGAGAGATACGATATCCGCTGGGAGTTTATGGTGGAGCATTATGCCCGGTTTGATGCATTTTTGGCAACATTGATCGGCGAGATACTGATTCCTGACCACCGCGAACACAGGTTTCCCATTGGTTGGGGTGATGTGCTAGTGGGGATGAGGCGAGACATGATAGTTTATGCTTGGGGGTCCTGTTTGTTAGGCATGATTTACCATCAGCTTCACGAGGTGGCCTACAAGAGGGCACAAAGCATTGGGTGTGGTACTACACTTCTGATGATATGGGCCTGGGAGCATGTGGCCATATTCTGACCTCCTATCTAGAGACCACAGCTAGCCGAGGGGATGCCTTACGCTTATTACTATGTCAGTGTCTTACAACAGACGAGGATGGGAGAGACAGGTTGGTGGTGCCATCAGATTGACACCATGGTTTCATTCATCTGGAGGCCCTATAAAGACTTCCAGCAGTGGGATGATGAGGATGACCACATCAGCTTTTGTAGACAGTACTGCTACTTGATTGGTAGGATAGTGCAGAGTCAACTCATTATAGAGATGTACCTACCACAGCGTGTACTGGGACAGTTTGGGGAGCAACAGGGTATACCGGTAGGCACAACTGAGTATGCCAGATCTTCCAGGGAGTTAGCGTGGGGGCCACCAATTTCTATACCATTTGCCGAGCAGCAGATTGATGGGCTAGTAGCCCAGTAGTGGGGATGGAGAGGTGGAGTTGTAGATCAAGGTACTACCGTTGACTATGACTTGTGGTGGCAAGTGCATCGACTAGTGCTACTGACAGATCCTGATGGGCCAGCACCTGTTGACCGGAGATTAGTTATATCATGCATGCCGCCACACGAGCAAGGTGAAAGCGAAAGATCGTCGCAATCGCGCGCGAAAATCGAAAAGGATCGTCATAACAAATATGAGAAAGGAATCTCGTAAATCGAAGAAATAAAGAATAAATCCCTGTAAAAAGTTTCCGTAGAAATCCGAGATCGAATAATCGAGAATAATCAGAGAAAGAACAACCAGGCTCAAAGTAAAGCAAATCAACTCTTTCTCGAAATGCAATCAAATCAAAAAACAAATCAAAGAACAAAGCTTTCAGAACCGAATCTCCTCAAAAAATTAAGAGTTAGAAGGAAAAGAAAAAAGCAAGGAAGCGAAGGGCGGGGAGATGAAGGAGGTGGATTCGACAAAGGGAGCGAGATGGAGGTGTCTGCGAGGATGAGGAGTCGACAGAAGGGAGGTTCTGAAGGGAGGGAGGATATTAGCGAAGATAGTAGTGATACTATGGATGAGGCGAGGGTCAGAGATGGAGATGGTGGAGGGAGATATGAGATACCATCGACCGGCCAGCCCTTGATGCTGTAATGAGGACTAAGGTGGAAGACCGGGGGTGGATGAGGGGTGCTGCGAGGTTAAAACTGCTGTATGAGTCAAAGCTGAGGTGGCTGGGCGGCAGGATCAAAGCGGTGATCATGACAAGAGAACAGCATAATGGTGTACAGAGTTTGCACGATTGTGTACAGGACCATCGACAGATTTGGCACAGGAGTTTGATAGAATCAGTGTACGGCTTGGGCCATACATGTAGTTATACGAGCAGGCCATACCAGCCGAGATGAGAGATCCCGCCTTGACTAGGACACAGACGAGGACAGGCGACAACAACAGGTCAGGGAGTGGCAGTGGCAGTGGTAGTGGTAGTCACAGCTGTGCAGGGGGCTCAACCTCTTCAAGGCATACTTCGAGTCACAGGTCTCATCATAGACACTCTTCCAGTCACAGGTCAGGGCATTCACATGATTCATTAGGTTCAGGCCATAGATCAGTACCTAGTCTGCCTCCAGTGATAGATCCTTCAGCTTCACAGAGTCAGGCCGTAGTGTCATCACAGATGCCTGTTACTGTGGATATGATGCCATCAGTGTCAGTTCCATTGGTTTACAGATAAAGGTTGCTACAGGTCCACCCATTACCTCAGTGCCAGGCACAGGTCCTCAGTCACCACACTCTTCGCCATGAGGGGATGAGGAGAGCATTTCATAGGGCCATGCTTACTACGTTTGGCTTCATGTTTCAGTCTTTATGTTATGACACTTTATGTATTGAATATCGAGCCTGCGTGCTCTATTTTTTGGGATATCTCATGACTCTATCCTGTGACATTATATATTTTGAGATGATGCTATATGATGCAATTTTGATGCGGCCTACATGTGTGTTATGTGATGTTATTTTATTTATGCACTATGATGTATGTAATGTGGTGCCTACGTGGATTTATGCATTTATGATGGATGATGGTATTATTTATATGTCTTGTCATGTATGTCCTATGACGGTTACTTATGATGTGATGCCCTGATAATGCAATATTTATTTATATGTTGTGTTGATGTTGTGCTATGGATGATGATGATATGCATAATGTATTTATTTGAATGGATGCCATGTTTATGCTTATGCTAATGTGTGACTATGTATAATACAATATGTATATGATTTAATGCTATGGATGATATATGATGGATCTAATGCAATGTCTATATGATTATGCATGCACTTATGTTTTTGTATCTCACAGGATATCATCGTGAGATGGGAGAGAGAAGATGACAAGGCGGAAGGAGATGCATGTTAGTTCCTAGACCAAATCCTTCAAAACTTTACGATAGGAATTTTAATATTTATTGCTCTTAATCATCATTGGGAAGATTATTGTAATGGCCAACAAACACCATGATATGACATAGATCAAGGTGTACAAGGTTGTACCATCACGTAAGATAGGAAGTCACAGACAAGGATGATAATGACTCATACTAAGAGCGCAATTGCCCTAGTCTTTTTGTCATAACCAACCATAAGCAGAAAAAAAAAGGGACAAGTCATGTAATGTCGTTGCTTCTCTAAATCCTGTTTTGAGGACATCCTTGAGAAACTAGCAACATGATTTTCCAAAATAAAAAATAGAGCCATTATCATGATATGTTGTTGTTTTTCTAAATCCCGTAGTCAGGACATCGCTGAGAAACTAGTAACATGCATGCCAAAAGTCAAGACAAATGTCATGATACGTCGCTGCTTCTCCAAATCCTGTTGTGGGGGTCTCACTGAAAAACTAGTACCATGATGAAAAGCCAAAAGACAAGTGCCAAGTGTTTGCCAAGTGTGTTTGGATACCCCATGTTTTAATGTCAAGATGTTAGGTTTGATGATGTTGAGATGCCAAGGTGTCAAGGTTCTGACGATGCCAAGATGATGAATGCCGAAGATTGCAAAATTCAGGAAGGACACATCCTAAATAATGTTGATGTCGAGAGGGTTGATCCCTAAATGTCAAAAGAGATCCCTCAAAATTCTAGTGACAGGGATGGTGACGATTCCTAGGAAGGACACATCCTAAGGCACAAATGACAGAGATTGTTCTTCAAAAGGACACATTTGAAAGATAGTAATGTCGAGAGGAGTGATCCTTAAATGTGAAGAGGATCCCTCAAAAAAAATGTCGAATGATAATGACGATGCCTAGGAAGGACACATCCTAAGGCATAAATGACAGAGACTATTCTTTAGAAGGACACATCTAAAAGGTAACCAAGGGTTTGATAGTTTGACAGGTTATGATTATTTGACTTGTTTTGACTGAGTTTGACTTGTGTTGACCATATGTCGATATTGTCATGCTGGTGTGATTGTCATGTTTATTAAATGGTTGTTGTAATTTGGTTGCAGTAATTGGCTTATTTAGAGATGACTTGTTTGACTTTAAGACTTAGTGATGTGTGTGCTGATGTAGTGCCATTAACCCTAATGGACTGACCTAGTGTGGCCTCGGGGGCTCATCGACAGATGGCCTTGCCTACGTCATACACTCAAAGACCTCGTAGTTCGACACGACCAATGACTTTGTCTTGATGACCAAAGATTGCATCATGATTTTATTTTGACAAACCTAAAAGGACTGACCTAATGTCTCGGGGACTCGAAAATGAGTCTTGCCTACGTAGCAAATGCGCAGAGACAACGTAGTTCAGAAAAATGACAAGGACATATTGCGTTGACATAATTGACAAGAAATTACTTTGGTTTTGCATTTTTCGAGACAATTTGACATTTGTTGTGGTTTCTTCAGGATGTTTTTCAATTTTTAGGTCTTTCTTGAGGACATTTTATAATGTTTTTGATCTTTTTTTCAAGACTTTTTGTGATGTTTTTGGTCTTTTTTTCAAGACTTTTTGTGATGTTTTTGGTCTTTTTTCAGGACTTTTTGTGATGTTTTTGGTCTTTTTTCAGGACATTTTGTGATGTTTTTGTCTTTTTATAGGGCTTTTACAATTGCTGAGACCATGTGTGATATTCATTGCAGTCATATGATAATTTTTTTTCCCCTAGTCAGGTCCAAGACTTAGCCAATTTTAAAGGACGTGAAAGGGATATGCATGGGGTGTCAGATGGATAGTATTCAGGACTTGATGTCCACCGTTTGTCAAACATGAAAGGAAGGGTATGATGTCATGGAAGATGTCGTGGCGATGACATAAAATGTGTTTCATCATTGGCCAAGACATATAAAGTAACAGTAGATGGCAGAGCAATGATTGATTACGTATGTCGCCTGTTTGCCAGGTTTTGTTACATATTTTTTCGCCTCAGCTCAAATGGAGGAGCTGGCTGATTGTTTTCAACAATAAGTGGAATTGCAGATTGTTTTTTAAGGCTGTTTTGCATTACTTTGTGCATTTGAGTAACAATTATGCATTTTTGAAGTTATGAGTTTGCAAAGTGCCATTCAGAGGTTGCAGATTTAAAAGAAAGACAGAATTGAGTACATTAGCAAAATAACATTTCAGATGCTTTTATTCATTTCAAAAGAACTCATATTTTTACAAGGCTTCATTTGATTTCACAATTAGAATAACATTACAACATTGCATGAGATGCATTTTTCTTTTCAACTGAAAAGCAAAAACTGAAATCAAGGATCCACACAAGCTGTGGATATAACTATAACTATTCCAATACATTTCTAACAGCACAATGCACTACTGAAGATGCGAAAGGAGAACATATAAGCAACAACATAGTCATCATTGCCTGTTATTGACGCTTGATGTTGAATGGTGCACCTCGCCGTCTCGAGCTTCGCCGACCTGTAAGAGGAAAGGAGGGGTGTCAGTGGCTCCGAATATGACATAACTCATATGATGCACCTACAATAGTACAATATACTATTAGCAATGCATTGAAACAATCAAATTCAATCAAATGCAGTATGAAGAAGTGAACTGAAGGAGAAGTATCAACATCATAATCAACATGTTCCATTTTTTATGCTAACACTGTTTGTTTCCTTGTGCAGGTATAGGTAAAGTCATGAAGCGGAACATTATTCGAAGACCAAGCATGTGGAGTAAAACGGGCTCCCACAAGGGTAGAGCCTGACATGCTGCCCTATGCATTAAATGGGCTGTTTTGAAAGATATTTCATCATATACATCAAACAAAGTGAAATACAACTGAAAGAGTAAAACAAAGTTATCCATCAAGTAACGAAACCAAATGTGCATTCATAACGATCAACATTTCTTTCTGAAGGCTATAGGTGAACAGTGAGTTTAGTTCACTTAAGGAATTTAACAGAATGCATTTACATCAGAGATTGCTAAATTACTTCATTTTTCTGTGCTGATTATAATCATGTCATGTGAGTTTCAATTCATTATTTCTCTTTTGAATAGTGAACAGGCATACATATGCCTTAATGATTTGTTCTATTTTTCATGATCAAAGAGAATGGTTTCTGAGAGCAGTTTGAGTAGTGAAATATAAAAATGCATGAAGAGTACCATGTTGCTCACGAGAACAAATACAGACAGTGCACCTGAGTGTTAGATAAATTTCTAGTTCTGAGCTGACTGGTGAAGAAATACTGCATTATCAATGGTAATAATAAAGTGATCTTTTCAGAAAAATAACAGAGGAGCATGTATTTTCTTTCCAGAATGATTCTGAGTTACCAGTTATACATTTGAACCGGTGTTTTAAAAGTGGTCCATACTGATGCAATATTTCAATTCAAAAGCAAAATGAAAAAAACTTCTACAGAATTCAAGTGTAGGAAGTGAAAGCTGTTGTGTTAGAATTAAGGAAAGAGCAAACAGTTTGTTTCCGGAAGAAGGTTTTGAGGTGTCAGTTGTGCCTAAGAACTGAAGGCTAGGTACATTCCAGTATGATTCAATGTTAAGATAAACGCCCTGCATAAGTGCTAAAACAGAAAGAATAGGAGTTCACTTTGGATCAATTTGTATTTTCAGATCTTAACTATGGCAATTTATGTTTCAAGGGAGTAGCCAGATACAGTAACGAGTGTCAGTGATACAATACTCAAATATGGAGTACCAGTTATTAGGAGATACAACAAAAGTAGTGAACTCATTTTGATTATAATGGTGCCTCAAACGGGATCGTGTGTCAATGCTTAGTCAAGGACAACAATCAAATGTGATGTTCTTTCATTTTGTTTCTGTGAGTTACAGGTGTCAGGTAAGATGTCACTTGTAATTGGTCAAGCCATGAATTAAATATAACAAATATGCAAGATGTTGATCATTTCCAGATTACTCAGTCAAGGTCTTGACAGAACAGTGAGGTAAGGTTTCTGTCATATCTACAAGATGAGCACATAATGCGATAGGAGACCATAATGGAATTTTAGTTTCGAGCTTCATATGTATACGAGGTTCCAGAATGTGCATTCAAAGACGGATCTTTCAAATTCTTAGTACCTAGAGAGTACTCTCAGAATATGAATGTTGGAGGTTCTTTTTAATAATAGTTTACAACTCCATGTCAATAACAGTTCCATGAATTGAGCTCAGGTATTATAGTTATCAAGAAAGGTCACATAAATACAAAATGTCACTGGTTTTTTTTGAGCCAAGATCCTAAAATAAATGCAAGCAAGCATACAGTTTATCACCATTTCAAGCAAGTATGGGAGGTCGAGTTCTGTCAGAAATATAAAATACATGCTTTTGCTTTAAAAAATTCCAAAACTCATGATATTGTTTTGTTTCAGAAGTGTGGGGTAAATCACTGTTTGTTCTAGCTCGAGCCATATGGATAGAAGGAATAACAGTTACTTCATAGTCTCGAATGCTTTCAGAACACATAAAATGCATTTTTCTTTAGAAATTTTGAATAACCACATGAGGGTTTTCTTTCGAAGAGTACATAAGTATGCTAATTTATGATACCCATATGGGTTTTTCATGAAAACAACAGTATGACTACAAATATGAACAATTCTGTGATAAATCGAGCTCAAGAAAGAAGAAAATAGAGTTTTCCTTCAAAATTTCGAATACCCACATGTGGGTTTATTCTCAAAATACAGAAAGATGGAGTTTCCTTAAAAATTTCGAGTACCCATCTTCAGTTTAGTTTCAAATGCAAAAAGATAGCTACATAAATACCCATGTGAAATCTGGAGTAAAATGGCAAGAACATAAAATGAATGCAAGCTTTATGTTCTGGGTCGAAATACAGAGAGGGAGAAATGCAGATTTATTTAAGTTCCTGTGTTACCCACAAACAAAGGTTCTTTTAAATTAATATAATGGTAGTTTTCTGTTCTGGGTCGAGCCCAAAATCTGCAAAAATGCTTCCTATAGTGCTCTTTTGGCACGACCTGTACATGGCCAGAAGATTCATAAAAAAAGGAAAGTCTTTTAGAGTTTCTACAGAGCAAAAGATTACCAGTTCGAGGCAGGAACTGGGTACTCTTGCCGCGACCAGAAGTTTCATTGAGCATCCAGAGGTTGAGAGTCGAGCCCACAATGAAGGTCAGGCTTACACAGTAGTACGAGAAGCACACAAAAAATACAATATGAAGAGATAGTAGAGTACGTTAGCCACGACTTTGAGGCCAAAATGAGCAGAATACGAAGCCATAGAGTTTAAGAACACAAAGCTTACCTTTGCACAGTGAAGGAGAACAAGAGTACAAGTCAAAACTTCCATAGTCTCTAATCAAGCTCGAACTCATAATGGTATGGAGAAGTCAAAGAAAGAATAGAAGATTAGAAACAAACTTATGCAGACCGCGCCCTTAGGGATTTTTGATACTCGAAATAATGAAGTGGAAAAGCTATTTCGCCATGAAAGGAAGCTTACCCACTAGAGATTCGGTCAACTAGAGAGCAAGGGAAGATTTCTGAAGCACACAGGCTCGAATCCAACACCATCATGGCGGCAGTTTTCTCTCAGATAGAGTTTCTTTCTTCTCAAGTTACGAGTGAAATGAATGATAATTAGGGTTTGACCCTATTTCCTCATGCCTAATTCAAATACCATCAGCATCCAGATTGTTCGGTTTTGAGCATATGTCGAAATTCAAAGTGGGGTCAAAATTTTAAATTTATGCCTTATGTTTTTCAAAGTCTGAAGTGTAATGTATTTGAGGGTGGCCGAAATCATGTGCCTAGGTCGATGGATAGGTCTTGATTTATTCTTTTGCCTTAGTAGAAAGTGAAGACTTGGATGTAGGTCATATTATTGTTTTATGAGAAAACAATGAGAATGTAATGGTGAATCCCTCCCTAGTAACCTAGAGTTAGGTTTTGATGATTACCTATTTTAGGGTTTTTTTTTTTTAAATTGATTTTAAAGAAATCAATGAGTTTTATTTTAGGTGAAAAGAAGATGATTATGATTAATGTTTTTTTTTTTTTTTTTTGAGAAAATCAGAATGTATCTTGGAGAAATAAGCAGTTTTATTTTTGCAAAAGATTTCCAATCTTTGAGTTGCAAAAATAAACAAATTGTAAAAAATCTGCATCTTGTAAAAGTAGAAGCATAAAAGCGATGTTTTATAAACTGCTTTATGTTTTCTTGCTATTTTTAGCAGATCTTTGACTGACTTTTCTTCTTGGTCGAATTCCAGACTTATCTTGGAGAGATAAGGTGTTTTTTGAACTTTTAAAGCAAAATTTTCCTATTTTTAGGGGCTTGACAGTGTAATCATAAAAGCTTTGTGCTTTTTTCTGCTTTAAAGCAGTTTTTGAGTTTGTTTGAGGCCTTTTTTCCTTGAGTTTTTTTCTAAGCTTGGATTAGGGTTTCCTTGAGAGTTTTTTTGATAGATTTAGTCTTTCAACTCTCCATACTCATCAGTTCAGATCAGTTTGTTGCCCTTACTCATTTTGGGGAGCTTGTAAACCTTTTGATACTTAGTTTGGACAGATTGACACTCTTCCAGTTTTAATAGAGCAGCAAATTTCTCCTTATTTTCTGTCTCAAGTTTTGTAATAGTAATCTGATGTACTTGTGTTTTCAAATTGAAATCCTTTTATGTCTTGCTGTTATAGGTGGTGTTTCAAAATTACATGTTTCAGGTTGCATGTTGTATTTGTTTTCCAGATCTTCATGCGAATCACTGATGGGATGTGTGCCAATGAGATTGTGAGGATTACTGCAATAGATAAGTTGTTATGAGTGGTTAGGTCTGAATTCTTATAAGTTTGGTGAATCATCTTTTAGAAATAGGTTTTTATGTTCAGTCATCCTTCATCCCTTTCCTCAGAAGCTGTTAGAGTAGAATTCATCATTCAGAGAACCAGCTCACTATGGAGATTCCTCTTTCGCATAGATCACCCACATCTGAAGGAGGTTTCCATGTTTCAGTAGTTTGCTGAATACTACATTCAGCAGGGTGCAAAACTATTGATAACAGGTTTTCACCATGGTACTTATCCAAAGTGCATGTTTGCCAGGTTTTCACTGTTGGACAAATTAGTTTATCTTTACTAATTTTTTCATTCATTTTTTTTTTTTTGGTGTCGCAAGATGCACATTTTCAGTTTTCATCAAGGCAACAATTTTTTACCATTTTTCAATTTTTTTTTGTATTTTAAAGGTTTTCAGCTCGACCTTCTGATGCTATGCATAGAACTTTCAGAGATGTAGACTATTGATAGGCTCTGCCAATTGTTCTCCATCTTGAGTTGTCAGCTGATAAGCTCCAGAACCAAAGGAGGATATGATGACGTAGGGTCCTAGCAAATTTGGTTCAAATTTTCCAGGTTTTTCTCTGTCAGCTTGATTCTTAGGGTTCTGCACGAGGACTAGGTCACCAATGTCAAACTTCCTAACCATGACCCTCTTGTTGTAACTGTGATAGAGACGGTTCTGATATGCCTACAGATGGTTCAGGGAATTATGCCTTCTTTCTTCTAACATCTCCAGCTCGTGTAGACGTGACTATCTATACTCCTCATCATTGGTCAGACCCTTCAGGGAGACTCGTAAGGAAGGAATTTCAACCTCAATGGGCAAGATGGTCTCAGCTCCAAAGACCAAGGTGAAAGGAGTGGCTCTCATAGGCGTACGAATGCTAGTGTGGTAAGCCCACAGAGCAGGGTTGAGTTGAATATGCCAGTCACGGCCAACGTCATTGACAATCTTTTTAAGGATTTTAACAATGGTTTTATTTGACACTTCGGCTTGACCATTTCCTTGCGGGTAATACAGAGAGGAAAAATGATGTTGGATATGAAATCCCTCACATAACTCACAAACGTCTTGGTTTTTAAATTGATGTCCGTTGTCAGTGATGATGGATTGCGAAAGGCCATAACGACAAATGATATAGTTAAGAATGAATTTGGATATTTGTTTTCCGGTTATGTACGTCAGGGGGATGGCTTCGATCCACTTCGTAAAGTACTTAGTGGTGGTTATGATGAATTTGTGGCCATTAGACGAGGTAGGATGGATCTTTCCCATGAGGTCGAGTCTCCATTGTGCGAAGGGCCATAGAGACATGATCAGCCGAAGTTCTTGTGCTGGAGCGTGAATCAAATCACTAGTAATCTGGCATTGGCGACAAGTCTTGACATATTCTAATGCATCTTTCTCAATAGTTGGCCAATAGTACCCAAGTCTCGTAATCTTCTTGGCCAGAGTAGGACCACTCGAATGAGACCCACATATACCCTCATGTACTTCGTGTAAGGTTGTGCGTGCTTTGTTGGTGTCGAGAAATATAAGGAGGGTGTTGTCAAAGCTACGGCGATAAAGGGTGTCGCTAATGATGGCATATCTTGTGGATTTTCGGATAAAAGACTTCCTCTAGTTATTGGACAGATTAGGGGGGAGGGTTTGAGACTTAAGGTAGTCATGGATGTCTTGGTACCAGGGAGAATCGGGACCAACAAGTTTGCAGACCGTCTCTGATTCTGGAACATAATAGGCGGGGACCAACAGTTGTTCTATCAGGAATTCCAGCTGAGGCATATTGCTTGGAATGTCGAGGAGAGAGCCTATTGTAGCCATGGCATTTGCTGCCTTGTTCTGTGCTCTCAGAACTTGCTCGAAAGTCACCATGTGAAAGTATGTCTGGAAGCTATCAACCATTCGTTTGTAGGGCATGAGCTTCTCATCTTTTGTGTCATAGTCATCATTAACTTGGTTGATGACTAACTGAGAATCCCCATAGACATGCAATGCTCTGATTTTCCATTTTATTGCCATTCTAAGTCTCGTAACCAATGCCTCATATTCTGCCACGTTATTTGTGCATGGGAAAGCTATGCGGAAAGACTTGGGAATGAAATATCCTTGAGGGGTGATAAACAATATCCCTGCCCCCGAGCCATGATTAGTATGCGATCCGTCAAAGTATAGCCTCTAGGGTGACTTTGGTTTTGTATGGAATATTGACTCATTTGGGAAATCTGCCACTAAGGGGTGATCACTTTGTATAGGTGTGTCTTCCAATTGGTATGCAATCACTTATCCTTTGATCGCTTTTCTTTCGACATAATGAATGTTGTATTTGCTTAGAATCATGACCCATTTTTCCAGACATCTTGTCAATGCTACACGACTCAATAGATATTTGAGGGGGTCAATCTTGGCTACCAACTGTGTTTGATGGATCAACATATAATGTCTTAGCTTCTGAGCTGCAAAGACAACTACTAGACAAGCACATTCAATTGATGTGTAATTTAGTTCATACTCAACCCGTGTCCGACTGATATAATATATGGCCTTTCATTTTTCTTCTTGGTCGTTTTGTGCTAGTAATGCCCCCAGTGCTGAAGTAGTGGCAGAGATGTATAAGATCAAAGGTTTTCCGTGGATGAGAGACATGAGGATTGGCGGTGACAGTAAGTAATCTTTTATTTGCTAAAAAGCTTCTTGGTATTTATTTGTCCACACAAAGGGGTTGCCTTTGCGCAAAAGATATTGGAATGGTTGACACTTGTCAGCCAATTGTGCTATAAAACATCAGATAGATTGTACCCTGCCCTGTAATGTCCTGAGTTCGCTTATTCCTTTGGGAGGAGGCATGTCCAAGATGGCTTTGAATTTTACTATATCAACCTAAATGCCTCTTCGAGAAACTATGTATCCCAAGAGTTTACCCGATGTTACACCAAAGACACATTTCTTAGGATTCAGTTAGACTTTGTATTCTTCTAGTCTCTTGAAGATTGTGTCTAACACCTTCAGATGATCTTTTCTTGTTACTGATTTAGCCAGAAGGTCATCTACATAATCTTCCATTGTTTTATGCATCATGTCATGAAAGATAATGGTCATAACCCTCTGATATGTGG
Organism: Sequoia sempervirens; assembly: GCA_007258455.2. NCBI lineage: Eukaryota > Viridiplantae > Streptophyta > Pinopsida > Cupressales > Cupressaceae > Sequoia > Sequoia sempervirens. The sequence goes on from VDFB02000003.1 coordinate 93,242,734, forward strand.
CACCTGCATTTTTAAGACCAAATGGCATGACATTCCAGTAATATGTACCCCAAGGGCAAGTGAATGCTGTTTTATGTTGATCTTCGGGGGCAATACGAATCTGATTATAGCCTGAGAAACCGTCCATGAGGGACATCTCATATCCTGCCGTGAGGTCAACTATGATATCAATATTCGACAAAGGAAAGTCATCTTTTGGGCGTGCCTTGTTTAAGTCTCTAAAATTTGTGCAGACTCAGATCATTCCATTTGGCTTCGTTACTGGCACAAGGTTAGATATCCATTCAAAATAATCAATAGACCGTATGAACCCAACGTCTAGAAGTTTCTTCAACTCAGCCTTGACCAATAGAGCAACTTGAGGATGCATTTTGCGTAACTTCTGTTTAACTGGTTTGGCATTGGGCAATAGTGGTAGGTGGTGCAGAACCAGTTCTGGGTCTAGTCCCGGCATGTCGGCATAGGACCATGCGAAGTTGACTTTACGTTTTGCAAAGAATTTGTGAAATTCTTGTCTCTCCTCTTCAGTCAAGGATGCAACAAAGAGGACCATTTTGGGATCTTCTATTTTTGATATGTTGTCTTCTATGGTGTCTTCTATGAGCATAGCTGATTTCTCTTGTGTTATGGGAAGAAAGTCATTTTGTGGGAAGCCCTGATCTGGGGATAAGTCAGGTTGGTATGCCAAGTGTCAGTGGTGTGGATGGTGATATCTCAGGCAGTGCCATCCATCATCTGTTTCATGTGTGTTGAAGTGGGGACCTCAAAGTCGTGTCAATCAGGATCAAGTAGTTTGGCCCGTGGTTATGAGGTTGGGATGGTGGGGCTTGTATGTCATGGGGAAGGGAAATGGAGCTATGACTATTTGGTGCTAGATCGATTTTAAATGTTTGCCAAAAATTTTGTTCAGAGGTAAGCTCCCTCGTTTTAATGAACAAATCATCGAGGCAACAGTCACTTAAGGATCTTTGAGAGCCAAATTCCCACTCTTGGGAGTCAGTTTCGGTAAAGGTTTCCTTAGTGGTCTCGACACTTTCTGAAGCATGCATGTGCTCACTCGAAATTCCACTGGTATGTCGGTCGTCATTGTCGGGCAATCCATACCCTAATCCAAGATACTTTGGTATTTTGAAAGATTCTATGGGCTCTCTTCGTCTAGTTTTATTTCTACCTAGGCCACTAGTTCCATCGTCGCCCTTTTCCTTCATCATGTCATATCCCTTGCCATATTTCCTAACTGGTAATGGGGGTAGGTCGGCCATTTCTTTATAGAGCCATCCTGTAATATCAACAAGATCCTCGTTACTCATGTCTCCCCATTTTTGTGAAAACCGTTTTTGGTGGAACTTTGAAAATTTCTTTGGGTTTCATTCTAAAACATGGTCGAACATAGACCTTCAGAGACTTGGGTATTGTTGTGATGCTATATGTTGTATGTAGTTTGAATTCTCCACAGCCTAGGTCTTGGATCTTGACATTGGGTTCATCCTTAGGAAGTGTGGAAGATGGTGGTGTGGTGGAAGACGTGGATAGAGTGGTCGTGGAAGATGATGCGAGTGTGGATGGGTCAATGTATTTGGAAGAAGAGGAGCTAGGAGCTTCTCGGTTGATGGGCACTTGATTTTTGGAAATACCCCTTAGGTTGGTACAATATTGAAAAGGGTCGGGGTCTCCATATATAGTGATTTATGTGCCGTTAAATGGGAATTTTAAGGATTGGTGATATGTGGAGGGAACGACTTTTAGGGCATGAATCCAAGGGTGGCCGAGCAAGATGTTGTAAGGTAATTCTAGATCAAGGACCTGGGAAGTTGTATCCACAATGACTAGTCCCACTCTGATAGGAAGAGAAATAAGGTCTCATGAAGAACGTTCTTTGTCATCATATGCTTTTATGACTATACTCTTTGTAGGGTCCACACATGCATCAAAAAATCCTAGAGCCTTAACCAGTTTCAAGGAGCATATGTTCAATCTTGCTCTACCATCTACTAAAACTCTTCTGACCTTGTGCTTATGGACGAAAGTTTCAATGTGTAATGCATCTTTATGGTTAGTCTTGGGTGACGAGTAGTCTTGATAAGAAAATGTGACATGGTGAGGTGTAGTGAGGTATCCCACCATGGTATCAAATTGGTTGACATCAATACCCTTAGGGATAGATGAATCTTGCATGGTTTTATCCAAGATAGCCTTATGCGTGGGAGAGATGCAAAGCAACTCAAGTATGGAAATCTGCGTGGGAGTTTTTCCAAGCTGGTCGATAAGGTTAAACTGACTCTTAGGTTTCCATTGCTTTGTGGTCGAGGCAGGTTGTGATTTCCTAGGAGATGGACCAGGTATGGTAATCTTAGGTTGCCTAGCGGGAGGCAGACCAACTATGGTGGCTTTTCCATTTCGAGTAGTGGCATTGCATTGGGGTGCTCGTTTGACTGTGATGGTGTTGATGTATTCATCGTCAGTTCAAACATTGTTTATAGTAGGTCCACCGAAATAGTCATACTTGGCGTGGGCATAATTGGCTTGATTATTGTTTGTCTTAGGACTTGACGTGGAAGAATTATTAGAACCATGGTCTTGCAATGGGTTCTTATGAATGGTATGGTCAGAATTTGATGGAAATTGTGGCCCACCCAATTCGATTATTCGACTCTCGATAAGGTCTTGCACAATATTTTTGAGTTGTCGATAGGACAATGTCTTATGTCCTTTAGCCCAGTGGTAAGCATAGAAGGCATTATCATCCCATCATGACGGTTTAAATTTCCCTGGTTCATACGGTTTTGGTTCTTCAAGTGTGATGAGACCGTTTTGAAGGAATTTCTTCAGGACTTCCTCCATGGGCTCACCCAAGGGAGTGTATGTTGGACCCCTGGGGAATTGTCTTGTCTGACGGTATTGTCCTTGATTTTTACTGTTTTGACCATTTTGGTTGTTTGGGGTGGGGGGTGTTAGTATCGTCGTTGGATTGTTTTGTGGTTGAACCCCTTGAGAGCCAGTATAGGACCCATAGTGTTTACAACCTTGGCATCAACAACACCGTCATTGGTAACATGTTTATTTTGGACCCAATACTTATTTTTGTCAGTGGGAGGATTTGCATTTGTATTTTTAGGACTGCACTTTAGCTCTCCCTTTGCAATAAGGGCTTTCTCTATCTAGACACCTTTTTCAACTAGGTCCATGAAGGTTGTGCAACAATGTACTTGTAATGCATATTTTAAGGGTCCTAGAAGTGTTTGAACAAACATGTCCACCTTTTCCTTTTCGGGTATGTTGATGTGACAACGACTAGCTAGACTTCTCCATTTTTGGAAGAATGGGATGAACGTTTCGCTAGCATCCTCTTGCATGAGATTGCATAAGCTAGTAATAGAGGTGTCCATGTCAATGTTGTACGAGTAATTTTTTATGAATTTGCATTTAAGTTCATCCCATGTTCAGATATATTTTTGAGTGGAGAACCATTCAAGGGTAGGACCTACAAGACTTTTAGAAAATAGTCTCATCAAGTATGTTGGTTCATATGCGACATCCATACATTTGGTTGCAAATTCTCAGACGTGTTCAATAGGGTTTGTCTTTCCTCTGTATTTGGTAAAATTAGGTGACACATATCCCAGAGGAAATGGTGGCATGTATAAGTTCATGTCAAAGGGATATACGGATAAATCATATGAAACTTCTAATTTCTGGACGGATATTTGTATGTTTTCTATGGTCTTCTCTAGACCCATCAACTTTGATTGTAAGGCATCGATTATAGGGTCATTTGTGGCCCCATACATCGGATTGATTGGTACACCATAGGTCCCCATTTGTTGTGAGTGGATGTTGGTGTGTTGTTGAGGTACATGTTGTTGTGACATGTATGATGTGTTCTGATTTGTGTGTTGTTGGTATTGAAAGTTTGGATTGGGGGCATGTTGGTGGGTATGAATATGGGGTGAGTATGTTGGGATGTGTCCCCCATCCATTTGGGTCGATATTTGGGGAATATGGCGACCATGAATATTTTGATGTGTGAATGATTCCATAGGTTTTGTGTTTTGACTACCTTGTCCTAATTGTTGGGTTTGTACAAGGGGAATGGCCGTATTTTGTCCTTGGGAGGTGATGGCATTAAGCTGTGTTGACGCGTTAACATTTTGTTGTTGTCCTTGAATAAAGATACGTCGTTTACCTCCACCCAAAGGATTTTGTGAGATACCAATGAAAGGATATGATGAAGATGTACTCATGGTAGTAGATGTAGTTGTCAATGGAGGATTTGTATGGCTTGATGATGCCCCCATGAAATTTACCGTAGTGGTAAAGAGAGGATTGGAATAACTTGCCCACACTGCCGAGGACCCAAAGGTGGTTCTAGCCGATTGTGACGATGTTGTGGATATTGTGGGCACTATGACGAATTGTGATCCTCCAATGGATGTAGCGTTTATTGAATTGAAGTTGTTTGGAATGTTGGAGGTAGCACTCATGGTCATTGTGACATTTTGTGAGGTAGCATCAAAAAAGGTATTGCTTGTGGTGTTTGGAGGTTGACCATTATTTGACATGTTATGTGTATTGTTGACGTTATTGGCAGGAGATTTTGATCTCAAGGTATCAATGTCGAACCCATGAGGTAATTTAGCTCCTTGACTTAAAAGTATGGCCAAATATCTGTCTCTATCACATAAGACCATTTGTTCGACAAAGTAGGCCGCCTTTGGATCTTGTGCTGCTACCTCTAGGTTTTCCACAAGTATTTGTCCATATTCATCCTTACGTAAGAATGGTTCAAAGGGGATGTTTGATGAGGATGGTATGGTCGTGAGAGGTTGAGTATTCGTGTTGCTAAATGGGTCGTCAAAAGTCCAATTTGGGTCATAAGTGTGATTGGTGACATTGGAATTAGAATCTTGTCCAGAGTTTTCCATTTGTATTTTCTTTCTTTGGAGTCTAGTTTCCACCATAAAAGGGAATTTCTCAAATGAGGGTAATGAAAATGATGATGAAATGCAAGGATGATACTAGCCTATGTGTTTTTTTTTTGTATTTTGTGATAAAAGGATGACAATACAAGATGATGACCAAGGAAATGATTGATGCAAAATGACAAGGTTGTCAAAGCCAAAGTGTCGAATGAGGAATAATATGGTAATGCTGACAAAGGACTAAGGCGATTAATGCAAATTCTAGGTTCAAAATGAGGACTAGAGGTGGACAATGCAAAGTCTAAGTTTAAAATGATGACTAAGTTTGGACAATGTTTGGAGAAAGGTTTGTCTAACCACTCTAAGCTTGACTTATGTCTCAATTTAGGTTATCAAAAGGACTTGCTAAAGGGACTAAATGACAAGATCAAAATGATGAGTGAGCCTACCTAACTAGACTGTTGAGTTCGAGGTTCTCACAAAAATGATAATGACTGAAAAGAGGAATAATGACTATCCCAAGATACCCTAATTTTGAAAACAATGATTTTTGCAAAGTGTGGAGATTTGGCCTAATCCAAAGTTTTCCAAGATGAAACCTAAGGAAAAAAATGACGATTATGACGCCTAAGGAATGCAACTAAAATATGAAAATTTTAAACCTATGGTTAAAGTGAAAGCTAATGAATGCAAATGATGGACGTTTTGAGAAATTTAAATTTTGGTTTCTGACAAAGACTTTTGAAAAAGATGTTTGAAAATAGGCTAAGATGTCTAGACTTAGATTCTGGTCTGAAACAGGGTTTACTTTGTTGACAGGAAAATGCATCATTACAGGAAGCAAATGCGTTGCAGCAATCAAATGCGGCTCTGGGAATGGCAAATGCGGTTCAGTTTTACAAATGCGGCTTTATAGAAGTCAAATGCGGTTCAGTATTTCGGATGTGGCTTTACAAAAGGAAAATGCATTTTAAGACAGGAAAATGCGGTGTTTGGAGCAGCAAATGTGATTTATCAGAGCAGATGCGTTGCAAAGTCTAGAAAATGTGGTGCGACAGAGTGATTGCAGTTTAACAGATGCGTCTCAGGATGTAAAAAAGTCAATTTTTCTGATGTTTTGGTTAAAAAACTGAATTGTTGAAAGTTTGACTATTTTGTTGTTTGTTTTGTTTAAGTAACCAGCAAACACTTGGAAAGCACAATATTTTGAAAAGTAAATAAGCACACAAGAGAACAAGTACGATCCTAGGTTAGGCCAGGACAATATTCTCTAGACTCCACATGGGTTTCCCCAACCGCATATCAGTAGCGTGTGAATCCAGAAGCTTGGCTGCACGGGCTCCCCCTTACAGTGCACTCTCTTCTTAGGCCAACCAAGCTTCCAACCCCCATGAAACTCCCATGGCAGATTGATCACCTCTACTAAAGACTGCGAAGACGTGGAAGGCTTCACACCGACCGGTGTTGTACTAGCAAATAGAAGGTTTTGGGCTTACTACACAAGAGTTTTTAATTTGAGACCCCCGTTCGAGTGGCCATACATGGGGAAAGAGATTAATCATTGATTAGGTGGCACTCCAGCCTGAAGACGTTAAGCTCAACAGGGTTTATGGGAGTACTACTCTGTCCGTATGACACATCCACACTCGTAATCTTAGGTTTTCCCTTAAGATTCACATTTATATACCGGTCGGGGGTAGCTTGAATTTAGCTCTATTGCTGGTTTGAGTCACGTTGGGGTGATGAAATCCCCAGGCAGGCCCAATTTCTAGAGGCAATAATCATTTCTTTTACACCCAGGATCTCATTACCGCAAGGGGAGAGGATACTTCGGTTATTGCATGAGGGTTACACAAGGATAAAGCGGGTCTGGCTTTCTGATCACCTAGTTTGCACAAGGTGAGAGCATACTCACCTACCACTTTCAAACACAATCAGAGAAAATGAAAGACATGTTTATTTTAAGTGCACCAAAAATAAATGTGTTGTAATCTAATAAAAAACAAACACGATGTTTAGAAATGAGTCTTGGACATTCGAACCTACAAAATCACAAGTTAGTAGTTTGCTTAAATCATCTTGGACTCACAAAATATAACCGCCACATGCTACAAACAAAAAATAGTAACACGAAAACCCTATGCCAGAAAAGAAAACCAGAATACCAAATAGAAAAGAACAAAAAATAGAAAAAAAAATAGAATGCAAAACAAAGAATGATAGAAAATAGAAAAACCAGAATGCAAAAGGAAGAAAAAACTTTACCAGGCAAATGCATCACAGCAGAGCGAATGCGTCTCGGTCTGACAAGCAGATGCGGCTCGTTTATGTCAAATGCGGTGTTACGTACTGCGAATGCGGCACCTCAGAGCGATTGTGTCATTTTATCCTTCAAATGCGTCGCGACACATCCGATGCGGCGTGATAAAAATAAAATGCGGCCTTTCGTACCTATACCTGCAAAAATGACAAAAAACAAAAAAAACCGTATGGAACAAAAAAAATAAAGCAGTCGGGTTCACCAATGTATCAATGGGTTAATTTCGTAGGATTAAGATTATCAAATAATAAAGCATACAAACCCAAAGAAGCTATCAAGAACAATGAAAACTAAAACAAGAACGATTATACCTGTCACTCGTTGAAGCTTCCATGATTCACCTTCATAGCACCCTCTAACTTGCTGATTGTTGTCCTTAGATCGAGTGTGTGAGCAATTCTTTGACTATGCCAATGTCCTAAACAAACTTTGAAGGAATTGAAATATAAATGTCTATGCCTATGAGAAAATGACTATAATGCCTAAGACTAGAATTGAATATGCCAAAATATCATGAATGCTATAAAGAAAAATGTAAGTATGAGCGTGAGTGGTAAAAAATGTGAGCAAAATTGTCATTTTATAGAAAATACAATTTTGGATGGACGAACGAGATTAAAAGCTGGTGAAAGCCTAAAATCTATGGATGAGATTTCATGTGACAATCCCTAATCAGGGTTAGGGAAAAATCATTAATTGAGTGGTCAAGATGTCATTTGAGAAGATCGAATCGGTGATCGAGAATAAATGAGATAATTAGTCAAAAAGATAAAGATTTTCGAAAATCAAGAAGATAAAGACTGCTTGATTTGTGAGATTCAAAAAATCAAGAAGATAAGAGTTGAACTGAAAAGTAGATTTGGAAAATCAAGAATTTTGCTCAATTGCTTGATTTTTGGAAGAAGATTAAATTAATTCAAAATATGGATTTTGTGTGATAATAAATAATCGATTTTCAGATTTATTTACTAAAATGAACTGACAGTCAAGAATGTGAGATCATTTTAAATAATTTCATTTATTTAAAATGAGGGAAATGTTAAATTTGGTAATTAAATAATTAAAGATAATTGTTGCCCGATTTTTACTTACGGGCTCAATCAGGTCGCCAAGACATCTTTGTTCAGCGTAATGTCTTGCCGATCAACCGCAGTCTCACCGAAAGAATGGAGCTCTCACCGAAAGGTTTTGGGCTCGCCGAGATGTCTCGCCGACAAGTGGTGGTCTCCCCAAAAGAAGGTTCGAGCTCACCGAGAGATGAAGGCTTCGACATGAAGTCCTGGTGACCATTGGTGGTCTCGCCGAAGCAGCCGGCGTCAACGAGAAGTCCTGCCGAAAGGGTAGGGTCTTGGCGAAGGGAGGTGTCATCGGCGAGAAGTCTTGCCGACCCGATGAGGTCTCGCCAAAACGGGATGCCTTCGGTGTAATGTGGGGGCTTCGGTATAACATCTTGCCGATTGCTGAAGTCCCGGTGATAGGGGCTAGCGAAGGGGTAAAGGTCTCCCTGACCGAGTGATGTCTCAACGAAGGAAAGGAGCTCGGTGAAAGGTCTCGCCAACCGAGCAAAGTCTCCCTAACTGAAATAAGCCCTCGCCAAAATAAGGTATCTTCGACGAGAGGTCTTGCCGACCCGATAGGGTTTTTCCAAAATGAAGTGAGCTCGGGGAAAATGGAGGAGTTCGCTATGAAGTCCTGCCGACCTGGTGGTGTCTTGCCGATACTGATAGGTCCGCTGCAGACTTCGGCGAGAACTCTTGCCGAATGCGGATGTCTAGGTGACAAAATGGTGATATCGGTATGACTTCTGAGGACTCGCCATTATGTTTGGTCGATAGCGATGGTCTAGGTGACAATGTTGGATATCGATAGGACTCTGGCCGCTCACTATGAACTCTTTCCGACCATCGCGTGTTATGCCGATAGCTGCTATGAGGTGTACTCGCATCGGGGAGACATGATTAGTGTCTCACTGACATGCAATTATGATGAAGCGACTTTTGACTGCCCGAGAATCTTACGTGGAGTGTGTTGGCCCAATCAGGGAGAACTAAGGGCGAACCATTGACTACTGGACTATTGTGACCGCCCCTGTGGAAGATCAGCGGAATGCAAGCGGTATGGATCTGCTTTGTGATCAAAGGCATGGGTTGGATTGGTGAAACAATGGTGCTCGAAACTAACATAAAGGTCAGATGCTGCTTCTCGAAGATGGTCAACTTGTAGGAAGATTTTGAGCACAGGAAAACTGATAGGAAGAAAAGGCCACGAGTCTCTGTGACAGCTGGGATCTCTGCTGGAAGATAACAGATCGATATTAATGACTATACTCAAGGGCATTCAAAGCGGCTCTGATGGAAGCTCGAGGGTGGACATGGAGGCCATAAGTTAATGCTTTGGTTGCAAAAGATCAAAGGACTTCTCTTGAGGGCGATCCTTCACACCGACATGGACAGTAGGGATACACTTGAATGCAACATTAACTTCATTTAAAAGATCTAAGGGTAGATCTTTATGAACATTGATATTTTTGTAAGCCCTAGGGGCTGGGACTTTTGTATATATGACATTTTTGCCTCTTTGTAGAGGAGTTCAGATTATGCATTCTGGAGAGTTAGTGATTTTTAGAAATCCTTTCTCAGCTGATGTATGTTTTGTAACTCATTTGGGGCATAATATACAAGTTTACCTTGGTCACGACTGATGTTTCAAATTACCATCTTGTTCTTGCAAAGTGTTGTGCATTTCAGGTTAATGATCAAGTTATTTCTATGAATTTATTCCATTCCCTTATAACTTTATCTATTGTTTTCATGCCTTCCTTTGCAAAAGTATCATTATACGAATCACAAACTGTGTTCACATAATCACACATGGATTCTAATCTGTGAAAATATTTTCCTTTTTTGAAAAAGTGTGTGAATCGAACCTATTTGTGAAACATTAATCCAAAGCTTACAAAATTTGATGAGTAATCTTATGTTCATTGTCAATTTTTAAGTGTAACCTAAGTATTCCATTGCTCTTATCAGTTTGGTGTATCACCATAGGATTTAGTTTTCATTTTCATGCACTCCTTCTCCCTTTTCCTTACAGAATCAATAATTTAGGTGATACCAAAGGAAGCTGGCCTTCTCCGGAGGTTGACCTCTGTCTACAAGTAACCCACAACTTTAGAGGTCTTCCCATGTTACACTGGATTGTTGAATTTTACATTCAACATGGTGCAATTTCAGGTGCTAACAGTTCTGGCACGCCCGATGGGATGAGTTCCACATTATTTTGTTGGTTTGGTATGCAACCAGCAAGTTTCAGACTTTGCATAAGTCATTTTTTGCATACTTGGCGACTCCATAAAGAGAAAGAACTTCAGAATCAACGCTTTTACAGTTTATGAGAAGAGTTCAGACAAGGAGCAGCTCAGTTCCTTTTGAATATTTGCAGCTGTCACCACCCAGAAGACAAGGCAGAGCAACAAAAAGGGCACCTCCTTCTAAGAGAGTACAGTCTACACCACCTGGTGTTAGACCAGAAGTTGCGTTTTCACCATCAAGAAGGAGAGGAAGACCATCCAAAAAATAAATTGAGAATCGTTCAGCCTCACCTAGCCTTGGAACAAAAAGGTCTGCTTTAAGCAGTCCAGTTGCTTTTGCTAGTTATATATTTTCAAGTTTTGCTATTGCAGCAAGTTCATCAACTGCAGTTTTTACAAATCTAAATCCACCTCTAATGGCTGCTCCCATAAATCAGCCTTTTGTGCCATTTAATGGAGGTAGTCCATTAAATTTGACACAACACAATGACATTCCAATGGCATCTTTGAAAAGCTTTCCAATTTTCACCGGGGAAGATCAGACTACCCCGATTGAACATATACGAGATGTTGCTTCCTTATGTGGTGTGCACCATATTACACAAGAAGACATAGCTGTAAGACTACTTGCAACATCATTCAAAGGAAGAGCATTACAATGGTTCAAGAGTCTTGGAGTAGGTTCAGTTGCCACCTGGGACGAGTTGGGTGACAAATTACACAGGCAGTTTTAGGACAGGTCTGATAATTTGTCTTTGTTGGAACAATTAACTATGCTTAAGAGGGCTCCTCAGGAGCAAATGAATGATTTCAATTTAAGATTTCAAAGAACCTGGGATAGAATCCCCGCAACAGTGAGACCATATCTAGAATATGCATTTTTTATACTTTTTGAAGGCTCTTAACAATGATATAGCCGTTATGATACAATCAATGGGGGGTGTTTCTCTACCAGATGCATTTGAAGTAGCAATCATAGCTAAAAATAGCCTAATACAAGCTGGTAAACTTGCTCCTAGGCCACCAATGCCTATATTTCTAGATATTCATTCAAATATCCCTTTGCAAATACCACCTTTTGTACCTTTGCCACCTGTTCTAGCTACTGTAACACAAGACACTATTGTTCCAAGATCTTCAAGTGAGTTACAGGAGATCAAAAGTTTATTACAGACTTTTAGAAATAAGCTTGTGACCTTGGAAAAGCAACAATCATATAACAAGCCCTATCAACAGCAGAATTCAGGTCAACAACAACAATATCAAGGTAATAGACAAGCTTATCAAGGAAACTACCAGGGCCCAAAACATAGTGTAAACACTAGACCTTTTCAGGCTTATGCTCCAACACCTGCTAGTGCAGTTAAGGATCTTATCCCTATTCAAAACAACCTAGCAACAAATTATGAGTGGTGCTACCCTTGTAACCAACCACACAATCAGGTCACTTGCTCAAATGGACTCATTAATCAGGCACTTATGGTACAGAATGCCTCGAGTTCACAGCAAAATGAATTCAATGATGCATCTCCACAACACCAAGATCAGCCTACCAATGATACTACCCTACTTAACTGGCAAGGTGAGGAATTTTGTGGATTGAATGTAGATAATTCTCCAGTTGTAGCTAACACAAGGGTAAAGAAAAGAGCTTTTGAGTTGGATCAAGCAGCTGATAAAGGGAAAGCAACAACTACAAAACCATCTACATCTCAAGTGACTCATGGTTTGCAAAGAAATCAACAACTCCCAGTTAAGGAGCAGCCACACTTACAAGCTGATCATGCTGGCATAAAGGTACATCATAAAGTGAACCTAGTTGTACCCTATAATATTCTTGATAGTATGAAAAAGATGAATGTAACGATGTCTATGTGGGATTCATTAGCTATCCCAGGTCAAAAAGATATGTTACACTAAGCTTTGTCAAATTTTAAAGTGTCTGATGAATCTGAGTCTCCAATAGGTCAAGTCAGAACTGTATTGACAAATAATCCCCAAGAAAAGGATAAACAACCCAACAAAGAGGCAGGAAAAGAAGTCAAACCACCTCCATTTTACGTGTATGTAATCATAGGTGATAAGTTAGTTCATAACTATATGGTAGACAGTGGAGCTAGTAGCTCAGTAATGCCAAAGCAAATTGTCGACAAGCTTGGACTAAAGTATCAGCCTTTAGAGAAAGGAGTGATTCAATTGGATGGTACTTCTGTTAATACATTGGGTTTTATTAAAGATTTGAGTCTTACCCTTCATGCTTGTCCGAATTTTTCAGTTCCTCAGGACATATGTGTCATAGATCTCCCACCTTTCTTTTCTTTGTGCCCCTCAAGAGACTTTACAGCTAAGATAGGTGGTTATGTGTCAGCTGATTGGTCACATATGCTATTTAGAACAAGATATGGAACTAAGGTTACCATTAAATATGAGAGGTTGGCCAAAGATCACATTGAGCCATATAACCCAAGTCCTATCAATGCTGTTCCTACTGCTGTAGACACAAATTGTGTCAGTTTTACTGACAGTGAATTGGCTGCCGCTCAAGAACTTCAAGCAGAAGCTATTCCTGATATGTTGCTTCATGAATGGGCAGTTGAAAATGTGTTGGACAGTCCTGGAGATTTTATTCAAGATGCTGGTATGGGTAATTATGTGATGCTTGAACCTGACTCAGAGGTTCCAAACCTCAAAAAAAGTACAAATCAGTTGTTGCAACAACAAAGTGAACTTTGGGAAATGTTTTTTGATGGTTCCAGAAACAAGAATGGAGCAGGTGGAGGTGCAATGCTGGTTTCTCCACAGGGTGATAAGTATTTTTCAACCTTTCATTTTGCTTTTGCATGTTCTAACAATAGTGCTTAGTATAAAGGACTCATTCAAGGCCTTGAGTGGGCAAGGAAAAGAGGAATTGACCGTTTGAAAGTCTATGGAGACAGTGAATTGATAGTTAATCAGGTTCGAGGGCTAAATGTTGCCAAGAATGATGCTTTAAAGTCTTACAGAAATAAAGTATGGAATATAATTGAAGAATTTAATGCCTTCAATCTGATTTCTATTCCACGCAATCAGAATAAGCATGCTGATAGACTTGCAACAATTGGAGCACAGTTTGATATCCCAGGTGATATCAAAAAGCATAAAATACAGTACTATATCAAGGTGGTTATCAGGTCATCAATTCCTGATAACAACATTAACTGGAAGGTATTTGAAAGTGATGAACAAATTTTAACCTTTCTGCTACAAGAAGATCAATTTTCTGTAGTGAACCAAGAAAAGATCAAACAACAGTATGATGATCAAGTGATACAGCTAAAGACAAATAAACTTCCCAAAGGGTTGGTTACCTTGGAATCCATATTCAATTTTGATGACCAGCTTAAGAAGAGCAAAGTCGGCATTCAAGTGAAAGATCATTATGAAGAAGTGAAAATCTTTAAAGGTAAGCTTCTCAAATTAGGCAAGATCTGTTCACTTGAAGATAAGAGAGCTTTCATTGTTTTATGCCAAGAGTATCATGATGTTTTTTCTTGGCAATATTTTGATTTAAGAGGGTTTGATCCTCATATTGCACAACATACAATTGAGTTAGAGCCTGATGCCAAGCCTATTAGACAAAAACAAAGACCATTGAACCCCAAGCTTGAACCTTTAATGATCAAAGAGCTGACCAAGTTAGTTGAGGGGGATATTGTATTTCCAATTAAACACACATCTTGGGTTTCTAACCTTGTTTCGATTAGAAAAAAGAGTGGTGAGATAAGATTATGTGTGGATTTTAGAGATCTTAACAAAGCATCTCTGAAAGATCATTACCCCTTACCATCTATGGAACAAATTCTCTAAGCTGTTGCCGGTTCAGAGAGATTTTCTCTTCTGGATGCGTATTCTGGTTATAACCAGATTCTAGTCAAAGAGGAGGATTAGTATAAAACAACATTTACAACAAAATGGGGCACTATGGCCTACAAGAGAATGCCTTTTGGTTTATCTAATGCTGGTGCCACCTTTCAACGTGCCATGGATATGGAATTTCAGGGTTTAATCCAGAAATTTTTGCTGGTGTACTTAGATGACATAATTGTATATTCAAAGAAGGCAGATGAACAATTGTCACATATAAAGCAAGTTTTTGAAAAATGCAGAGAATATGGAATATCTCTCAATTCTACAAAGAGTATTTTTGCAGTTCATGAAGGTAAACTGTTAGGAGACATAGTATCAAAAGATGGATTTACCATTGATCCTGAAAGAGTTAAGGCTATACTCGAACTGCCATTACCCAATCACAAGAAAGGATTGTAGAGATTTTTAGGGAGAATCAACTTTTAAAGAAGATTCATTCCTAATGTTGCAAATTTATTACAACCTTTGACTGCCATGCTTAAAAATAATGCAGTTTTCAGTTGGACTAGAGAAGCAAAACATAGTTTTGAAGAAATCAAGGAAGCTTTAGCATCATCTCCAACACTGGTAAATCCAGATTTCTCTAAAGACTTCTTTTTGTATGCTTTTGACAGCGTTAGTTCAATCTCTGCTATGCTGGTTCAGAAAAATAGGGATAATTTAGAGCAACCAATAGCTTTCTTTAGTCAAGTACTTGCTGATTATGAAGAGAAATATACATTTGTTGAGACACATGTTCTCGCTGTGATCAAAAGCCTAAAGAATTTTAAGCCTCTAGTTTCAAACAATAAAATTCATATTTTGGTTGTACACTCGAGTGTGAAGGAGTTTTTGTTGAAATAAGATCTCAGTGAGAAAAGAGCAGGGTGGATCACAAAAGTAATGGAATTTGACATCAACATCAACATCACAAAACTAGTCAGAGGTAGAGGACTTTCTGAGCAACTTGCCTCCACTTCTGAAGATGCACAAAAATTAGAAATTAGTGCTATTTTAGCTAATACTGATCAGCCTCAAAATGTTCAAGGTGCCGTACCTGCATCAGTTGTAGGTTGGGTTCAAGAAATGACCCACTTTCTTCACACTGGTGAATGTCCACCAAGTCTAGATAGAGCAAGGCGAAGATACTTCAAATTGCGGTCAATTCCTTATGTCCTTATTGATAATATTCTTTTCAGGAAAGATTTGAATGGTGTTTTATTAAGGTGCATTGATGCTGACCAAACAAAAAAGGTATTGCATGAGTTTCATGATGGAATTTTAGGAGGGAACTTTGCTCCAAGGACAACCGCTTGGAAAATTATGAGAGCTGGTTACTACTGGCCCAGATTGTTCAAAGATGCATATGCATGGTCAAGGAAGTGTATGAAATGTGCTTTGTTTGCAGGAAAGGAAAAGCTGCCTGCTATGCCTTTACATCCAATTGAGGTAGAGCAACCCTTCATGAGATGGTGCATTGACTTTATTGGACCAATTAATCCACCATCCAGTGCTGGTTACAAGTGGGTGCTTACTGCTACAGACTATTTCACACGGTGGACAGAAGCAGTAGCTTTGAAAGAAGCAAATGAATCTTCAGTTTTGAATTTTTATGAAGATATAATCACCAGATTTGGAGTTCCTGACTCCATCATTTCAGATAATTCTCTTGCATTTGTCGGATTAAGAGTCACAGATTGGGCTATTAAACAAAGAATTCATTTGAATACTTCCTCCAATTATTACACGCAGGGTAATGGATTAGCTGAAAGTACAAATAAAAATCTGATCAGAATCATTAAAAGGACTATGGAGGAGAATCAAAGAATTTGGCATACCACATTGAAATCTGCACTTTGGGCAGATAGAATAACCCCTAAGAGGTCAGTTGGTAATTCTCCATATGTCCTCGTTTATGGTAAAGAGGCTAGATTACCTCTATCTGTAGAGCTTCTAGCTCTAGACATTGTTCACCAGTTGGAGATGTATGAAGAACAAGACCCAATGTCCATGAGGTATGCAAAGCTCATGGAGCTCGAAGAATGAAGAGACAAAGCTATGAAAACTTTGGAGTATCATCAACTCCAAATGAAGAAAACATTTGATAAGAAAGCTACAACCAAATTTTTCAAAGAAGGTGATATTGTTCTCAAGTGGGATGTGCTAAAGAGTGGTCCAGGCAAACATACAAAATTTGACCATTTTTGGGCAGGTCCTTTTGTTGTTACTGAATGTAAAGAGCATAATGCATTCCAGTTATCAAACATGGATGGAGAAAGGTTACCAATCCTAGTTAATGGGATTCACCTCAAACGTTGTTTTGAGGCATGATTTATCATTGTACATATTAAGATAGGTTTTATGCTTTCAATAAGTGCTTCTACACTTTAGTTTAATTGTTGTTTCATTTCCTAGGTGTTGTTCCAGCACAGTAAATAGTTTCACTTCAGTTTCTCTGGTTCCAACAAGTTTCCAGTGTCCTGATCTGCTTCATAGGTCTCGAGTGAGTTGCAACCATGTGCGAACTGCTCTTGGTCTGTTTTGAGGTTTTTACTAAGTGACTCTGAGCCCAATGGACAAGTTTGGCTACTGGTTTCCAGGTTTAGCAGGCAAACATCCAACAAAGGTGACCATAAATGTTGCCCGATTTTTACTTACGGGCTCAATCAGGTCGCCAAGACATCTGTGTTCGGCGTAATGTCTTGCCGATCAACCGCAGTCTCACCAAAAGAATGGAGCTCTCGTCGAAAGGTTTTGGGCTCGCTGAGATGTCTCGCCGACAAGTGGTGGTCTCCCCGAAAGAAGGTCTGAGCTCTTTGAGAGATGAAGGCTTCGACATGAAGTCCCGACGACCGTTGGTGGTCTCGCCGAAGCGGCCGGCGTCGACGAGAAGTCCTGCCAAAAGGGTAGGGTCTCGACGAAGGGAGGTGTCATCGGTGAGAAGTCCTACCGACCCGGTGAGGTCTTGCCGAAATGGGATGCCTTTAGTGTAATGTGGGGGCTTCGGTATAACATCTTGCCGATTGCTAAAGTCTCGACGACAGGGGCTAGCGAAGGGGTAAAGGTCTCACCGATTGAGTGATGTCTCGGTGAAGGAAAGGAGCTCGGCAAAAGGTCTCGCCGACCGAGCAAAGTCTCCTCGACTGAAATAAGCCCTCATTGAAACAAGGTAGCTTCAACAAGAGGTCTTTCCGAACCGATAGGGTCTTGCCAAAATGAAGTGAGCTCGCGAAAAATGGAGGAGTTCACTATGAAGTCCCACCGACCTGGTGGTGTCTTGCTAATAGCGATAGGTCTGCTACAGACTTAAGAGAGAACTCTTGCCAAATGCGGATGTCTGGGTGAGGAAATGGAAATATCTGTATGACTTCTGAGGACTCACCATGATGTCTCGCTGATAGCGATGGTCTGGGCGATAATGTTGGATATCGATAGGACTCTGGCTGCTCGCTATGAACTCTTGCCGACTGTCGTGTGTTATGCCGATAGCTGCTATAAGGTGTACTCGCATCGGGGAGACATGATTAGTGTCTCACCGACATGGGATTATGATGAAGTGACTTTTGACCACCCAAGAATCTTACGTGGAGTGTGTTCACCCAATCAGGGAGAACTAAGGGCGAACCATTGACAGCTGGACTATTGTGACCGCCCCTGTGGAAGATCAGCGGAATGAAAGCGGTATGGATCTGCTATGTGATCAAAGGCATGGGTTGGCTTGGTGAAACAATGGTGCTCGAATCTAACATAAAGGTTAGATGCTACTTCTCGAAGATGGTCAACTTGCAGGAAGATTTTGAGCACAGGAAAACCGAAAGGAAGAAAAGGCTACGAGTCTCCATGACAGTTGGGATCTCTGTTGGCAGATGGCAGATTGATATTAATGGCTATACTCAAGGGCATTCAAAGCAGATCTGATGGAAGCTCGAGGCTGGACACGGAGGCCAAAAGTTAATGTTGTGGTTGCAAAAGATCAGAGGACTTCTCCTGAGGGTGATCCTTCACACCGACATGGACAACAGGGATACACTTGAATGCAACATTAACTTCATTTAAAAGATCAAAGGGCAGATATTTATGAATGCTGATATTTTTGTAAGCCCTAGGGGCTGGGACTTTTGTATATATGACATTTTTTCCTCTTTGTAGAGGAGTTCAGATTATGCATTCTGGAGAGTTAGTGATTTTTAACAATCCTTTCTCAGCTGATGTATGTTTTGTAACTCATTTGGGGCATAATATACAAGCTTACCTTGGTCACGATTGATGTTTCAGATTACCATCTTGTTCTTGCAAAGTGTTGTGCATTTCAGGTTAATGATCAAATTATTTCTGTGAATTTATTCTATTCCCTTATAACTTTATGTATTGTTTTCATGCCTTCCTTTGCAAAAGTATCATTATACGAATCACAAACTGTGTTCACATAATCACACATGGATTCTAATATGTGAAAATATTTTCCTTTTTTGAAAAAGTGTGTGAATCGAACCTGTTTGTGAAACATTAATCCAAAGCTTACAAAATTTGATGAGTAATCTTATGTTCATTGTCAATTTTCAAGTGTAACCTAAGTATTCCATTGCTCTTGTCAGTTCAGTGTATCACCATAGGATTTAGTTTTCATTTTCATGCACTCCTTCTCCCTTTTCCTTACAGAATCAGTAATTTAGGTGATACCAAAGGAATTCGGCCTTCTCCGGAGGTTGACTTCTGTCTACAAGTAACCCACAACTTTAGAGGTCTTCCCATGTTACACTAGATTGTTGAATTTTACATTCAACAGGGTGCAATTTCAGGTGCTAACAATAATTATTTAATTTAGAGGATATGATTAATAATTAAATAAATTAATGAATTCATTTAATTATGAAAATTAGTGACATATTAAATAAATAAATGAAATTCATTTATTTAATAATCAAGAAGACATAAATGAATAAAGGTAATTAAATAAATTAAGAAATTTATTTAATTGTAAGAGGACAATAGACCCTTGGTGACATATTGAATAAATAAATAAAATTTATTTATTTAATAATCATGAAGAATAAAAAAGATATGAATCAATTAAATAATTATAAATTATTTAATTAATAGTCGAATGTGGACCAAGGACATAATTAAATGTCATAATTATGCTAGGACGAAAGTGGTAAAATAGAGCTTGCAGGCCTAGGTCATTTTTATGTGTCTACATTTAGAACCTTGGTTGGTTTGCATCCTTTGGAATCTTCAACATAACATATGCACAACCAATAAGTTTTGCCTCTGTTACCTCATAACCTAATTCCATAACCCAAACAGTCCTATGTTCCACTGCCTCCAGAATGTAGTGATCTATAGATATAAGAAATGTGATCTCATCTTTGTATTTCTAAACAATACTTCTTGGAATCCTTTACCTCTCATGCATTCTTTTATGGAAAATAGCAAAGAAAACAACAAGTGCTTCATCTTGTGCTATAAAATCTCCAATAATCCTCATGTGGTCTACAATCTATAATGCAATAAGTATTCCACTTGACCAATTTAACATTCCAAAAACTGGAATCTTTTTCAGAAAGTAGAAAAGTAGACACATAACTAAAGTTCCATACTTGAATACATACATATTCTCTTTTTCCAGCATTAGATTCTCCATTGGTTGTTGCCTAAGCAATTCATAGAGGTCAAATTCAACTCCATTCAACACAATCTCATGTGCCACATTAATTAAAATGGTAGAGATAGAGTTATCCTTTTTGATGAAGTAAACTTTGTATCCAATAACCATGGTAGCGTATCTGAAAAGTAGGGTTTCTAATGGGATTCACTGTCAAGGCCCTTTTGTCATATGTAGCTCTAGTCTTCTCCATTACTACTTCATTCTTGATGGATTTTAACACAAGAACCGGTCTAGAGGAGCATAAACCAGTGAATTCCCTTATAACTTCCTTTGTTATCATGTGGGGCATGTTAGTACAAGAAAATTGATCATGAACCCTACTTAAGGCCATTCTAATCCATTTTTCATCAGTAGAAAGGTGGGAACCATTGCCATACATCCAAATTTTTCTCAACTAGGTTTTTATATTCCAGCTTCAAGTTAAAGTTATCATTTGTTAACTCATTTTCCCAAACATCTCCTAATTTGGAGGGTGAATTCTCTTCCATCTTAGCATGAATATAAGCCCTAACATCCTCAGTCGGTAAAACCCCATATGGTATGTGCGAGAGTGCACCTAATGGTTCATTTTCTATGGATTTGGCGGGATATCTCTTGAAATTAGGTTGAGGTTTCTCTGAAACCTCTACAACTTTTAGAGTATCCATTGCAAAATGTATTCAAACTAATTTTGAACAAATATTTCATAAAACTAGGGCACGTAGGATTTGCTAAATACCTTTTTACTTTGCTTCACAAAATTAGGGTTTTACTATACTAATCTTTGAATCACCTTTTGTACTCCAAATTTTCTTTTCGCTACTCTGCTTCTCTTCGAATGCTTTATGAAATAAATTTTCCTTGGGAAATTTTCTTTTAACCTTTTCATCCACCAAAATTTTTTAATAAATGCTTCAAGCGGTAAAGTTGGCAACATATTTTTTGTACACATAGACAACTTCTCAAGCTCCACAAATCTCCTTATTGACATATTTTCTTCCACAATTTTCACCAATAGATCTAACATGTTTTTCTTCATCACATATCTCCATGTTGTAGCTTCAACACCTCTTTTATGGCGGGGGATAAAAGATGTGCATTGATGGTCCCCTTAAGCCATAACTCTTGGCTTAGTTTCCAGAGGAAAAATCTACACCAGAGGGTGGTATAGATTCTTCCTTGTTCTCAGTCTCTTCTTTCTTTCTCCAGATCTTTTCCATTTCCTTCTTTACTTTAGGTGGATCAATATTTTTGATTGGTTCATTCCTCTTTACCAGATTATCCTTGTGTTTTTGCTTCTAAAAAACTTAGCAATATGTATAGGTCTATTGCAATTGTGACATACAACATTCTTTTGAACAATATTCCTTCCATTCATTCTAGATCTGCATTTATTAGCCTTGTGTCCAAATCCATAACATGTATAACATTACCATTGAAAGGTTGAATTAATCTACCATTGTGATATGTATTCATAATTTGACTTTTGTACTCACTTGCTCTATGTCCAAATTTCTTGCATGTAAAACATTGACCAATAAAGGATTGAATATTCTAATTCATTCTACTCCTACATTCCATTGCTCTATGTCCATATTTATTGCAAGAATAAAAAAAACCATTGAAAGATGGGTACCTTTAAGCATTTGGTTGTTTGACCAGAGGTCTTCTAGTATTGTTTATTTGATTCCAGATCTTGCCATTGTTCTTCTTGTCTTCAGTCTTCTTTTTTGCATTAGGTGTTTGATCTGCTCTTGAGCTTTCACCCTTTTCAAGTCCCAAACCACCTTTTTCTTTTGATGCTTTTTGACCTGCAATCAAGTCATCAAGTATTGTAGAACTTCTCTTTAATTTATCTTCATGACTTCTTGATTTCTCCCAATATGATCTTATATTTACCACTTCTTGTTCAAGCCTCATGCATTCATCAAATTTTCTTTTCACTTTCATATTTAGACATTCCTCAATTGTTTTCTTTTCTTCAACTTGCACTTTTAGTCCAGTGATTTTTTCATTTTCTTGCTTCAATTTTTCACTGACTTCCTTATGCCTTTCTCTGAACTTCTTGATTTTCTCTCTCAAATTTTTGAGGCATTGATTTGCCTCTTTAACATTCTCCTTCAGATCTCTGTTTTCACCTTCAACTTTGTCAAGATCTTTAAGAGCAACTTTGAGTTCTCCATCTTTATCAAGCATGAAACCTTCTTCTATGTATCCAACAACAGGATTCTCTTTCAGAGGAATAGGGAACTTCCTATCATCCATGTATTCAATCTCCAAGATCTTCCCAAATTTGTCAAGCTCCTTCTAGGGATCCAAGCTTTAATACCAATTGTTGAACACTCAAAATACTAAGAGGGGGGGTGAATCAGTATTCTATTAAACCATTTAAACATTATCCATCCAATTACCAAAGCATACTCAATAGCAGAAAGTAAAGAAAACATGAAAACATCCAAAACATCACATAACACATGAACACTAGGATTTTTACTTGAAAAACCCAAAATGGGAAAAACCATAGTGAGGGTTAGCTCACAATATATTATATCTGGTTATAGTAAATTACAAAAATGGTCACAGTAGGTGGGCTCACTACCCATAGAGAAAAAGATAGAAGAGAGAGGGGTGGATCACAACCTATTTTGAACTGTTACAAATTGCATCTACAACATGCAGGAATACAATTCCAATGAAGTACAATATCAAACTTTGCACTGATCTAGAGCAATGCTCTGCTCTACATTCGCACAATTCAGATCTCAACATTCACAACTTATCTCTGATCTGAACAAATTCAAATCACATATCTCACATACACCATCTCACTATATGTCACAAAACATACAAAATAATCTATCATATATATCGACATCAAGTACAACATCAATTAGGCCAGCCTAATTGGATGTAACACACAAAATTTAACTTGTCGGCTCTAAAATTTATCATCCATAACACACGCCTATTTTCAAATCTCAAAATACCTTAAGATAGGTCAAGATGGACCTAAAATAGATCCCATTTAAAGTGCAACACATATTAACCCTTCACATACATCAAACGTGTTAGGTCGGCACACCAGAGGACCTAAAAAAAACCCTTCAACTATTCATCCAATTCGCAACATGTGGACCTCAAAGCATGATGCCATCTAGAATTCACACTCATCTAACATCTGGAAACTTAACTTCAACACCAAAACATCAAGGACTCATCCGTGGAGAAGTGAAAAATCTCCCACATCGACACTCTGTATAGGAAATGACTGTGAAATGCTAGATCAAACTCTGTCATTCATATCTCCCAAAATAATTCACCAAAAAATATGAAATATTGGATTTAAATTCTTCTAATAACCATAAAAATTAGGTTAGAAGTGCAAAGAAATTTTTTCCTTTGTGGAGTGGAACAAACCCAAAAACTAATACACTGTAACCCTAAACTGGTAGTTCTGACACTTAGTCAAATTTTCATACCAATGAACATTTCAGACCAAATCTCTTTGCACAAATAAATTTTAGAAACATGTCAAGATTAATCAAATTAGTCCACAACAATGTTGATATCAATGAAAATAGTGCATTACATTGCTATGTACATTCTCCATGCTCATGTTGCCAACTAACATCATCAAAGACAATCTTCTCAAACTTCCAACACATTCTACAACAAATGACGAGAGAAGAGATATTGAAATATCATGTGGAGAGCTCTAGTCAGTTAGAAGAGATAGTGAAAGATATACAAGGAAAATTCCCTCAAATGCAAGGGGACTCATCCCAACCCTTGGTGGTACAACTAAAAATTTTGATAGATGGGGTGATCAAGGGTACCCAATTATAAAATAAAATAATAAGGAAACAACTTCGAGTATAGTATCAAAAGATAAATATATATGAGGAAAGGAAGAATTGTGCTACCACACACTCTACCCTAGAGTCACAAATCAACACTTTCAAGAACACTGAAGGAGATCTCAATTGCCCTGTGCCCTTTTTTTCTACAATGGCCAACATTGACAACCCTAATTAAGGCTCATATGGATTAGTTAGAATTCCAGATACTTCAGAGAGCCACAATCTACGACGCCCTACAAGACATAGATTGTCAATCTATGGTATAGATGGAAGCACTCCATGCCCAATTCCAACATCTATAGGATCAAATAGACAAGATTAAGAACATATTCCACTAACTAAGGGAAGTAGTTAGTTTAAGGCTACAACATATCATAGGAGTCCTCTAGGAATCCCAATAGTTAATATAGAAGATACAAATTCACGAAACCTCCTAGAGGAAAATAAGATATTATAGCAGATCCAAGTGCAGACCCAACAACTAAATTTGGCCAAAACATAATGGGAAAACACATTTCTAGACTCAAGGAGATCTTCAAGGATATCCTTCCAATATAGTAGTGTTGACTTGAGGACAAGTCAACATTTTGAAAGGGGGGATGATGTTGGGAGGAAAAAACAATAGTACAAACACCACTGAGAAGATCCTATTAAATATTGTCATAAAGATCTTGTGGACCTTAAGATTGAAAAGGTACCATCTAAACTAGAAGTAGAAGAGATGGGTCACATCCCATTCCATAGATATATGTATATAAAAAAATATGAATAACAATATGTAAGAATGATAGAGGAATGAATGTAGAAGCTTGTAAATGAAATGAATGTAAATAGATATAAGTAGATTAGTGAATATATAGAAGGTTATATGTAAGGAAAGGAAAGATATAGGTAGAGTATAGGGGAAGATATATAAATGTATTCCTTTTGATGTGATTAATATAATGATTACCAAAATTCTATCTATATGATATTATTTGTCATTTTGTGAAT
This sequence comes from Sequoia sempervirens, assembly GCA_007258455.2. NCBI lineage: Eukaryota > Viridiplantae > Streptophyta > Pinopsida > Cupressales > Cupressaceae > Sequoia > Sequoia sempervirens. Next base: position 93,267,668 of record VDFB02000003.1, read on the forward strand.
ATATAGTTAATTAGTTAATCCTTTGTCTGAATCAACTCGTGTTGCCTTTATATGACTGAGTTCTAGGTATAAACTACAACACTCAAAAAGTACTTGGGGCTCATAAATCCAGTTTGTGTTTCCCCAAATTTCTTGTGGGTGATCCCACATAAGTGGGTTACAATTGCATTCACAAAGAAAAAAATCTTAGACGCTAAAAAAAAGTGTTTTAAGGGGTTCGCTCGAAGGGGGTGTTTGAGCGAACCCAAAAAAAGGGTTCGCTCGAACACCCCCTTTTGGCGAGATTTTTCTAATGAAACAAAGGGAAGTAGGGAAAGAAAGGGGGTTCGAGCGAACCCCCCTTCGCTTGAAGGAGTCTAGGGGGGTTCACTCGAACCCCCCTTTTTTTCCCTTCTCCCCCTCCATGTGTAGTTTTCTACAAAATTTTTCCTTTCGAAGCTTGGGTTGAAGATGAAAATGGAATCAACTTCGCAGACCCAACTAGATGATTATAGTCCTCAAAATGAGCTATCCATCAAGTATATTTTTAATATATTTTGGTTTTATTATATATATTTTCTAGTTTAACTAAACATAGGATTTTCATCGAATATCAAGCTCTTTGTTATGCACATGTGAAAAAATAGTAGATTATCAAAAAAAATTCTGAAAAATATGTATGTGCTTGGTATTGATTTCCTTGATCCAACAAAAAAAAATTTGATTTTCGATACATACAAAAAAAGTTATGTATATGGTCCACCTATGTCTAAATTGTAATTGGTTTGACTTCAAAACTTAATTAAGAAAAAAATATTCAATAAAACACTATGAAACCAAATGAACATGCTAGATATCATAGTTACAAATCTAAAAAAAAAAAAGAATTTTCCTTCATACAAAAAAAGTTATGTTGTTGTATACGGTGAACATTAAAATTGGGTGTTTACTATTAAAAACTAGTTTTTGAAGATGGAAAAAGAAATGCAATTTGATTCCAATTTTTTTAAAAAATATATTTTTAGAATCTACAAACAAAATGTCGCAAATCACTAGTTTGCATCATCTTCAAATTCCTCATGGTTTAGCAACTATAGGTGCTAGAAAGTGAAGATTTAGTTAAAAAAATTCAGTTCAATGTTAAGTTTGGCCAAAAAGTGTAACCCACTATTGTGGGATCACCCCAAGCTAAAAATTCCAATTTAAAATATTTTAGTGAAAATCGTGGAAACAACTTAAAATCCAATATAAAACAACTAATTGAGAATAATACAATAATTTAGAGGGTTATTCTTATAATTGTTGTCATAACCCAATTTTATTGCATATTTATCATAATATGGTAAATTGAATTATTGAAGAAATTCAATTAAATATTAAATGGAGATTTTGGAATATTCAAAAATTGAATGAAAGAAGTTGACTGATGCTGACTTTGTGAAATTTTAAAATTATTCTATATGTTACCAAGAATTGAATGTTATTGATCAATTTGCAAGTGAAAGTGTGTACAGTTGCAGGGTGATAGGTTGAAAGATGAGAACACGATTGAAGTAGGATTGTTTAGCTGGATTAAACGGTAAGCTAGTTGGAATCTAGGTGCACACACCACAAATGGCATGATACTTGCATTTGAATTAATTTCCATATATAAGAGAACGGAATTTTCTGACTTGAATTATCTTTGTTATTGAAATTAATGGCTTGTAGATTAAAATTTGTCTACTTAAACTCTGTGTTTTGAAGAAAACGAAAGCAAGTATTGTAAAGAAAATTACTTTGTTAGTATATATATATATATATAAATAGATGCTCGAAATGAAAATTCAAGTTCCTTGCTTTAAATGATAGTGTATGAAACTTAGAAGCCATTACAAACAAACTTACACAAGAATGCATATATAAATATATATACATTTATATACATGCATGTAAAATAAATATGAATACATACATACATACATACATATATATATATATCTAAATACATTATTAGAATACAAGGTAAATCTGAATGGAATCATTTAAACACATATAGATATATAAATATATGTATATATATTACATACATATATATGTATATATAAATATATATATACATACATATACATACATACACATATATTTGAATTCATATTGAATTCAAAGTTGATAACCAATATATTCTAATCGGACTATTGAAATCAATGAAAAATCTTAAGGAAAATCCACGATGGACGTGGCTTGCCGAAATCATAAAGGCAATATTCAAAATTAGAGGCCAACGGCTATGGCAGGAAAATCCATAATGAAAACACCTAGCCGCATGCAAGAAAATGTGGTTACCATTTTAGAATGGACAGTGGTAGAAGAAAAGAGGGGAGCAATTTGGGAAAGAATCAACAAGCAACAAGGAAAAGGCAGAGAAGAGTACGCAGTAGCGGAAAAATCTGAGGAAAGCCTTGTCCAAAAAGCTCGACTATTGAGGTAAATCAATTCTTTTGAAACAATATCGATTTCACTATCTTTTTTCATGCTTAGCTAGTGATTGTCACTGCATTTTATGAAAAAATGATAGCACAGTAAACAAGCATATTCTCTGTCTGTGTGTCTCGGCTTGAGCTGAAGGTAAAGTCTTATTGACCACCCTCTGGGGGTTGCATGGCCTACGACCTGCTTTTGTATAAGTGCTTAGGATGGAGCCTTATTAGCTAGTCTTTGTGTTAGACTGAGGCATGGAACCCTTAAAGATGTGATTGTTTTGTAAGTCGCTTGATAATGTTAGCCATATCATGGCTATCAAAAATCTTATTCCGATTGTATGTGTACCTTATGGTGTCTAATTTTGTAGAGGTTCGCATGCCGAACCTATGAAAGAGGATATTATCCTCTGTGTTACCTTTAAATGTATCAACTATGTTTTACTTTAAACATATCGCCTTCCATTATCGGCTAGGCTGATAATGGTAAGGGGAAAAACATTCATTATTGAGAATTGTGGAAACCATATTTGCATAAAGAGGATCCCTTGATTTGAAGAACCAATGGAATGTATGGTTTGGGTTTCATTGTAACCTTGTAAGGACTGATCCTCATGATCGATAGGTTAATTTATTTGAGAAAAATTCAAATTTGAGTCTACATGATGTATATTGCTGCATGCATTATGGAATAAGCCAGAATGCCCATAAGGGAAATTTCAAATATAACTTTTGAGGTTAAGAAAGGAAGCACTTGACCATTGAAATGGGTCAAATTTAGAGTAACCTTGGTTTGTTTGTATCAGCCTAAATAGGAAAAAGTATTGTTTGAACTTGAAACTTCCTTGCCTTCTTAACTAAAATATTTTATCAAGAATTTCATCGACAAACATGTCAAACTTGGTTTTCTTTATATTATTAAAGTTTCTCGTCGAATTTCCAATGATGAAAGTGTTCAAGATCTGGATAATAGACATTCTGTCCTTATGATTGAAACTAGGCTATTTGATTTGTTTATTTTTAGTTCATAATGGAAAACCCATTTTGTATTAAACGGTGAACATTTACTTGTAAAGTGATCATTTAGTATGTTAACAACTTGAGATCAACAAACAGAGTAAATGACAGAATTTGTCTTTAAATGTATTTGTTTAGTTTGAAACAGTATTGTGTTGATGTAAACAGTGGTTATTCTTTTTGAAAACGACTCTGTTTGTTAAAAAGATATCTTTGTAGCTGGAAACAACCTTGCTCGATAAACTATTTAGTCGGAGCAACTTGTTTTATAACTGTTTAGTAGGAAACAATACATGTTATGTTTAAACAATGAATGTTCATATGTAAACAACTTGTTTTATAACTGTTTAGTAGGAAACAATACTTGTTCTATTAAACAATGAATGTTCATATGTAAACAACTTGTTTTACAACTGTTTAGTAGGAAATAGTGTTTGTTTTGTTTAAAAAATGAATGTTCTTATGTAAACAACCATGTTAGAATATCTCAGTGGTGAGAATGCAATAACAATATGTGTGAAACTGTTAGCATAGATTTGTTCTGACTCTTTATTTTTGACAAAAGAAATGTAAAATGGAATACTATTTTAAGATTGCAATCTGAATTAATGATTATTTCAAAATGTATGCACAAATTTTAACATAAGTAGGCACATATATGTGTATGCACATAGACTTCGTCTATGTACATACACATACTTGTGACACCTTTTTTTTTTAGTACATTTTTAAACAAAAAATGCTTATGATGAAAAGTAGAGAATAGTTATAAGAATGATATGAATGATTATTGAATTACTCTGTGATTCATAAATCTGATTTCTATTTGTATCAATGGATATTTTTAGGTAGGTTAGTAGATTAGATTAATAAACAAAACCCAAAGAAACTATGGAATACAAAGAAAGCTTAAAACATAAATGATTATACCAGATATTTGTTGCTTCCATGATTCACCTCCCTAGCACCTTCTAGCTTGCAGCGTGTGATTATTGCCTTCAAATTTGTATGTGTGAGCAAATGCCTATGACTAAGCCCTATGCAAGTTTTGAAGGATTTGATGACAAAATATCTATGAAAAATGACTATGCCTATGACTAAATAATCAAATTCAATAAACTAAATGCCAAGTAAATTCTAAACATGAATGTCTATAATAATGAAGTGGTCCCGAGAATGTGAACAAATTGGCATTTTATAGAAAATGCAATTTTGGACGGACAGACGAGATTGAAAGCTGACAAAGCCTAAAATCAGTGGATGAGATTTCATGTGACAATCCCTAATTAGGGTTAGGGAAAAATTATTAAATGAGTGGTTAAGATGTCATTTGAGAAAATTGAATCGACGGTCGAGAATAAATGTGACAATTAGTCAAAAATATAAAGATTTTCAAAAATCAAGAAGATAAAGACTGCTTGATTTGTATGATTCGAAAAATCAAGAGGATAAAGGTTGAACTAAAAAGCAGATTTGAAAAATCAAGAATTTTCTCAATTAATTGATTTTTGGAAGAAGATTACCATTTTGAATTAAATAAATTCAAAATATGGATTTTGTGTGACAATAAATAATCGATTTTCAGATTATTTACCAAAATGAAGTGACAGTTAATAAAATGAAATCATTTTAAATAATTTCAAAAATGAGAGAAATGTTAAATTAGGTAATTAAATAATTAATCATAATTATTTAATTTAGAGGATTATGGCCGATAATTAAATAAATTAATAAATTCATTTAATTATGAGAATTAGTGACATATTAAATAAATAAATAAAATTAATTTATTTAATAATCAGAAAGACATAAGGAATTAAAGGTAATTAAATAAATTAAGAAATTTATTTAATTGTAAGAGGACAATAGACCCTTAGTGACATATTGAATAAATAAATTTTATTTATTTAATAATCATGAAGAATAAAAGAGATATGAATTAATTAAACAATTATAAATTATTTAATTAATAGTCGAATGTGGACCAAGGACATAATTAAGATTTCATAATTATGCTAAGACGAAAGATGAAAAATGAAGCTTGCAGGCCTAGGTCATTTTTAAGTGTCTACACTATTTAGAGAGTAAACTAGTATTCTGATTCTTCTTTTGAAGACAGTTGTGAAAGAATATTTAATACTTGAACAAAATAGTGATACCTTAGTTGACTAGAGCACCTTAGAGTAGATGTTGCTATACGGTAAATAGTTGTTATGAAATATGTAGTAGAAAGTTACCTTCCGGGACGGGTGCTGAAATGGAGTTAAGAGAGTATAGGTTTGCTTTACCAGAACCTATTGTTTGTTGTTGTTGCAACACATTTATTATGCTTGGCCAAACAATATAGTTCATTATGTATGTATGCACTCTATGATTTCATTCTCTACCATTCCTAGCATAGATCTTGCATTTTCTTTTGTAACTAGTAGATAGAAATTGCATGTCGATGTTTGGGCATGCACCAAATTCCACCTTGCAGATTGTTCTCTTGCTAAACTTTCCATGTAGGGTCAAGTATTATTCAAGTCAGAAGAATATTGGGGAAGGTTAAGCTTCGTGGTTGGGCGGTAAAGCGCTTAAACCATGTTCTCGTCCACTAGTGGAGGCGAGCATCCAAGAACCTTAGTTGTTCACAAGACTATTATAGTCTAATATGTAACTTGATGTAATTCATTCTTGTACTTGATGTAAAGTGTACAATGTAATGAATTTGTGGGCTTAGGTGCCAAGTCAAACCTGATATTGTAATTTTACTTTTGAAGTGAATAAATGAATCTTTGACTCATTTTAAATGGACATGTGTAGCTATGATTGACTTTAGCCACTAGTTATGTCTTTTTAATTTGGAGTATATTCATGTGTCATTTACAATAATATTAATTAAGTAATAATTTTGAATGGGTTATTACATTTGGTATCAGAGCTTAGTGTTCAACTCTAGGCCTTTTGAGTCTACCATAGTTGACTAGGGGTAGTTGACCCTTGACCCAAAATTTGGATGTCCTGAGAATTGACTGAACTTGAATTGAATGTAGGAATGGGAAGGTCAAAGGCAGGATGAAGGAAAGGGAAAACTGTTAGAACCTCAGTAAGAATGATGTAAAGGAAGGAAACGCCAAGATAGAGGTTCAATCAGAAATTCCTGATGATGAAACTCTAGCTCAGGCTCTTACACGACTCAAGCTAGAGAGAGGCTTGAAGATTGAGGAGAAGCAAACACCTAAGATCAAAAAGCTTTTCACAATTTGGGATTGGCCTCTAGGGTGTGGACCCAATGCACCCTTGTTGACTAAAGAGGAAGATGTGAGCCTGCATGCTTAACCATCCTCTTCTGTAAAGTCTGAAGTAAACTCAGATGATGACCCAGAGGAATGTCCTCTTTCTGATACCGAGAAATCAAAATGATGTAACAAGAAGCTTATTGTAAATAAGGGTATATTGACTCACCTTAAATAAAATCAGATAATATTTTTTGGTGTGTTCAAAGAGAGACTCTAAAATGTTCAAAGAGAGACTCTAAAATGTGTGTATTATGCATGAATGTGTATGTCTTCTATATTGAGGGATGTATGCATATGAAAATGATGTGATGTAGCATAAGAATGTTTATTCATAGAACCTTGTGTTGAGATGCGATAAACGTGACTGTGTTGCAGGATAAGTGTGGGACAACATGATGACCACCAAGAAAGATGGGGGTGGTAGTGGTTCAGATAATAGACCAAACAAGAGATTGGAGCAAATTATAGAGCTTCTAAATCGACAAGAGTCTCACATGGATCATATAGAGCAAGAAGTCCAAGTGGCACTTGAGGACTAGGACCACATGAATACAAAAGGAAATCAAGGAGACGGTGGTCCAAGGGCAGGTCCATGAGGGAAAATTGAGGAAGAGCTTGGGAAAGACCTCAAAAGAGTAGCACCACCCAAGTTCGATGGTAAGGCTATCGGAGCAGGAGCTGAGGCTTGGATTATAGAAATGGGAAAAATACTTTGGGCTCTGTAACCTTTTTGAACAAACTAAGGTGACATGGGATATGTATCAACTCTTAGGTGAAGCAATGACTTTGTGGGATAATGAGAAATTAGAATAAAATCTTCAACCTACTGAGATAACTTGGGAACTCTTCCTCCAAGATTTTAGGAAGAGATGGTTACCACAACTTTTCTTTGACAAGAAAGTGATGAAATTTCAAAACTTAACCCATGGAAATATGACTATGATTTAGTATTGGGAAAAGTTCACCAACCTGTTGAAGTATGTGCCCCAGTATCAGGGAGATGAACGGTTTTGTATCCAAAAAATTATAATGGGACTCAGACCTCACATAGGAGCTGAAGTGGATATGCACAAGCCTCAAAACATGAATGAAGTCTTCTAAAAAGCCACCAAATAGGAATAAAAGTTGCAATAGCTATCCAATCTTCACAATGATTCAAATTCTAAGTCGTAGTCTAGGAAGAAGAAATTTCATAAGGGAGACAAGAGCCATCAGATTCATAATCTCAAGAGGGGAAATGAATCATAGGATAAGGGTGAAGATGGTAATGGTGGAAAGAATAAGAAAGAAAACAAGGGTAAGGGTAAGGACAACCATAAGCAAAAGGGATTTAGAGAGGACAAGCCAGAAGGTTGCAAAGGGCCTTGAGATGGATGTTATACTTGTGGAGGAAATCATTATGCCTTGAATTGTTCTCAACGGTCGAATTCATGAAAGGAAGGAAGCTACCAACAGACTCAACATCACCAGTCCACACTGTAGTGGACAATAGACAGGCAAAGTATCAGGCTTCGCCAATTCAGCTTACAGGTAAGCTCTATGGCCAATTTGTCTCTATCTTAATTGATACTAGAGCTACTAAATATTTTATAGATCCTAGAATAATATCCAAGATACTCGTTAGACCTGGATACATGGAAAATTCATGGACAGTCCAGTATGGTAATCAAGCAGAGTGAAGGGTAGATATCTATCTCTTTTGTAGTGAGTTAGAGCTTCCAACCTTTTAAACTCAGATCAAATTGTATGTGGCACCCTTAGGATCATATGATATAATTTTGGGAATAAATTGGTTAACTAAGAATAAGGCTATAGTGAACTATGAGTATAAGGTGGTCAAATGTATGGATGATTATGGAAACCCAGTTGAGGTTTGTTGAATGCAAAAACCATTAGAGCTTAGACAAATTTTTGTGATGCAGCTCAAGAAGGCTCATCAAAAGGGTTGTGCAATTTATGCAGTGCATGTTAGTAATCTTGATAGTAAGAAGCTATATTTAGATGACTATCCTAGTCTTAAGGAGTTCCAAGGTGTATTCCCTGATGAACTTACGAAGTTGCCTCCGAAGCGAGAATTTTATTTTTCTATCAACCTAGTTCTAGGAGTTGAGCCTCAATCCAAGGCACCTTATTGGATGACCACTACAGAACTCTACGAGTTGAAGGCCTAGTTAATGGAAATGTTGGACAAGGGACTTATAAGACCCAATGTGTCTCCTTGGGAAACATCGTTTATTTTTGTGAAAAAGAAGGATGGAACTTTGCGTCCATGTATAGATTATCGAATGTTGAATAAGGTTACCATCAAGAACCAATATCCACTTCCGAGGATTGATGAATTGTTTGATCAAATGAAGGGAGTGGTAGTGTTCTCCAAAATTGATCACACGTCAGGGTACCATCAATTGAGAATTAAGGAAGAAGACATTTTGAAGACTGTATTTAGAACTTGGTATGGACATTACGAGTTCATAGTGGTACCTTTCGATTAGGATGGAGTGCACTATTTGGGCCATATCATTTCCGCTGGAGGAGTCTCCATATACCTTGAGAAGATCAAGGCGATCATGGAATGGCTAGTGCCTCAAAATGTGTCAAAAGTTCGTAGCTTCATGGGCCTTGTAGGATACTATAGGAAGTTTTTGCAAGGGTTGTCCCATATTGCATCTCTTATTACATCACTCCAAAGGAAGGGAACATGGTATTAATGGAATAAGAAATGCGAGTAGGAATTCCAACTCTCGAAGGAGAGGCTCATGACAGGACCGGTGTTGACTATCCCTGATCCTAATGGGAGATTCATAGTAATCACAAATGCTTTAGGAGAGGGATTGGGAGTACTATTAATGCAAGACAGACAAGTGATAGCCTATGAATCAAGGAAGCTTAAGCAACACGAAGTGAACTATGTGCCTCATGATTTAGAATTAGTGGCCATAGTTCATGCTTTACAGATGTGGAGGCATTATCTTTTGGGAAAACTATTTGAACTCAAGACAAACCACTTAGGATTGAGATACATATTTACCTATCCAAACCTTAATGCACGACAAAGAAGGTGGTTGGAATTCCTTAGCAAGTATGACTTTGGAATTCAATATATAAAAGGGAAAGAGAACAAAGAGGTTGATGCTCTTAGTAAACGAAGGCATATGACAACCATGATCTCAACAAGGTCTAACTTGAGGCAACAGGTAATTCAGAATCTACCAAGGGATGAGCACTATGAGAGAGTGAAGAGCACCCTAGCAGAAAATACTTTAGATCACCGGTTTGATGGGTACGAGATCAAACCAGATGGTATTTTGAGATACCAAAGAAGAATGTATATTCCTGACTTTGGAGAGCTGATAAAGTTGGTTTTAGAAGAAGTTCACAATGCACCTTATTCAGGACACCCTAAAGTATCCAAGATGATTGCAGAGTTGAAGACTATATTTTTTGCCTAAACTCAAGAAGGATGTAGTGGAGTATGTAGCCAAATGCTTGGAGTTCCAGTGAGTCAAGGCTGAGCATGCAAATATATCTAGGTTATTGTATCCTTATGACATACATGAGTATAAATGGCAGGTGATAAGTATGGGTTTTTTACAGGGGTTGTCGTTGAGCAAGAATAAGCATGATGTTATCTTGGTCATGATTGATAAGTTGACTAAGGTTTCACACTTCATTTCAGGAAACCTTAAGGATGGATCATTGACCATGAAAAAAGTTTGTCCAGGAGATCTTATGCTTAGATGGAGTGCGAGAGACTATCATTTCTGATAGGGACACATGGATGACCTCAAGGTTTTGGATGACCTTGAATGGGACATTGGGGACTAAACTAAATTTTAGCTTGGCTTATCATCCTCAGACCGCCGAGTAGACAAAGAGGGTGAATTAGGTAGTCGAAGACCTCCTCTGAATGTATTGTATGGACCAACAGTATAGGTGGGAATAATATTTTCCTTTGGTAGAGTTTGCTTACAACAACTCCTATCATACATCCTTAGGCATGGCACTTGTAGAAACTTAAAAATGTCATAAATAATATCATGCACTCGAATCAGGCATACTAACATCATTTCATCTTGAAACCCATCCTCTTTTCGCTTAATTAATTAAATTAGCCTAGCTATTTAATTAATTGCATCATTTTCACCTATTAACCTAGCTTATCAAATCAGGTTAATTCACCCTCTTCCATACTAACATTTCGTCTAATTAAATAAAATAAATTGAATTATTTAATTTAATCCCTAAATCTTCTCATTTAATTAAAATAACCCTAAGTTATTTAAATTAAATGTCATTACACTTTCACCTTTTCATTAAATCACTTTATTTAGTGAAAATCATCCAACTCCCCTAAATTGCATAATTAATATTGTTTTAATTATCAATTACTAATAAATCTAATTACCCCCCACTTGCAAAGGAATACCAAGGGAATATTCCTCCTTTGCACATTCCTCCAAAAGGAATATTCCCATGGAATATTCCTTCCCCTTTTGCACAATTAAACTTTGTTTTAATTTGCTAATTAACTATTTTCCCTCACCCATGAGAATATTCCAAATAATATTCTCTTTTCTTCACTCATTTGAAAAAGGGAATATTCTTGCAAAGCTTCATGTGCAAGCTAACTTGTGACCTCTTGTATAGGTCAAAAGTGTGTTTGTTTGAAGGAATATTAGCCCTTGATTAAAATATCATCTTCCATTCTCATCCAATGATGAAAATCCATGATCCATGCCTCTAATTTCTTCCATCCTTGACCGCTGATTAACCTTTTTGATCTCAACCATTCATTTTTCATTTGCTCTCCTATAAATAAAGCACTATTTGGAGGCAAATGGATCCATCTTTTTCAAAGAAAACTCTTGCTGTTGAAATCTCTTCGCATCTTTTTAGTTTAATCAATTTCATTATAGCTTAGCTTTCATTAATGACTTCCATGGTAACTTAGATGCATACATTTAGCTTATAGATTAATTAGGGTTTGAATCTTTTAGTCTAAAATAATCTTAGCATAAAATCATGTTAAATTAGCTTGCATCATGCTCATTTAAAGATCAAAATCATGTTTCATCACACCTCTCACAATGGTTTCACCAGTTTTCTTCAATAAAACTGGTTGAAACAAAGCTCATTTATCCACAAGATTGGGAAAGGGTCATTGTTTCATATCAATGTGACACCTCTCCCCCAACGGATAAGTTTCAGATGGATTAGAGTAGGCATTTTAAAGCTTTCGTAGTTTAGTATAATAGGTTTTAATGGATGCTTGGTTTAATTTTCATTTTAATGGTCTTGTTGATATTTGACATTAGTGGCTTCATTATGCTTCGATTCTTCATGGATCAAGTGTAATCAACCCATACTAATCTGTTGGTCAAATTCTAGCGCTAGAAGGAGGGCATAACCGATCAAATTTAATCAATTTTCTATTTCAAATTCCATTTTTTCTAACTCTTGCAAGACACAACGACACTCTAGAGGATTTCAATGACGCTTTTGAAAAGCATCACCATACAACAATGCTATCATCATCTGAAATAATGATTCCTAATTAATACCCTGACACTGATTAAAACAAATGGAGACGCTAAATACTTTTAGAGGTATCAAAGATTTGTAAATGGTGACGCTCCCCAAATAGCTACGCTATCATCGCCACTGGACTTCTGTAGAGTGACAGTATCGAAGATTTGTAAATGGTGACACTCCCCAAACAACGAAGCTATCATTGTCACTGAACTTTTGCAGAGCGATGCTCGAATTCATTGAAGCGATGCTATCATGAATAGTGACACCCTACTATGGTAAGTAAAACGATGATCAATTTTCAACATGTGCTTTAATTTTTTTGCTTTATCAGATTACTAACATGCCTCTAACATTGTTCTAATTTTTAGGATAACTGAGTTTTGCAGGTTGGACGATAAAATTTGAAGTTAAAAGAGAATTCTTATCATTCCATCTTATAATTGTAACAAGCGTTTCTATGCTTTTGGGGAAATTATAACCCATTTATCATGCTTTTAGTTTTATGTTGTAGAACCACACTAATATTCAATTGGGTTTTAAAAAGAACACTCAAATGGGACTAAAATTGAACCCTCACTTCATCATTTTACTTTGGGTTTAAAATTGGACAAAACAACTTAACACTTCGTTTGGTGCAGTAAATAAACCCATCTTTGCTTTGGGGGTTAAAATTAACGAGTGTTTGCTATGTTTTTTGATTTACATCTTTGTTATTGAATGCGTATGCACTTGTCTTGCACCACTTGGTGATCTTGAGAATCAGAAACATTCCCTAACATTTTGTCTAATCACCCACACCTTTCAATTTGGATTAAAATGAACCCCATGTTAGTGTAGGGAAAATGTGTGGTGTGTATTATCTCCTTGCTTCATGTGATCTGGGAGATCGAACTACAAACATACTTCCTTGCTTTTGTTTATCTTTAGAGGGCCTGGCTCCCCACTTCGAAAGGGGGGAACGACCCAAGCGAAAACAAGCTAAAGTCAAGCACTTTCAAGCCACTATATAAATAATTGTTTGTGAAAAAACTCATAAACAACAAGTGTGGATGTGTCATACTGACAAGTGTCACCCTTAGTATTTGTGTTGATACATTAAAATATCTTCTTAGGAAGAGACTAGGAGGCCTCTTGATTGACCATAATCTTGAGCTTATCTTGCCACGTGTATGGCCACCTTGTACAAAAGCCCTTATTATGAACCACTTGTTTAGAAGCCAAAAACCTTTATGCTTGCTAGTGCAGGGACTGTCGTTCCGAAGCCACCCCACATTTTACTATTCAATTGTCGAAACAGGAAAATCCTTAGGATCTTCAGATCTTCAAGATTTGAGATTTGGTGGTCTCGAGAAGTGTGTGCTGTGGAGGGGAGCCAATGTCACCAAATCTCTATCTGTTTGTATTGTCTTAGTGTTTGGAGAAATCTAAGTGGGGATTCAACAAGTAGTATCTTTTGAACCTAAGGTTGTAAATGCTTGTGAGTCAGTTTAATACTTTGATTGATTCCAAAACATTACAAACAAACATTCACGATCTTCCTCATAATTTCAAACCCTTTGGTCTAAATATGGATACCCTTTGAAAAATCCTTGATATTAATGCTTTTCCTAAGGATTTATATCCTTAGAGATTTCTAAATATCTCGACTTACATCTCAATCCATATTTTCCAAAGTTAACATAGGAAACTATGGTTTGAACTTCATCCTTTTCACAAAATGGACCTTGTGAAATTTATGATGTTTTTGACATAGACATTTAGTTTGAACTTAATCAAGACAAGTGTTCGTGGTAAAATAAATTCACTTAAGCAAGATAAATTGACAAATTGAACCCCACATGACCATTTGGAGACCGATCGCTCCTGTTGAACAACCTGACCTTACAGGTGCTATCATTCAACCAAACTTTGAATTAATTGAGGGAGAACAAACCGACATAATTAGTAGTTTGAGAAGCTTCACCTTTGAAACAATAGAAACACCCATTCAGTGGAGAAACACAACAAAAATCTTATACAAAGAAGAGGAACAAGCTGATATTGTGGTTGGAAGACCCATATTACCATCACCCACATGGCAATAAATATCCCATTTTCTTTCATAAACTTGAACTTTTCTAAATGACCTCACGTAAAATTAGAATCCCCAAGAGAAGATCTACAAGTCACCACTTTAAACTTATGCATCTTAGTCCAAAAGCTCTTAAGAAACACCTTTTAGCACTTCACCAAAACAAAACCAAGTTGGTATACAACTTCTACAAGCGTGTTTCAAGGAAAAACCTAGATTGGTATGAATTCTTTTTTCAATCAAAATCCTGGGCTTTTTCATGATCTTGAACCTATCTAAATCATTGGGTCTTTAGGATTTGAAAATTTAGAGGTCTACCATATTTCTCACTACTGTGGTCTTATCAAACAAAGGTTCATTCTAAGTCAACATTGGGTCAAACATTTCATCCACCCCTTCATCAAATTTCATCCTTCACTTCATGAAACTTTTCAAAAAAATTGAGTACACCAACACCTTTTGACTTCAATATCTATCAAATCAAACCCTAACTTAGCTACTTTGTAGGTGAAATGAATCCTTTTCCATGCATTTGGATAAGTTAGTAACCATCTTTGAACTAGTTCATCTTGAGGGTCACAAGTCTAAACTAAAGATTTCCAAGTTCATCAATATCCTATCCAAACATCAAAACATAAAACATAAGTCAAAGGTGTTGTCCCTAAACATTTGCAAAGATCACTTCTCACATCACCCACCTTTTCATCTCCCATTACCATCATTGCTCCAAAAAGACTTAGAGCATCCCTTTTACCTAGATTTGAGTCAACTAGAGAGTTCAAACATTACAAATCTCAACATAACTCTCCCAGAGGTGACCCAAAATTTATGGTAATAACAAGATCACAACACAAGAGAATCATGGAGAAAACCAAAGTCACATTAATCTCAAGTGATCCAAATCCTCTAGAATTTGACCCGAGAAGTCACATCACTCCATCACAACAACCTTCATCTACATTAGGGCCATATGAGATAGAGGACATCACAAATAACCCATTTGGACTTACTAGGGAAGAAATCATGGAGCACCAAGCCTTAAAGAACATAGTTCCTAATTCCCCATCTTTTGTTGCACAATCATTGACACAAGGATTGAATTCATCCACTATTCAAACAACTCCATCATTAAATTTAAATCAAACATCAACACCTAGTATTGCAGCTAGTATTACTAAGGACTTTGGCCATACTCTTCCATTTGAAATCAACACACTTGTGGGTACCCTTTATACCAATCCTTCATCCCAAACAACCACTTGGACACCAACATTTGGCGCTCCTCCCATTCTTGAGGATCTAAAACAGCCATATAAACCACTTACGCTTCATTACTCCACAAAAACTCCAACATATTGAGGACACCCCTCTTCATCCATACCCAAAAGTACCATAAGTGTGCCCAACATCACGCAAGGTAGTGTGGACCAACTGGACCCAAAAGGGCACGAAAGTACCCTCATGCAAAATCAGCCTTTAACACCACATGGGACATCTTCATCCAATCCTCCCATGGATACATCAAACACAAAAAATGTCCAAAAAACATCTATTCCACCCATCATCAACCCACAACAAAGCAATCACTTAATCACAAATCCTGTCAATCAAGGTAATACCTTGACCACATTTCAAATGCCAGGGACTCTCCAAAACATCAGTCAAGGGAATCCTTTCAATCAATGGACCCAAGGTCCTAATGTGCCTTTGACCTCACAATATTTAACGATATCATCCTCATCTTTACCGTTTGTCTCCCAAGTCATGTAAAATCAATTGGGATCTCAAACTTATATTCCTCCACCACAATCTACTATCCTGCAAGGAATGTTAAACCAAGGGAATCCATAACCTCTCATCAACAATGTGCAACCAAAATAGAAAATCAACACCCAAAACCCATCACATATGTCCCAACCACTGGTTGATCCTACACTACAAGCACATTCCCTAGCTTTGTAGCAAGCTCAACAAACTTATCAACAAGCAATCCAACATCAGCAACAACAAGTGGCCTTAGCAGTACAACAACAACAACAAGTACAACAAGTAGCCCTAGCAACACAACAACAAAAAGCAGCCCTAGTAGCACAACAATAGAAGCAACACCAACAAGTAGCCTTAGCACAACAATATCAAGCAACCTTAGTAGCACAACAACAACAGTAGGCCCAACAAAAAGCCTTAGTGGCACAACAACAACAACAAGCTAACCAAGTAGCCCTTGTGGTTCAACAACAACAAGTATTACTAGCTCAGTAGTATGCACAACAACAACAAAAACAACAACAAAAAAGTTCCTATTATAATCCTCAACAGAACATCGCCAATACAAATGCATTAGCAACCTATACATCAATACCTCAATCACCTTCATAGAGTCTCACACCACCATACAGCCCATGCAACACCTTATCATATCAAAACCCATCCATCATCCCAACATACATTCCTCCACCAAACCCGCAAGATGATCTAGCATCACAACTTAAGATGTCACAAGAAATGCAGGACCTTCGGATGGGCAAGAAAAAGAAGCTCCATACACAGAACCTATGTCCCTATCCATTCGATCGAAACATCGCAATGGTACCATTCCCTCCTAGTTTTGAAATCCCAAAATTTGATAAATACAAAGGGAGAGGAAGTCCTGTGGACCATATCAAAGAGTTTAATGTCATGTGTATGGAGGTTGCATACAATGACTCTTATTCAATGCGCCTCTTTCCCCGAAGTCTAACAGGTCTTGCCATGGATTGGTTTTCTCAACTACCTCCCGATATCAAAACTTTTCAAGAAATTACTGATAAATTCATTGATCATTTCTCCTTTAATCTTGACATGGACACAAGCCTAGAAGAATTATATACTCTCAGACAAAACAAAGGAAAATATTTTGCTAATTTCTTACAACGGTGGAGACAAAGAGCTAGTAAGAGCAAGTGGCCCCTTCCAGATGAACAACAAGTGGGGATCATCATATAAAATCTAGATCTAGATCTAGATCTATCCTTCCACTTGAAAATTTAATGCATCACATCTTATGACGAGCTTGTCGCTAGAGCCCTTAACATCGAGAGAGCTCTAATCTCATAGGGAAATACCCAAGCTTACAAAGATAATTGCCCATCAACTAGTTCAAATGAAAATCCTCAGGTCTGGGATAAGAACAAGAATGTGACAAATGATGGCGTAGTAGATGCTAAGGTGGTCCTAAGTGCTCCTAGACCAAACAACAATCAAGTTGCTAACATTCAACCAACTATGCAACAAACAACACCCCCTCAGAACAATTAGATCAACAACACCGAAACACAACAACAACGAACTCCTAACAAGAAAAACTATCTGAAACGTAAGTACACGTAGTTGTTAGAACCTGTCGAGACCATCATGAAGAAATTAGTAGAGTTAAACTTGATAACGCTTCCCAAATTTGAAAACTACCAAGAACCACAAGAGAAACCATCCTGGTACAACAAGAACGATCTTTGTGGCTTTCACAAAATCAAAGGACACAAAATGAAAAACTGCATGAGGCTCAAAAATATCATCCAAGAACTTATAGAGAGAGATACCATATCTGTTGAAGTACCAACTGGTAACTAGGATCTTAAGATATACAAGAATCCTATGCTCGGTCATAGAAAAGGGAACAACAATGGGAAAGCTAAGGATTACACAAATGTGCATCATACCTATTCCAATGTGGTCACTTCTTATGATAGTGTCATTATCGTCGTCACCATCAAAGGACCTAGTGTGGAATGTGGAGTCACCACACGATGTGGCAAGGTCATGATTCCCATCTCAATCTAGGGCACACCCTACTCAACCAACAAGTACTAGCAAGTAAAATCTCTTAGATCAACTTAAGAAGACTCCCACACAAATTTCTACCTTAGAACTACTAAGGCTATTCCCCATGCATAGGAAATTTTTAGAAGAAGCTCTATCTACGTCATCCATTCCCGAGGATATAGATACAAAATAATTCAAAGCTATGGTAGGGCATATCACTAATCATCTCCTCACCTTCTCAGAAAAAGATCTACCATCACAACCATCTCATAATCGTGCTTTACACCTTGAGGTCATCATTCATAAGAACAAGGTTAAAAGAGTTTTAGTAGATGGAGGTGCTGGTCTTAACATTTTCACCCTTTAGTTGATAAAAAATCTAGGCTATTTAGAGGATACTATTGAGAAGACAAAGAGCACCACCATCAGGGCATATGATGACCAAGAGCGAGTATCACAAGGCATCATCGTACTACCCATCCAAGTGGGCCCCCTCATTGCAAAAACTTCATACCAAGTGTTAGAACTTGATCTTCCCTACAACATACTACTTGGT
The DNA here is from genome assembly GCA_007258455.2 of Sequoia sempervirens. NCBI lineage: Eukaryota > Viridiplantae > Streptophyta > Pinopsida > Cupressales > Cupressaceae > Sequoia > Sequoia sempervirens. The sequence goes on from VDFB02000003.1 coordinate 93,286,364, forward strand.
CGACCCTGGACCCATGCCTTAAAAGCTATAGCTTCAAGCTACCATCAATGTGTAAAGTTTCCTTTTGAGGGTAGAGAAGTTACTATCTATGGAGATCTTGAGCCTTTTTACTACTGCAAGAATCTTGAGGCCAAGTTCTATAAGATCCCCCAAATACCCAAGAATGACGAAGGGCCTACACCATCTACCTCATTTGTTGACCCATCATCCCTTGCATAAACCTCTGAAATGAAAGCACCCATTATGCAGAACATACCCGACATCAAAGCAGTGATCGAAGATGATGGTTATGAAAACTATAAGCTAACAAAGGATACTTTTGTGTTGGGAGAGTTACCTCTTTCTCCCAAATCTCATGGGAAGCCCACACCTAACAACAATGTCCTAGAAACTATCAAAATGGAAGCGACTACCTTCACCAAATGGGGGGACCTGAAGAAAGAAGATGTTAATGAGGAATATGTCTCTAAATTGATGTATTAGGATGAAAGACCTATCCCCGTTCTTCCCATGGAAGATAATAACAAAGGCTTACAGCTAATGAAGGGCATGGGCTATACCAAGAATGAGAAACTGGGACAAAATGACAATGGTTTGCTAGAACCTATCGTTCCTAAGAAACATCCAAAGAATCTTGGCCTAGGTTGTACTACTAGCAAGGTCACCCTTATTGGAAAAGATACTTCCGCTAAATGAGCTGAGGCTTCTTCTTGGTTACCAACATCCGTGATACTACCCTAGATGACTTCCCCCTCGATGTGGCTGACCTATTTGAGAATAAATCCTCTTCATGATATTCACATCATCCTTCACCCCAAGAAACCAACCAAATGAAATATACCTATTATATCCGCAACTCATTGACTTGGACCAAAAAGGACCACCGATTCTAGATTTATTTGAAAATGATGAAGCAATCTGAGAATTCATTGGACTCTGAGACAACTTACCCTGGGTAGATCACAAGGATAGTTTTGACATAGAGCTCGACATAGGGGCATACTATGAGGAGACGATTGAATCCTTCAGTCGCAAAATGGATGACATGCAACTAACTTGCAGATCTTTGAGTAAAAACCACACTCTAGCACTCTCTGATCTTAAAATAGTAAAAATAAAGGATGTATATGAGTGTGAAAACCTCTCTGAGGCACTCAAGGACGAGGGATTCAATCTCCCCCTTAGTGCAATGCACCCAGAAAAATCAACATCCTTAGCAAAAAAGGCCACTCTAGTCAACATGGGAATAGAAGAAGCACCAAAGATCACTTTCTATGTTGAATCCTTGTTGGATGAAGAACATAAAAACCTAGTAGCATTCCTGAAAGAGAAAAGAGCTAACTTTGCATGGTCATACATAGATATGTGAGGGATTGATCCAGAAGTAGTTGTGCATCATCTAGTAGTCTATCCTGAAGCCAAACCAGTAAAGCAAAAGTTAAGGAAGATGCACCCTCAAATAACATTCTTGGTCAAACTTGAGTTACAAAAGCTTCTTGATGTTGGTTCATTCGACCGATAGATTAGCTTGAGTGGGTTTAAAACCTAATACCAATCTCCAAACCCAATGGGGGCATTAGAATATGCACTGATTTCAAAGATTTAAGCAAGGTATGTCTGAAGGATGATTTCCTGGTGTAGGTGCACCCTTGGAAGAATATGCCTCCATGAGGAAAAATTAGGATTTTGATTTTGTATAGGTATTCTCATTTTTTAATAAGGTATAAAATGCCTCAATAAACATGTAGTAGGTCTTAGATGGTTATTTTAGGTTCATTTGGGCATAAAATGTAAAGTTGCAAAATTTGACAAATTGTTGTCATAGCAAAATTGTAAAAATGCAACAAATTGCAAAATTAAGGAAGGTGAAGAGACAAGTAGTTGGAGAGTTAGTTTTAGGCATTGTAATTTATTTATAGAGGAATTATGTAACCTCTCAAATCTCAAGGAAGGTTGGAGGAAGATGTAGGAGTGAAGATTTCAATAAAATACTCTGGTTTTCTGTTAATTTTTTTGCATTTTCATGATTTCAGGCCATTGTACGACCATATTCAGTGCTCAAAACCTCTCCTCCTCCATTGCATATGAAAACCCTATGAATATATTCTATTTTTCACTTTGTTTCATCTAAATCCATTAAATATTGTGAAAGTTATGAGCAAACTACTCCAAGCGGGTTGAAACCTTGACTTAGGGAAACAGTGAGGATACAAAATTGTGTTTCTCCCATTTCAATTAGTGGAACAGTATAAATTTTGGTCAGAAGGCTTGTTTTTATATGTTCTTTCATATTCCAAAATCTTAGACCAGAAGGTAATGGTTAGCATAAGAAACATTGATTCCCAGGTCTATTTTTGGGTAAAATCTAGAAATGATAGTGCTCTATGGAGATTTAACGAGTTTTGAATGTGGATTTTGAATCCTTCAATGGTGTTATTGCTTTAAAATGGTGCTTATGTGTAATATGGGTCATTTCCTAATAGGGTTTGGTGGATTGATTGGAATTTGAATCCATTTAAAAGACTATCCTATTAAGACAATCTTATGACAATCCTAGTTTGACATAGATCAATGATTATTTTTGCGTTTCAATGAAGTAAGAGGAATTATACTTGGTGAAAGTGTTTTCAAAAGGTGTGTAGATGTATTGAGATCCACTTCTTGGCAAGGTTTAGTGAAAGTTTAAGTTTTGAGTCTTTTGTTGATGATTGTCCTATTATAACAGTTTGATGGCAGTCATCTTTTGGAATAAAAAAAATGAAGGTCTTGAGTAGGTGTTTGTTGAAATGTTATGAATGAAGAATAGGGAATGGTTCCATCATGTGGTGCAGAAATTTTTATACTTGTTTATGGTGGTAGCAAAGAGAAATGGGCTTGGAATTATGTAGTTGATGTGGCCTAAAAGGGCCTAAATGTTGTTTTGGATAGTCAACTTTGTAGATGCACATGTTTGGGATATTTGTGTTGGGAATAGAGTTTGAGTCCATTACTTTGACGTTATCTAATATATTTTGAGGAATATTCAAGAATATTTGTGCCTTAATCTCAATTTGAGTACTTTGAAACAAGGTTTTGTGAAGGAAGAGAGAGTCCTAGTTGTAAGGACCTGGTTGAGTTTTTGTTAAGTTGAGTTCTAAATCCTCTGTCACTACATCAGTTTGGTATCAGAGCTAGAAGGCTCTGGGAAAAGAGATTTGGTGTTTGTGGTTTTGGAAAGTTGGTGGCCAAGAGACTAGGTGGTGGAAAAGTGGAAAGACCTAGGTGAGGCAAAGTGAAGAGGAAGCAAGGAGATACTTTCTTGTGAAAGTGGATTTGTTGAGAAGACATTTGCAGGTAGAGGGTTCCCAGAAAGAGAGGGAAAGAAAAGAGGAAAAGAAAAAGAAAAAGAAGAAGGATCAAGAGATGAGAGAATTGAGGCAAGAACTAGAGGACATTAGTATGAGGATAGTAAGATTTTAGGTTGAGATGGAGTAGTTGTATAGGAAAGCAACAAGTTTGGAACTTGACCATGAAAAATAAAGTTGAATGGCCCATTCAGAAGATAGTCAAAAAGAGAAGAAGAAAAATGAAGATGAAAGAGAAAGAAGAAGAAGAGTTTCAAGATGCAGTATAATAATTCAAGGATGAAGTTAGTTTAGTCATTCCCAAGCATGAAGGTGAAGATTAAGTAGAGATAAAAGACCTGATTTCAGAGGAAGAAGATATTGAGTTGGTGTCAAGATTGGATGAAGAAATGATCAAGGATGAATTGGTCTTGGATATTTGCAAAGAGTTGAAGAAAGATGGAGGTATTGTGGTAGAAATAGTGTATCATTTCTTTGTTATGCTAATATTTTGGATAGGGAATAATTTGTAGATCAAGATGCAGTAGATTGAAGAGGGACAAATGGAGATTGTAACACTTCAGAGCATGAATGAGCAGATTCACAGAGAAGGGGAAAAATAGTAGCATGTTGGAATTGACCAACTCAAACCAAAGGTAAAGCTTAAGGTTTTAAGGAATAAAGGACTGCAAGGAGGAGCTTTTGATAATCCAAGAGGACTTGGAATTATTTTGGCCAGAGAGAATGGTGCAGGTGCACCCTTGGAAGGATATGCCTCCATGAGGAAAACTTAGGATTTTGATTTTGTATAGGTATTATCATTTTGTAATAAGGTATAAAATGCCTCAATAAGCATGTAATAGGTCTTATATGGTTATTTTAGGTTCATTTAGGCATAAAATGTAAAGTTGCAAAATTTGACAAATTGTTGTCATAGCAAAATTGTAAAAATGCAACAAATTGCAAAATTAAGGAAGATGAAGAGAAAATTAGTTGGAGAGTTAGTTTTAGGTGTTGTAATTTATTTATAAAGGCATAATGTAACCTCTAAAATATTGAGGTAGGTTGGAGGAAGATGTAGGAGTGAAGATTTCAATAAAATATTCTGGTTTCTATTAATTTTTTGTATTTTCATGATTTCAGGTCATTGTACGGCCATATTCAGTGCTCAAAACGTCTCCTCCTCCATTGAATATGAAAGACCTATGAATATATTCTATTTTTCACTTGGTTTCATGTAAATCCATTAAATATTGTGAAAGTTATGAGCAAACTACTCCAGGCAGGTTGAAACCCTGACTTAGGGTAACAATGAGGATACAAAATTGTGTTTCTCCCATTTCAATCAGTGAAACAGTATAAATTTTGGTAAGAAGGATTTTTTTTATATGTTCTTTCATATTCCAAAATCTTAGACTAGAAGGTAATGGTTAGCATAAGAAACATTGATGCCCTAGGTCTATTTTTGGGTAAAATCTGGAAATGACAGTGCTATATGGAGATTTAACGAGTTTTTAATGTGGATTTTGAATCCTTCAATGGTGTTATTGCTTTAAAATGGTGTTCAGGTGTAATATGGGTCATTTCATAATAGGGGTTGGTGGATTGATTAGAATTTGAATCCATTTAAAAGACTATCATGTTAAGACAATCTTATGACAGTCCTAGTTTCACAAAGATTAGTGATTATTTTTGTGTTTTGATGAAGTAAGAGGCATTATACTTGGTAACAGTGTTTTCAAAAGGTGTTTAGATTTATTGAGATCCACTTCTTGGTAGGGTTTAGTGAAATTTTAAGTTTTGAGTCTTTTGTTGATGAATGTCCTATTATAACAGTCTGATGGCAGTAATCTTTTGGAATGAAAAAAATGAAGGTCTTGAGTAGGTGTTTGTTGAAATGTTATGAATGAAGAATAGGGAACGGTTCCATCATGTGGTGCAGAAATTTTTATACTTGTTTATGGTGGTAGCAAAGAGAAATGGGCTTGGAATTATGTAGTTGATGTGGCCTAAAAGGGCCTAAATGTTGTTTTGGACAGTCAACTTTGTAGATGCACATGTTTGGGATATTTGTGTTGGGAATAGAGTTTGAGTCCATCAATTTGATGTTGTCTAATGTATTTTGAGGAATATTTAAGGAGCTTTGTGCCTTAATCTCAGTTTGAGTACTTTGAAAAAAAAAATTGTGAAGGAAGAGAGAGTCCTAGTTGTAAGGACTTGGTTGAGTTTTTGTTAAGTTGAGTTGTGAATCCTCTATCACTGCATCATTTCCCTCTTGCTAACATCAACATCATAGTGGACTTAACAATAGGGCACGAAATACTATCACTCATGGATGGTTTTTCAGGCTATAACCAAATCATGATCGCCAAGGAGGATCAACACAAAACTACATTCACTTGTCCATGAGGGACATATTGTTGGAACATGATGCCATTTGGGCTAAAGAATGCAGGAGCAACCTATCAGAGAGCAATGACCCTCATCTTTCACGATATGATCCACAAAATAGTTGAAGATTATGTGGATGATGTTTTGGAAAAGTCAAAGAAAAGGAGTGAACACATACAAGTCTTAGGACCTGTTGATGCCAAAATTGGCAAGGTAACAACCCTTTGTAAGAAACTCAGTTTATGGAGGACTTATTGCGCTAAAATGAGTGACCTCTGGATTTTTAAAGAAGCTGACTTCTTCTATAATTGGGCTTTGGAATGGGAAATGAAAGCATATATAAAAATAAAGAATCTAACTAAGGCGATGCGCCAGAATGTAGATAAAAGGCACGATAAACCTATCTTTTGGATATGATCTAAGGGACCACTTAGCAATTTACCATGTCTTAGAATAACAAAAAATAAGGATTGCAACATGAACAACTCATTCAATGACATAAAATAATAATCATACCTATTTACTGAAAAGAAGAGTCGAAAGACATGATCTAAACCAACAAACGTGCATTCAAATTATAGAAGTACGACAAATAAACCATTCAAATAATAATGACACAATATAAAGTTTATCAATAGCATAAGAAATAGAGAGGCCAAACAATGGCATAGTCTATGAGTTCTTGCAATAATCTAAACAATAAAAGGCCTAGTCTCTCCAAAAAATCTTGTAATTCTAAAAATAGTGAAGCTTGAAAAGCAAGTAATCTTCGAACTCAGAACCCCCAACTTCTTGAACTCCTCTTTAGAAGCAAAGAGAAGTATTTATCGTGAGCCTTCCACCACCTGGTGAGCAACAACTAAAAAATTCAGAATCCTGAGTAATGATGTTGAGGCAATGATTTCCCTCGGCCGTTGTAACATAAAAGATTTGAGACACAACACTTGGTCACCCTCCATTCAGGTGCATCCTCTGTGAATGATGAGTGGTCCCAACAAAGTCTTGTGCAAACAAGTGTCACCTCCTTGGATAGACAATTAGAACATGTGGTAGCATATCACAACCCTTTTTTCACTTCATTCCTTCGCTGAAGAAGCTTGCCCTGAAGGGACTCGTGGTAGCATATCGCTGCCCACGACCGATTTACCCTTCCTCTATTGAAAGCTTGTGCTAAGATGACACATAGCAATAATGTTTGATATAGCTGCCGCCTGTGGGGCCTGCCAAACCTTTTTGCAAATGGGAGCTACATGGCACGTGAGCGGGGACCGATGAGGAAGTGAAAGGACGCAATCGAAATAACCTGTGGTGAAGAAACATGGGAGCATATCGGGGGCCGACAAAAGAGCAAGGAAAAAAATCCTTCAGGGAGTGATGAGTGGACACGTGGTAGAGGCCACAGTGACAATAAAAAAGGGGGCAGATGAATTTATTTGAAGGCATGGACTGATACTTAACCAAAAACCAAAACCTGAAGGGAGCATGGTGAATTTCGTATTCACAGCTTCTGGTGACTATCAAGGACATTTTGCTTAGAGGAACGAGGAACCCAAAATTTTCTCTAGTTCGTAGACCAGAGTGCCATCCATTGGGGATGTAATTAGAGCCTGGAAAGGGCTGCATGTAGCAGCCAGTTGTCCTCGGATGGTCTCGCTATATTGCGCAAATTCTCCTGCACTCTGCCCAAGTTGATCGTTTCTTTATAAGGCAGTGTCTCAGGTAAACTGGCCCCTGCCTCGCAATGGAAAAGTAGCTGCGCAAGAGGATGAATAATACCTTCAATTTCTGCTGCAGTAGGATGATGGCCGAAACTTTGGAAATCATTTGGGTCTTTCTCCTTCTCTTCAATTGTTTGTGCAATCTGCTCTACCGTGGCGATCGACCCATCTTCAAGAAACGAAGATGACAAACCCATCTTGCTCAGCTAGGAGAAATTTTCTCGCATGTCGTCCATTTTTTGGTTCAAAGTAGCTATGACTGATTTAGTTTGCTGGAAGACCGAGTGGCAATGGATGAAAGTTTTTTCCATATGGGCAGCAATATCCCGATCTTTGATCCCTACTTTGGCCAAGTCTTCATCAGAGACCGAATATAGCCTGCTCAACAAACTCTTTGCTTCCAGAACCTTCTCTGAGATGAACCGTGGGAATTTCTCAATTATTCCATGAACCTCCTAACTCAATTTTGTTGCCTTTGAAATGAACTGGAGCGTTGGCTGTAATGTTAGGCAGAAGTTTTTAAATTTTTCCCAATAAGAAATATATAGTTGTCCAGCCAATGGGATGAGGTCTAGCTGCGCGGAGGAGGCTTGGAGAGAGCTCTTTAGAGAGGTGATATCCACATCCTTTGAGTTAATAACCTTTGTTAATTCCACACTCCTCTTTTTTGTGAATGTCAGTTGCTCCCCGAAGCTACATATCTCTTTATACCAGTTCTCCTCGGCTTGGGAGTGGTATGCCAATTTTGTGTCAAGAGAGGACTTCGTCTCTTAAAGCTCCCTTTCTAACTGGGCCTTTTGGCCCAGAAATTCCATATGATTATTTTCTAATTCTTGCTCATATAGAGCGCATTTAGCTGCTAACTCTTTATCCTTTTGTTGTAGATTTTGCTCCATCGAGGTCAATTGGCTCTGATATTTTTGGTTCCTCGCTCATAGCTCGTTGAGCAGTGTGGGGTCAATGAACTGAGACTTATTGAGTTTCTCTTGGAGTTTGCTCTGCTCCAACTCTTCTGCTCGCACTTTCTCAGACAAGTGTGCAACCTCTACTTCTAGTGATTTCTCTTTCATTTCCAGAAAACTGGCCCTTTCCTTCACAAGCTTTAGTTGCTCCTCCTTTTTCTTCAATTGACGGCTAGACTTTAGGAAGTCGGTCATCACCACCCGCTGTGTTTCCTCCATGAGTTCTACCTTATCCTGCAGCTAGGCTATGACCAGATCAAGCCCCATGGCATACATGTGGTAATCACTTGACAACATCTCGCCCTATGGTTTGACAACATTCAGGTACATGGTGGTGAAATTCAATGTTTGTTGTGCTTCATTGTAAACTGTATACACCTTAGACTCCGCCTCCTTTTTATCATCCTTCGCTTTTCACTTTTGGATCCTAAGGGCTTGCATTTGCTTTGTGACTTCTCCTTGGGATATGAATTTGGATGGTGACCGAACTAGTCTGCTAACAATAGGTGTACCGGGAGGCAGGGAAAAAGGGAATACAAGTGTAGAAGGCCCTTGCGTTTTCTTTGGTGGGAGATTGACAGTTTTTAGGGAGAAAAAGGGAACTTGCCATAGTTTAGTTTGCGAACCAGCCAAAGGGCTCATTAGTTGTTTTGGTGATGGGGTAGTCATAATCAAGTTCGTTTGTTGGGCATACTAGGTAAGACCCGAGGTAGCAGAGGAAATAGGGGTGCCAATGGCATCCGAGCTTTCAGAAAGAGAGGTAAGGAGAGATTGAGTAGCGGCGGCTGGTGTTAAGGTTCGCAGAGGTGTCAAGATAGATGGCCCAGTTTGGGCGAATTGGGAGAAACCTCCCATAAACATTGTGGTAGGGGTAGAGAAAGTAGGGCCAACACTCATTGTAAGGGGCGTTGTGGAAATGGAAGAGGATACAAAAGATTGGGAAGTAAGAAAAGCGGAAGTGAAAATTACCTATTGACTAGATGATTGAGTGGTTCGCTCGTTGCTGGCTCCTTACTTGCTTCGAGCTCCTAGCTCGCTGTGAGCACTTGGCTTGCAATGGCTCCTTGTTATCCTTCTCTTGGAAAAGCTTTCGTGTGCTGTCACTTAGCGGGTGGGATGTCTCCCACTTCTATAGTCTCTGGTTGTTGTTGTTGGGAACTCTTGTTGTTTTTGAGGCCTAGGTGAGTGTCCGCGAGGATCGTGACATATTTAGTCACATTTGAAGCAACATAGGAAGACTACCTTGTAGACGTCCTCCTTTGTTGAGCGGAGGACGCTGATGTCTCAACTTCCTCTTCCACATGCTCTTCTCCTTCATTGGGGTCGTCACCTTTGCTAGTGCTTGAGTCGAAAGCAAGGTTCTCATCATCCCAAAGCTCGTGAAACTGTTTATCCTCCTTTACGCTTTCATAAGGATCATCAAGCTATTTTGTTTCTTGGAGATATATCCAAAAGGCTCTGATCCTTTCATTAGTCCATTCCTCTTCATTTCTCAGCTTATTGTATAAAGTTTTTCCCATTTTGAGGTTCTCATCATAATATGCTACAAGGAAATAGAACCTATGCCATGGCGGCTTGCTGGCTTCCGTGGGGATATGAATTAGGTCAACCAATAATTCATCTTCATCCTCTAGCGGGCTACACCCTCCAATCCTAGTAAGGCTGAGGGCTATGAGTTACTTTGAGGTGCTCATAAGGTAAATCATTGAAAGGATTGTAATCCCACATGTCACAGATCATTACCAACCCTAAATCAGCCAACTTATACTACAATAGCGGGTGTGTCTGCTTCTTTTTCATGGCCATTGTTTTGAAACTTTGTGGACAGGTGAAGAATCCCTTCCTATTGACACTTTTTCCACTACAGAAGGTAATATCAATAATGCATGCCTGCCAGAACAATTCAAGGGAAAACACTTGATTAGTCACACATGTTGGAAGGCATAATGGTTCCCCAATGAAGCCTCGCATTTGGATGAATGTAAAATTTGCTCCAAAAAACTAGTCACATTTGGGGGTGAAATTCTACATAACATTTGTCTGAGTCAATGTGAGCCGATTAATACACTCCTCCCCTTGCAAATCTGGAAAAATCAGAGTCAAGAAATAATTCAAAAATGCGTAATAATCAAAATTAGAAGAGAGGAGAGGGGTCTAGATAGAAACTGGCTTTTTCCTCTTCTTTTCATCAAAGATAGACAACTTTACCCGCTTATCAAAGAAATCAGGATTTTTATTGAGCAAGATAGTAGACAAATCTGAACTTTCGTTCAACTTGGTACTTGTTAATTTGCTCTATCATCTTCATTGAGAGGAATTTTGCAAAATCATACCAGAAGTAAGATTTTTTCTTGTGAAATTGGAAAGCTGGGCCGAATTGAAAAGACTGCACCTCTTGGTTAGTGTCCAGACCGAAAAAAAATGCCATCATTGAAAAGGCATCTCACAGGTCTTCCTTGAAAGCATTGTGTGGCATAGGAATTTTTGGTGGCTTCCCTTGTTCTGCTTCAATCCTTTGGGTTTCTTTGTTATAAAATATCAGAGCCTTATCCCTGATGCTCCATATATGATCTCCCTATCTAGGAGTAAATGTCTCCACTTCCATTCCTCTTTGCATAGGGTCTGGAATGCACATCATATTCCAAATGATAGTCGGGCTGATGTTAACTGACAGAGTCTAACCCTCAATAGTGTTGGTACTTGGATTGAAACGCTTAATGGCTGCATCGACCAATTTTGGGTAGTAGTGCACAAATGGGACCATATATTGAGGAAATCCACTGAACCATACTTTTTCTGTAGTCGATAGCATCCTTCTCGACACCTTCATTCTTTTGCAGGCCGCTTCCCTCAATCCTTTAGGGTTCTTTGCGAGGAAGGGATCATGAACATTATCCCAATCTTCCCAAACTAAGCTTTGGTCTCTGTAGTTTTTGGGCTTGTCCAGCTGCCTTGTGTTTTCCCATTTTGGCTTGTCAGGAATACCCGGTGTAGCATAAGAAATATTCTCAAAGACATTAATGGCTGGTGCTCCTCGCAGAGCTTTAGCTAAGTTTTGTGTCGTTACTTTCCTAACTTCTTGGCTTGATCTTTCTGCAATTGTTAATTTGTGGGAAGCTTTTTGTTTTAGCTTGAATTTTTTTGCAACTTTACTTCGGCTCTGGCTGTGTGCTAGGAATTGCTTTTGATCTAGGCAGCATATTTGAAAAGACCTTTTGAGTGCCTAAAAATTTCACATGCAATACTTTGCTATTTTATCTCAAGTTAGTAGATGAGAGTCACCTTTTCTTCATTTAATGCGGCATGTACCGCCAATCCTTGGCTTGTACGAGATGAATTAATTTCCATTTTGATTTGATAAGAATTAATAAATATAATTAGCAACCGTATGTACAACACAATTTTCTTGGAACTCTAGCCGATGCTTTGCAAGCAGTCTAAGCATTCGTATGTGTTGGCAATTAATATCCTAAAAGGAATGATTAGGCCAAAGATGCACTCAACATTTGAAAAGATACGAGCTTTGTCTTGGAATAAGAAAAATACCTGGAGAATGACACCTCAGTCCTTGGTCGTGCATAACACTATCGATTGCTACCACCAGCTTAGGCTAATTAATTAGCCCTTATTAGTTTTGCACGCAACAAATTGTACTCAATAGACACAACTGGGTGGGAAATTCAAGCAGGTCTGGGCACAAATTTCAAGTTGGTACTTGATTAACATCACGTTTATGGCAAGCAAATTACCACGCCGTTCCTCACTTTTTCTATAAATAGGCATCTAAGCAGTAGCGAAATCACACTTAGCGATTTGAGCAGAATTGGTATTAGGTAATTGGTTTAGCAATTTAGCATTTGCAATTGCGTAGCGTTCTCATAGGCTAGACTTAGGTGCTTTGTAGGGATAGTTTTAAGGTATTCGCAGAGAGTTTGATAAGATGAACACCCCAATTAGGCTAGTATCACATAAGTCTCAGACTACCTTCTTAGGTGAGATTTCTACCAGGCACTTAAAAAGGATGATGAAGAACAAGCACTCGCTGTCCATCATAGCCATAAAATGGGTCTTGGGATGGGACTGCCTTGAGTATGAGGACATATATAGAGTTAAAATTGATGTTTTCTCACACTTTGTCACCTCCATGCTAGATATAGGAATTCCCAAGCCTTTGATCCTGCGTCTGGTGAAGGAAAATTTTCCCAAGAAGTACCTGAAAGGCCTCAGGGAGGTCATTGCAAATGCTGCACATGGCGGGGAATTCTGACTACGAGTGACCTTTGGAGTTTCATAGAAGAGGATGTGGTCATTCCGTGGCTTCCATTTCTGAGTGGCTTCCACTCCAGTCGCAAGATGAGCACCGATAGAGGGTCACTCGAGCCTACCACTTCCTATTCCGTATCTACAACATGGTGCAATTCTACGACATCGACTGGTACATGGATTTTAGGAACTTGGTGTTCCCTCCACCTGCTTTTGTTCCATTGGATGATGATGCTGCTAATAATGCCCCTATGGATGAGGATATTGTGGACACTACCATTGATGTGTCTGTTGCTGTTGCTCACGCTGTGAACTGAAGACTTGCATTTTTTCTTTTTTCTTTCTAAAAATCTCATAGTGATTAGTCCATTTTTTGTATACATGCCTGAAAAAGGCTTTTCGTAAAATATATAAAAGAAGCAGAATAGACATATACATTTGGAAGCGTGGCCTATGAGCCATTTTGAAAATGTAAATATCGAAGCATATATAATGAAAATATATCTTTATATAATCATCTCATTTCCTTCTATTGGATTCTGCAATTGGGTCATCTTTTCTTT
>VDFB02000003.1:93299683-93741940 GCA_007258455.2 Sequoia sempervirens
CTTATATTATAAGTTATAATGATTTATTTTATCTTCAAAGTGATTAAGTTATAAAATATATAGAAAATTTAATGTTCTTATGTTATAACGTTAGTAAATTCATATCTTGAAATTATTGGAAATATAACAATGTCTATGGAATATTTATTATGTAAACTCTTTATTTATAGGAATTGATTAAATAGGTTTGTTTAATGTATATTCACCAAAGGGTGTAAATGCTTAATTTAATTCCATCAAAAACTAGTGAAGTGAGATTTGTATCGTAAACTTAACACACTTTAGTTTATGTTAATCTCAATAGTTTGTTTGTCAAGAATTTTCAATTCATTGAGATTGGTTTAATAAAAATATTAGTGGTGTATATATTCTTAACGTTAGTAATGTTATTCATTTCTTTTAAAATCTTGAAAAGTGGAATTTGCAATAATAAGATTATTACGTTTTTATCATGAGGTTCATAATTACAATTATCTTATGTGGGGTATAGCTTTGTATCATTTTTATGGTCATTTGAAGTGACATCCTAGAGATTGTAAATTGCCTCTAGTGAAGGACATAAACATTGAGGTTTTGATCTATGTGCTTGATAGCTACCCCTAGATTGGTTTTATGTTGAGTCATGTTATAGAAGAGTGGCTTGCGGTAGGGGCTGAAATTCGGAAGTGATTGTCTAGGTAACCTATCGTAGGTGTGATAATTCAGTGAAAAATTAACTAATGAATTATGGGTTGGGAAGTTATAAACATTAATTCAAATAAAAGTGTGCCTCGCCTACTGTCTTAACGCTCGTTCAGGTTGAGAAAAGGTTGAGAAGGCCTGGAATGGCAAGTGGTCATCTTGTCCTCTTGAAAGATGAAGTGACTCCACATTGGTTTGCATAGGGGTCGGGAATCGGTAGAGACTACCAGGGTAACTCTTGGAGAGGGCCGGTAGTCTAGGAAGATTCACCAGGGTAACCTATCCTGACAATGTGATGACACTCTTAGTCTATATCATGATGGTGTACTTTGTGTTCTGATTTATTTTGATGTGTTGTGGTACTGAGGTTTTATCTGCTATGATTGTTAATGTTATGTCGTGATGTAATTTGTAAACCCCGTAAACGTTATGTTTTGTCTTCTTTGCTTGTGGACCTGTCATTTATCTCCTAGCACGGAGGGAGTGGACCTTTGGGTTCCACGTGGTAGGGAGGAAACCGTGCTCTATCTTCCTTATATTTTCATGCAGATGATCCTAAGCTTGCAGCTAGTTCCAGTTACTTCTTTGTTCGTGACTGATGATGCAGAGCTTGTTCGTGGATAATTGTGCCAAATGTTAAATGAACACTTTATGCTTTGTAAAAGTTACCTCTTGTATAAGAGTGTTTATATTGTACCAACTTTGGATGTATCAAGATTTATTAAAATCTCTCTTGTTGTAATTTGAACCTATGGATTCTTGAATGTGATAAGTCTTGCAAACTAAACCATTCTTGGCATTAAATTTGTATTATGTTTATGATAACCTGTTGAGTTTATGTGTAAGGTTTAAGTAACGTCGTCTTGGAAACCTTATGGAAATTGTGTAAATTAAATATCTTTTAAAAAAAAAAAAATTGTTCGGTTAACTTAATACTCTTTACACTTTGTTATAACGGTAACCAAGGCGGGGCGTTACACATTGGCCCTAGAGTTCATAAATCTAGGGTGGACTCATATTTTGTACCATGCACTACCCCAGGTTCCCAACCGTCGCTTGAGAGCATGGGTTGGAACAAGGACGCACATGATGCAACCAAAAAGGCAATTGCAGACTTTTGGTACTACTGCACCATTCCCTTCCATATAGCCAGGTAATTCTTTTTTGTTTAATTGTTTTAAAATTTATATTTAAATTTTAGAATCTAGATGTATCTCATTATCTCATTATTGAATTCAAATTTTACAATACTTATGTAACTTATCAATTTATTTATGACATGTTATAGGTCACCTTTCTGGAAAAACATGGTTGATGCGATAACCATATGTGGGGCGGGGTTCAAAGCCCCTAGTGAAGATGAATTAAAGGGCCCACTTTTGACTCAAAAGGTGGCAGATGTGAAAGTACAATTAGAGGAGCAACGCAAGCAGTGGAGCATGATTGGTTGCACCATCATGACTGATGGTTGGACTGATAGGAGAAATAGGACGCTGCTTAATTTCCTAGTTTCCTCCAAAGGTAATTGTACTTCCTTCAATGCATTGGAATTTGAATTTTATTTAGTGAATCACATAATTTAATATGGCTGATTTATGTTTTTTAATTTATTGAATAATTGGTTTTGCTTATTTTTTCAGGTGACACAGCCTTCATTAAGTCCATTGATGCTTCTTCCCAAATCAAAAATGCCACATACCTGTGTGAGGCTATAGAGGAGGTGATAGCTAATGTGGGGGAAGAGAATGTAGTGCAAGTGGTGACAGACAATGCAACAAATTATGTTGCTGCTGGTAGATTATTGATGGAGAGGCACCCTACTATATTTTGGACTCCATGTGCCGCCCATTGCATTGACCTCATGTTGGAGGATCTTGGGAAGCTCCCATGGATCAAAACATGTGTGGAAGCAGCAAAAAACATATGCAAATTTGTATACAACCACACATGGGTGCTTAACCTTACGAGGCAATACACGGGGTTGAGGGAGTTGTCTCGTCCTGGCATCACCAGGTTTGCAACAAATTTTATCATGATGCAATCCTTGATTCGGTCAAGGGCAGCTTTGAGGCGCATGTTTACTAGTGAGGAGTGGTCTTCCTCATCCTTTTCTACAAGCACTGCAGGGATTGCTGTGGCTGATTGCATTTTTGATGAGCAAGGGTTTTGGACACCAATGGACGAGATTGTGAAGGTAAAATTTAATTATTTATTATGTTCTAATTTTTAATCATATCTTAATTTTATTTGTTTATTTTCATTCACACTTATTTGTGAAACATGTTTGCACTTTGAGTTTATTGAGCCCTTGCTAGTTCTCCTACGAGTTGCAGATGGGGAGAAGCCCGCAATGGGCTACATATATGAGGGCATGGATAGGGCCAAAGAGGCCATTAGATCAGTCTATGGTGGAGTTGAGGAGAAGTATCATCCCATTTGGGATATCATTGATAGGAGATGGCAAAACCAACTTCATAGGCCCATCCTTGCAGCCGCATGTTTCCTGAATCTGGCCTTCCAATTCCACCGTGATCTCCGTGCAGATAGAGAAATTCTTAGTGGGCTCTACACGACATTAGAGTGGATGTTGCCTACTATTACTACACAGGTGGTGCAGGAGATAGATGCCTTCACTAAGGCACAAGGAGCCCTCTTTGCACGTCAAATGTGCAAAGATAATACGACAACAATACTACCAGGTAAAAATATATTTAAGGGCATAATTTTCATCTCTTTATATTATAATTTATTATTAAATGTTGAACTTGAACTTGAAACTTGAAATGAGATTAATTTTGTTTCTTTTTCTCATCTCAGATAGCTGGTGGAATATGTTTGGTTCTGATACACCGAACTTGCAAAATATTGCCATTCGTATATTGAGCCAACCATGTAGTTCATCTGGTTGTGAGTGCAATTGGAGTATGTTTGAGCACATACACTCCAAGAAGCGCAATAGATTGACAGTGGAGAGGATGAATGACTTGGTATATGTTCATTACAATCTTCGGCTCAGATACAGGAAGCTTTTTGACCATGACAAAACCTCGATCAATCTAGAGGAGGTTGATCCATAGTCTGAGTGGACCACTGAGGCTACAGATGTAGTCTTTAGTGACGAGGACCTTGATTGGGTGGACCAGGAAGAGAGAGAGGCCGAGGTTGTAGCCATGGCTGAGAAGGAGGCTAGAGCACGAGGAGGCATAGATGCTATTGGTGAGAGTGGCATGGAGAGTCAGACATAGGCAGAGACTATGGCTGCAGCTGCAACATCATCCAGGCCCTTTAGATGCCTTCGTAGGAAGGATGCTGGCTCCACTATGCCATAGGGCATAGAGTCATAGAACATTTTGATTTGATGTCATATTTCATATTTCATATTTTTATGGAACATTTGATGTCATGGATTTCATATTCCATGAGTTTTGTATACATTTGACTAATTTTATATATCTAAGTATGTTATTTCCGTCAGCAGCGCAACTATAATTTGTGTACTTTATACTTATGTAATCATTGTATACTTGTGCATGTGATCATATTTTCTCTTATTTGTGTTGTATTCAATAAAGGGTGCTTGAAACAAGTTTTAAATCCTTAAAAATCTCTAAATTTCTAGGGTTTTTCAACCTTTTTTCATTTTGCCATGTTTGCACTGCGTCCACATCCAGAGTCATCGAGTCCTCCGCCGAGTCGCCCTCGCCGAGTCTGAGCCGTGACCATGTCTCATTACTATGGTTGTATCATTTAATCACTAATGTTTTCCATCCTACAGATTTGTTCATGGCTTGTGGTTCAATCCACATGGGGTTGATTGTGAGGCATTCGTTGTTCCAATTCCTTTGACTGTATAGTGCGTAGTGGAAGCATGACAGAGAGGAGAATTATATATCATAGTTGAAGAGAATCACAATCTACACTTTTGAAGGAGATTCTAAGTTTATAAACAAGGTAGCTTTAGATTGGGAACAACGTAAGAACATCATCATCAAAAGGGAAATTTGTGTTGCATGATGTGCTGAACTGTTCAAACCAATTCAGTCTCCTTTCGTTCTCTTATGTTCACACATTTTCTTTTCATCTAATTTATATTATTATTGTAGTGTCCATTCTCTGATGTTGGCAGTTAAGAAAGCTTTGAATATATCACTATAGCCACTCATCTCCAACCCCAATTCATCATGGTGAGAGAATTATGACAAGTGTTGGATTGGAGAACGTTCATATGGTAATCACAATTTCAGGTGATCAAGTCTAATGTGTGGAAACTACTGAGCATGATTTTACTTGATAATATTCATCTCTACTAAGGCTGAATAGTCTATACAATAGGCATAACTAATACCACTTGGGAGGTGAAGGTTTGTACAAATCTCTTTTCCAAGGTCATTGCGCGTCCTCTGATCTCACTCTAAATGAGTCTTGTGCTTCATTTTACTAGATGATTTGAGGAGCTATGTGGAATGCACTCAAATCTTTCTAGAATGAATATGGGATTTGTGCGATAACCTTATTTTATTTAGTTTAGTGGGTTGTTATTATAATTGTTTAGTTATCTTCTCTTTAGTGTCTATCAAATTATTAGTTCTTATAGAGATATGTTGTGTCAAATATTAAGTTGTATTATTTTGTTTAGAAAAGGGTCTATTCTTCATGAGTATTAATTGTCATGTCAAAAATTCAAAAGTGTCAAATAAAAAAAATAGTAAAAATAAAAATTGTTTCAATTGTTAAGGTGCATTATCAGTGGAATTTGACACCTTCAATATTATTTAGATTATTGGGGGGATTCAAATAGTGTTTCTTATAATGAGGATATATTCTTTCCTCATAATTGATGAAATGAGCATCAAAATCCAAATTTACTAAGAAGCAAACCATTAGAGGTAGGAGGAAAAGGAGGAAGGAGGACAATCAACATCCTCTCGTTAGTCACCAATGACAGGGTCACTTATCAGCTCTGGTGGCATTTTATTTTCTATGTGTGGGTTATTTTCTTATGTAGCCTCCTAGTGTAAAATATTGTAATGAACAAAAGCACTAGTGTAATGCAGTTCATGGATCTTGAAAGGGTTTGTGGGAGGATCCAGAAAACCACATGCGGTGAAAAGATGAGTGGGTTCATGTTCATGTCCAAGTTTGTGGTAAGCCTATGTGAAAACCATGAAAGGTTGATGGGAGGTGCCTTTCATTTTGAATCAAGATCATGAACCACAAGAGTTGGGTTTACTGCAAATGAAGGGTGTGAGTTATTACCATGTTCACACCAAGGGTGGGTGTTGGGAATTAGTGTTCACATAGGTGTTGGAAATATTGCATCATAGGATGCTTAAGATAATAGTTTAGTAGGTTGGTTATGAGTGTTGGGAATATCACGTCATTCCCCTAGAGTATTTGTTATTTGGTTGTGATTATTTGTTTGTGTGTATTATGAGTTGTTAAAGCAACTCATATATTTAGGAGTTTTTATAGATTTGTTTCCTATGAAATAGGATTTGAGAATCCTATAAATATGTAATCTATATTGAATGGAAAAGTAGAAGAAGCACGACATTTTTTCCTGTGTAATATTATTCAGCTTCTATTTAACTTAGTCTCATATTTTCTAATAGTAAAAAGAAAGAAATGAGACAAACAACATATAAATAGATGGTGAAGGAGATTGATGAAAAAAAAATTGTAATACAAAGAAAGTAAAGCATGAGAGAAAGAACAAATAAAGGAAGATTAAAAGGAGAAAAAAAGAAAAGAAAAATGAAAATGGGAGAAAGAAATTATAAAAAATAAACATTGCAAGAAATCAAAACAACAAATGAGAGAGAGAGAGATGGAGCAAACAGAAGAAAAATAAGAAAATTATTTAATCAAAGGTGTGTCATACTCAAAGAGTACAAGGTTTCATGACAAATCCAAGCACATAGAGATCATCTCACCTTATTCAAGACAAGATTTAGAAGGGACTAGTGAAGCTCTATTACATCTCCACATATCAACACACCATTGATATTCTAACCAATCACTTAGCAAAAAGGAAGTTTGAATTTTTCATAAATAAACTTGGATTGAAGCATAATTCCTTCTTCGTTAAGAAGGGGAGGCGGGGGGTGCTAGAGGTTTCCTTGTAAGTTTTTCAAAAAAATGCAACATTGATTTGAAGGTGTAAATTTTACTTGTATTTGTTTTAAATTCTTTTATAATTTGTCATTTCAATTTTTGTGTGGTTGTTGCAATGTTTATAAATTTACTTTTTTGTTGTTGTTAATAATTTGATTTGAGTTAACTAATTAGAGAAACATTGTAACGCCCAAAAATTTACACTAAAAAAAAATGCAACTAACATTTTTTTTTTAAAACTATACTATAAAATGATAACAATTGTTAATCATGCACGTACATGGTAATACCCTATACACATCGAGTGAAGTTTCCTCATGCAACTTCACCATCAACATGTCGTCCGAGGATAGGGAGTGGGAAGAACAAATCTAGGTGTGTGGAGCCCATCGCATGCACTCTTGATTTAGCAACAGATGACTCAAGATATGAGTTACAAAGGTTTTCTATAATTACTCCCATTAGGTTTAATGACTAGGCTTATTACTCAAGTTGATGACAAGGTTTACTACCACCACTAAACTTGCATGGAACAATTGACTATTCGATTAGGATTAGGTCGTTATATCTTCACTTGATGTTTAAATTTTGATCTACCAAACTAGGGTAGGAACCATTATCATTAGAACCGATTACAAGTCCAAGTCATATAGATTAATGACATTAACATTAATCCTAACACCAAGTAATGTTAATAGGGTTAATTATGATAATATCAATATTCTCATAATTAATATCAATGTTAATGTGAATCACATTAATAATAATATTATCCTCCAATATTAGTAGTATGGTTATCTAAACATCTCATCACAATTCAAGATAACCCCATTAAATCAAATGGTGGTATCAATATATTCAAATCTCAATTTGCAATATAATAATACTCTTATTATAATTAATAATATTATTATTTAATCTTGAATTTACCTCAAAATATTATTACCGTTATAAAAATCATTAATGCCATTACCAAATCTCTAGTTGTCTATAATGATATATTGTTACCAATAATTATCAATTAATGATATTAACACTTAACCAAAAATAATCTTAATATATTAATATTTATAAAAAGAAATGTCTCTTATCTATATATATAAGATATTTATTTACTTAATTACCTATCACCTTTTTATTTATTTCATTTTCCATTTACGAATATTTATGTGAATTTTTAATACTAAATATAAATATATAATTATTTATACATATTTTAATTTTAATTTATTTTTCTTTAAAAATCAAAGAGGACAAAAATAAATATTTGAAGAATCTCCCCTCTCTTTCTTATTATAAGAACAGGTTCTATTAATTCTCTTTAGTTTTGGTTTCTTCCCATTTAAAATTAATAGATGTGAGCCCCCCATCTTAAGCTCATAAGCCATGTAGCCCCTCATTTTAGCCTTTAATTTTATGTCTTTTTAAAATTTACTTTAATGTTTCTTATGTCCTAACTTATATGAATGTTTTTATGGCTCTTATTTAAGTACCACGTTTTGGGAATGAAGGTAATAAATAAAAGAAGCTAAGCGAAAAACATTAACTTACCCCTATTCACTTTGGTTTTCAGACAATCTCCACTAAGCTTGCACGAGATGTCATGGGTGCCTCACTATAGTAGAGTGTCGCTTTTTAACGAGACTGTTATTATTTCGGCTGCCACTCCATTCTTCAAGAAACTAGCAACAATGATGATATGTCTTAGATTTCTGACAATACCTATGGATCTAAATTGATCTCGTGGCAGACTAGGAGAGGGGTGAAAGTTTGGCATGAGCAGCTAACAAGATGGAGAGTAATGTTTGAACAAAGTTCTACCGATAATTTGGTCATTAGTATAGATTACCAAAGCTTATTTATCCATGAGTCTCATGAATGAACTGTTGGATTGTGAGATTTTCCACTGTATCCAAACTTTGAATACGCTTAATGCCAGATTTCATAATGTAACATGTACATGCAATCGATGGTTACTCGACAGACAGGTAGAAATGACTAAACAATTAATGAGCTCTCTGAATAGCTTCTTTTGGAAATCATTCACGTGCAGACCCCTGGATAGTCCCCTTCAGGTCTTCCTAAGGAGTCACGTGAGGCTGATACAGCCAACTGCGTAGTTTTAGGTTTATACCCAACAAAGATTTATTTCTGATTTTATTGTATGGCGTGAATACTAAATGTAGTAAGTCTCAGATTCATTTCATTGCGCTTGAGTGCAACCCAATGGGCTGGTTGGCAGTGCATAGGAACTGCTCCATTTAACCGTTGAGAAGCTATCTTTCAAAGCCAACCACATTGTGTAAGACTAGAAGAATAATTCCAGAGTCTAGCAAATCTCCATGCTGACATGCCAATTCTTCTTTTCCAAGGACAAAAGTGAGATTACCATTCATAGGGTGGTACGAAAGGGCAACAGGCTGGACCAGCCTCCACCGACTAAGATCCATTATGGATTCAATCCCGTGATCTTGAGACAGTAACAACGTATCTTTCAAGTCTGAACATAACACATTTTGATGCATTATAATAGATTGTTCAGTCTAGGGGTAGCGCAGAAGATGGGGCAGCGCACAAGCTGGCAAGGGTAATTTATTTATGAACAATTTTCTTTTCCAGAACACATTATGATGATATTATCATTTAACCAATGCAGGGTATTAGTATTTTTATATCCTGATGAGTCAACAGTAATGATAACTGGTTTAATAAATCGGTATAATGAAATGCACATCCTATTTTCTCTCTTCTTTTTTTTAAACTAGGCAACATGCTGAAGTCACTGAGGAGTATGTACCAATCTCTATCAACGATATATTATCTCTGGCTGTATTTAAGATGCGTCTCCGGTTATACTAACAGTTTTCTAAGGCATTGGCAAAGAATATAGAGAAAAGTCGACGAAGAGATGTCGATCTCGCTACTCAGAAATTTACCTCCAGTATCCTAAATCCTTCTCTAGAAAATTTAAAAGGAATGATTGAATCTAAAGCCAAGTTAAGAGGGTGGAGGTGGTAATAAGATAGAGGTTCACAGTGGAGGCCCTCAACATATCATGCCAGTGTTGAGGTATCTTTATTTCATTCTCCTTTGCACTGCTATCATTCTAGCATTATTTATTTTATTTTATTTTATTTCAGCCACTGAAACATTAGGACAATGGCTCTACATTGTAGTCAAAAATAGGTGAACATATCTACATCCTATTGGGTAGCTATTTTATTAAGATTGTTATTGCTCTATACTTTCAACTCTTAAATGAACTCTTGTGTAGATATACAGATGTATAAGGCGTTTCTAGTAAAGATCCTAAACATAACAGTTTTGTTACGGCAGGCATCTATGCCATTTACAGGAAATTTTATTCTCTTCTTTCCTCAACGGAAAGTAAGGCATTTTCTTAACAAAAATATGAGGCTCCCAATTATTGCAAACTGGATTTATATCATTGTCTCTTTTCATTTATTCACATGATCAAACAGTCAGAAGCGTACTAGAGATGCTTAATACTCTTGAGCCTAAACTATGCTAAATTTCAAGTTGTTGCATGCTCCATCTAAAATAAGCTAATTATATACAGTTTGACATTAAGATGAACTTCTTATAATGATATTTAGCAGCTTCAATATGACATTTTTAGACAAACCTATACACCGGATCACCTTCAACATTGAGCACATTTCATTCCTAACATTATAAATTACAACCATTTGATAGATTAGTATATTTTCCTTATTCTCACAATGAAACAAATACTAGTGATTCAAATCTGAAATATCATTTCCTTATGCAAGAAAGATAGTAGACACATTATATCCCATTATTTTCTTCATTTCACCACAAAATACTAACTTCTAATAATGCATCAACACTTAGAAATACAATGAATAACACATACAAGAATAAGACTAGTTCTTTTCTTTTCTTTATTGAAAAATATGAATCCCATATTTTTAGACTTACAATATCACTGCAATATTTGAGGAAAATAAATGAATTACAAACTCATGAATAAGGTCTTGCTCTCCACCCTACCGTAATGGCGTCATGGAGCCTCGTGGGCTCTAGCCATACCCCCGAGCAAGAAATACATTATACACCATTGTAATTCAATGGTGAGAGCTTAGTGCTATAACAAGATTGCTCATTATACAACACATTACTCTAATATATCCCTTAAACAATCTTACTTATGATTCAATGCATAGATCCAGCTATCTCTACCAATACTAAGAATAAGAAATGGAAAAAAAAACTTATCTCTCTACAAGCTGCTTTCCTTGAACTCCTATTCTTCCATCCTTGACTCTCTCCTTCTTTTCTTCACTTCACAAGTTCTCCAAAGGGAGAAGTGGGCAATGCCCAAATCTTCCATCTTCTTAAGATATATAGGAATCCTCCAAACCTACACTTTTTCCCCCAAGTGTTCACACATGTGTGAGTCTTGTGCTAATTCCAAGAACTTTTGGGGAGTGGGGAGTTGAGAGTGACAAGTCACTTCTCCCAAGCCCCAACACTTTTTGAATTCGTCACATTCATGAATGTGGACTTTTTAGGGGTCTTTTCACACCCCAAGGACAAGTTCACATGTCAAAAAGGTTCCAAACCCAGAGGTATAGGTCCTAGGGGTCTATTCTTGTTCAAAAACCAAGGAAATTGACTCAATAATCCCTTTTTAAAACCCACAAAAGAATCCATACGAGTTTTGATCGTGACCAAGGGTTCCAACCCCAACCAAACTCACATCACATGACCTACAATTGGATTCTATTCAAACATAATCACCCAATCAAAAATATAACCTCAAACCCTTCTAAGTCAAATAGGGCTACACTTAGAACTTCCCATAGATGTATCTGTTTTGATTCCAATATTTATCCATCCTCCTCTTTGCATATTTGATTCCTTAGCCCTCCAATACATTTACTCTACTTGCTTTTAGGTCTCGGATGGAGATAAATTTATATCCTCAACAATAAGTCTTTTGATTTGCACTTGATGGTTATCCCTTCTCATGCTAGCACCGTTATATTCTCAACCTTTGACGTTAATCCCACATCGACTCATTTAACTTCCTGCACAACATAATCAAGCACAACATTAATTATAAATCGAATCTTTATAACTTTATTCATGAATCATTTTCATAGCTAATTACTCTTCCAATGTAATACGACACAACAATTATCTTATTTCAAATTCATCTTATAAGTTTCAAATATCATACAATAATTCACATGCATATACATATTCATTGAGTAAAATAACAATGATATAACATAAAGTAAAAATAAACTACAAGGTTATTGTTAGACAATCACCTTCATATCACTCGCAAAATATCTAGCCATCTATTTAGGAGAAATATATAACAATTTAAAGTTGTATTAGTCACATTCAAGGCGGGGTCTTACAAACACTAGGACAATAGTCTCCTAGGGTTAGAAATTCAGCATGGCACTAGAGCCAGAAGAGTGAAGGAAAATCATGTGAAGCTAAGGCTTGTGAAGACAAAGGGAAAATGATAATAAAATTCATGTGTTTTTAACTAGAATTCATGCTTCTTTTTTTACCTTAAAAATCACAATGGTTTCATGGTTAAATAACAACTAAAAACTAAGGGATTTGTGGATGGATGTTTGCGTGATTAGAAGTTTTATTTGGAAAGAAATTGCAATAAAAGCTAGTCAAGAATTGAAGAATAATCCAAAAAAAAAAAAAATCCTTGAAAATCCTAAAATACCAAAGCTTTTAAAATAATTTCAATGCACAAATTGCACAATTTTCTCTATAGTTTTACAAAGGTTACAATGGAAATTGTAAAATATTTCTAGGTCATTTTTGAAGGGTTAAAAATGGTGGCTTGGGTTTATATCAGTAGCTATGATTTCATCAAACCACACGGTTAGAGATTTGTAACAAGTATTCTCAAAAAGAAGAATTGTGTAGTTTGTTTATTTTTTGAGTTGGGAGTTTGTTTTTTAAAATAAAATAGTATTTTAATGGCATTAGGTAGCATCAAATTTGAGTATAAATTAGATGGTGCATTAAATTTATTTCCTTCAAAAGTTAAGATCACTTTTCTATTGTAGGGAAATGATCTTTGGGAAAT
This sequence comes from Sequoia sempervirens, assembly GCA_007258455.2. Classification (NCBI taxonomy): domain Eukaryota; kingdom Viridiplantae; phylum Streptophyta; class Pinopsida; order Cupressales; family Cupressaceae; genus Sequoia; species Sequoia sempervirens. The sequence goes on from VDFB02000003.1 coordinate 93,312,591, forward strand.
TGTTAAGCATGTGGTGCGTATAACTACTAACACATTGTAGTTGGTAGCTCATGTGAAGAAAACAACCAAGGAGATGTTTGACAAAGGCCATGTGGATAATCCTAGATGTGGTAAAAGACTATTTAGTTCCTCATTTAGCAAAAAATAAACAACCAAGGAGATATTTGATACATAAAATGGAAAATGATATTGCAAAACAAACTCAAATCCATGGAGATGACTAAATGAAATATTGTTACCAATTATGTAGTGCCCCTCCATTCTCACCATGGATGTGCAGGTAGTTTGGCTTTGGAACTTGGAGATAAAGGTAAAATAATAGGGATATTTGAAGGTATGTGCTAATGATGTTAAGTAGTTGATGTTGTATATTATGAATTTATGGACTATATGTGAAGGTTAGGATGGGACTTATTATATATGTTTAAGGATAGGTTTATCATAATGTGTGTGTGTGTGTTAAAACATGACCATTACTAGGATGCATGCTATGGACATATTGATGTGATAAGAGTGCTTTGGTTACCTTTGGGGTTTTCATTTGATTCTAATATATTATTATTGTGTTGACATGTCATTATGATTTTGATTATGATTATCTTTATTGTCATGAAGATGTACTGATTTGTGTTCAAGTGTTGTGGTTGCAGATGAGACATGAGCTTTTGTTAGTGCTTTAGTAAGTATGATGTATATTGGCATGTTATTATTGTTATGCTGAGATTTATTTGGATAGTTGGGTGATGCAATAGTATGTTGTTAGGTTAGGAGGAAAGAGCGTCGTCATACCATTGGATGTATAGGGGAAATACAAGAATGAGATACGATTGCTAGAGTTCCTTTCCTAGTACTTCGGCTATTATGCACATGTGCTCTAACTTGTATGTTTGAGTGAACAAGTACTAGGCTATGTCTCCACCTAAATTAGAAGGTCTGAGTGTGCCTCTAATCCCAATGGTGGTTGAGGAGATAATATCTAGGCCCATGTTATACCCTAACCCTAGCCATTGTCCCCAATTAGGGACAATTGATTCAGTGTGTGACCACCTTTCTGGGTTGTCATGGGACAATGCCCGATCTCCTATACCCTATGGTTGGAGTGTTGCACTTGTGTGAATGTTTCTGTTGGGTTATGTGATTGTGTGACTCCAATGTCTAGCCTTGAGTATGGATTGAGTTCAAATGGTGCTAAGTCCTTTGATAAGTTAGGTTGGTCACTGTTGTGATCATTCCCATTATGTTTTGATGTGAATGTCTCCTTTCAGTAAGAAGTTATTTTGTGGTTTATGCTTAGTCTCTGATTGTGACCTATTTAAGTAAAATTAGCTTCTAGGTTGGAATTATATATATATATATATATATATATATATATATATATATATATATTTCTATGGTTATTATTTGGTGTGAGTTTTGTGTGAATGTTTCTGTTGGGCTATGTGATTGTGTGACTCCAATGTCTATCCTTGAGTATGGATTGAGTTCAAATGGTGCTAAGTCCTTTGATAAGTCAGGTTGGTCACTGTTGTGATCATTCCCATTATGTTTTGATGTGAATGTCTCCTTTCAGTAAGAAGTTATTTTGTGGTTTATGCTTAGTCTCTGATTGTGACCTATTTAAGTAAAATTAGCTTCTAGGTCAGAATATATATATATATATATATATATTTCTATGGTTATTCTTTGGTGTGAGTGAATATTGGTTATTAATATTATTATGATTATATGTTTGAAGGAGGTGATTTAATATTGTCATGGGTTTATACCAATAAGGTATAATGTTAGTGTGCATAGACTATTATGTGTTATAATGTCACTATGTTATTATTATTGGGGCGAGGGGATATTGGATTATTATTATTATTATTATTTTTTATTTTTTTTTTGGTCTCGAAGGGTATCCCCGCGGCCCCCGCCCAGCGGCCCACCCTTACACTGGTTCAGGGAGGTGCGAGCGGGAGGCGAGACTAATCCCTACGGTCATGGGATAACCAGCACCGCCCCCTAGTGTCCGTGACGGGGTTCATACCAGGCTTGAGAGTCGATCCCAAGACCTCGGGGAGCAAACTCGAGACTTGAGACCAACTACTCTAACCCGTGGGGGCTAAAAACTTAAAAGATATTAAGGTTTGGGCCTTGGTTGTTGGCACTATAGGCAAGAAGCCCCACCACTTAACCAAGGAGCCTCCCCTTAACACCAGGGTAAGTACTCTCCATTGTTGACGTGGTAGAGAGTGACCCCACGAGGTTTGAACCTTGGTTGTTGGCTCTACAAGCAAGAAGCTCCACCATTTCACCAAAGGGTCGCCCCTTATATTGGATTATTATTATTATTATTATTTATGTAAGGGTATTATTTACTATTGATGAGTGTTAATACTACATAGTTGTTATGTTAGTATGTGCATATCATTATGTTCATTATTGTTCCTTGTTATGTTTATTACCATTATGTTATTGTTTATTGATTTTGGAAAAAGGACCATTTGATTATTTAATTGTGGCTTATTGAATAATGGTTATTTTATTGAGAAATGGAATTAAAAATTAATTAGTATTTATTTGATTGAAAAGGAATTTGGAATTGGAACTTATTTATTAATTAATTATTTTTGAAACCCTTGGGGCAAGTGAAGTCTCATTTTGGAGTTTCCTTTTTAGTTGGGAGTTGTGTGTGGAAATGGAAAGGGGGAAGACATAGTTAGGATATTGTAAAAGAGGAATTTTTCTTGGTGTGAGAGTTGTTGCAATTTGGGGGTTTTGAAAATTGAAAGAATTGTGATGATTTTTGATGTTTTGGTGAGATTTCGAGCAATTTGAGACAGGATTTGAAAAGGGTGGTTTAGAATTTTGGTTGTGAATTCATGAGAATTTATTGCTGCTGGTTTGAATGGATATTTTGGCTTCTGATCATGGTTCTTGATTGGTGATTTAAGCTTGAATGATTTTTCAGGGTTTCAACTTCTTTTTCATCATTGTTCTTCGAATTTGACGACAGTATTTTCTTGATTTTGTTAATTTATGCATTTTAGATTTATAGGCATTTTGAAAAGGGTTAAATTAATTGAGGGTGTAATTTTTTTGATAATCTGGAAAAGATCTGGTTGCTGGGTTTCTCATTTTGTCATTTGACTGTAATTGGGTATGTCGAAAAGAGGGGTTTTAAGGGAGTCGTTTGTTGTTTCACATTTTGTGAATTTCTGAGTTGTTTTTGGTCAATTCTACCTAAGTTGCTAAGTATTCGAAGGTCAAATCTGAAATAGGTTTTTTACGGATTTGGATTTTGAGTTGATTTGACTGTTTTATGGCTGGCAATCTTGACTGTTGTCAAGAGGGTTGTTGAGGGATTTGTTTGTTGTTTCTCATTTTATGAATTTCTGATTCATTTTTGGTCAATTCCTCCTACGTTGCTTGGTATTCGAGGGTCAAATCTGAAATGGGTCTTTTATGGATTTGGATTTCGAGTTGATTTGACTATTTTATGGCTGGCAAACTTGACTGCTATCAAGAGGGTTTTTAAGGGAGCCATTTGTTGTTTCACATTTTGTGAATTTTTGAGTCATTTTTGGTCAATTCTGCACATGTTGCTAATTATTCGAGGGTCAAATCTGAAATGGGTTTTGAACGGATTTGGATTTTAACTTGATGGACTGTTTTATGGGTGGTAGACTTGATTGTTGTCAAGAGGGATTTAGTTCAGTTCTGAAGGCTATATAGAAGGATATAGCTCTATCCTTTGATCTATATTGTGTTGTACTATTTGTGCTTGAATGTGTTTACTGTCTGTATGTTGACAATCCCTCCCTATTTGTGAAATCTTGTGTTGAGGCTTATGTACTGTGTAAGGATCAATTGTACTAAGGTTATGCATTGTTGGTCTTGATTATGAATTGTTGAGAAAGAGAAATGAAAGTTGGCTATCATGTTATAAGATTGTACAAATTATGTAATGTGCTTCATTGTATGTGTTGTGGTATAATGATCAAATTTTGGATTTCCTATCCATTTGTGTTATGTGTCAGGCCTCTAAAAATATTTGAAAGTCCTTGTGATTTTTGGTTGATTCTTATTTTAGGTAGTCTCCTTTGGATGTTTAGTGTCAGCCACTTGTTATTTTGTTGTTTGCTTGTGTGTGGGGCCTAGTATTATCTCCTAGCATTGAGGGAGTGGGCCTTAGGGTTCCATTGGGGTTTAAGTGGTATAGTTCGTGTGCAACATGGAGAATCATTCCTTCCACATCATTCTAGAGCCGAATTTATGTGTAGATGATATTTCTAAGAAAATTGTGTCCAATATGTATTATATATATATACCTCTCAAATGAATGAATCTTGTACATTGTAGCATTCTTGTAAAGGAAATGTGAATGAATTGATGGAATCTTGATGATATATTTATTGTTGTTTATTATCTAATGGAAAGGTTAACGTAGGCATGTTGTATTTATGATGCATATGAACTTAATTTAGTAGTAGATGTGATATATCTTTATGTACCTATTTCATGGTGTTGATTAGGATTAGGTTCATATTGGCATAGTGTTAGATAAGGTTTAATTATAATGAAGTTATGTTATCATATGTAGTTTGATGTATGAGATTTAATTTACATTCATAGGATTGACTGGATGTGTTGTTAGTGTATCATATGTCTTTCTATAGGTTTAGTTAGTGTAGATGTGTCGTATTAGCGACGTTAGGGGACCGTGGTGGATAGGTGTGTAAGTGGGCTATGATTAATGTTAAATTTAGGTCATAATGTGATTATGATATGATGTTAAAAAAAAATTGGCATGATGCTTGAGGTCTTTTGTGTTAATCCACTGGGTTCCTTAGCGGGGCGTTACAAATTACCCGATGAAGGTCACTCAATTTCATGAACTTCTTCCAATAGTTAAGTGGAAGGTTGAAGATACAAAGCTTGTGAATTTTGTATTAAATGGGTTCCCATCTTCATGAAAAGATTTTGTTAAGGGCATGTGTGCCTGAGAGAATCTTCTTTCTTCCGAAAGACTATGGGATGATTCTATCCAATAGGAAACTTAAATGGAGTCAAAAGCTAGCAAGCAAGGTGATGATGACAATTTGGTCCTCTCAAGATAGATGAAGGTAAATAAAGGAAAAAGGAACAAGGGTAAGGCAAAGGATGAGGATTCATCCTCAAAACCCAAGACTCGAGTAAATTCAAGTGTTTTATTTATCATAAGTTTTGTTCATCACAATACCCAAACAATAAGATAACCGAGGGAAGCAACAAAAAAAGGAAGTTTTAACCTATTAAGAAACTCAAATAAACAATTTTATTGTAAAGTTTTGAGAGTTCTTATGGAGATCATACCAGTGCCCAATAGTAGGAGTTGGTATGATTCGCTTTCAATTGCAACCAACAATCTCTATAGAGTTTGTAGACAATTGAAATGTGACCTTAACCTAACCAAACTTGACTTCACCTATCCTAATATTTAATTAAATAAATATTTATAATTTATTTAATTAATTTAACCTTTTCCCTTATCCCTCACCTTTAGTTAAATAAATTTCATATTTATTTAATTAATTCTAACCTTATCCCAAATCCTCCAACTAAATTAATTAATTAATTTAGGCTAACTAATCTCCATTACCTTTTCCTCTAATATTCAATTCCCTTTATTCCTTAATCCTTATCCATTTAATCCTAGCTAGTATATTCATTCACATGGATCACAATCTAAATTTTTCCTCATGTGACAAATATCCCCTTCACATGTCTAACTAACTCTTTGTCTAGATTTATTAAACCTAGACACCTTGCCAAAATTCAAACTAACTTTCCATATCATCCCTTTATTTAATATCTCACCTCTTAATCCTAGCCATCCACATAAATATGTTAACCTAATCCTAATCCTAAAAAACCTAATCCTCAATCAATCCTAGCCATCCATCACTTAATGCATCTTGGCCCTTAATTTCTCATTGAATTTCTGTAAATGATAAGCCTTCCTTCCCATTTGCATCATTCAATCCTATGTTGATGTTATTGAATCATCTTGATCACACTACGATGTTATTGGTTTCATGAGCAACGACATCCAAGCTATCAACACATCAGTTCACACTACACTTGATCTTTCTGAGGTTTGCATGTATTTGGTTGGATCTAGGCTAGATTTGATGCATATTTTATTTAATATCATTTGTATGCAAAATAGAGTTTTATGATGTTTTATTTGTTCCTACTCTATATTTTATATATTTGCTGAAGGATTGATCTATAGGGTCCATCATCTATATTTATAGTCCAAATTATAAGGACCAAGATGTAAGATGCGATGTTGAAATAATGGATGCACAATGTCCCTAAAGCTGCAACCTTCAAGAGATCTTTGCCAAGAAGAAATTCACCCACACAAAAAGTGTTGCAACTGATGAGTCTAGTTTATGGTCTAATTTTGGGTAGAATTTATGACTTATTTGCTGAAGTTATCATGGACTTTGATGTTAAGTATTGATACTTTTATGATATTTCCTCAAACTATAGACATTGGGCCTAATCCTATTTCTACAAATCTTTAATGATATTGGCATGTTATTTGGACTATCTATATTAATCCTGCATGTGGTTAATGAATGTTCTTTAAGGTGGTTATAGATATGCAATTATTATGCGTACTAACATTGCCATGCAACTATAATTCAAGGATACTAAATTGAGAAAGACATCGCCAGCTGGGCATGCACCATAACGTTCAGCGAGGGAATCGTTCAAAGGTCAAAGGAGGTCGATGTTAGAAGATTCCCCATGCAAACCGAATGTAACCGCCTTATAATGGACTTTAATGTTGTTGAGAAAATGTGGGCGTTATTGTTGTGTTAAATTTGTGTTTGGACCTACATGTTTGACTAGATTCCATGCATGCGTAACCACCGATGCTCCACTTTCTTTACTTTTCCTAAAATGGCATCCTCCCAGTTCGTGGAGTTGTAAATAAGGATCAGATGCTCTTTCTCATAAGGTTGCAAGATTTGATATTATACTTGAATTCTTAGTTTTCAGTGATACAGTTACATTACTCTATTGTACTCATGTTTCCCGATGAATAAAATGAAGTTATAAGTTTGTACATTTGAGTTTTCATTAGTAGTAGAGGATACTCATCCAAGGGGGCCCACTTGGTGAGTAATCCATCCTTTGGTTTAGTATTAGTTTAGTATTACTTTATGTTCAGTAACTAGTTAAGAATTTGGCACCGACTGTTCCTACAGCCACTAGAATCCCATTCTGTGACTGTTCCTACAACCAAAGCAGACAGAGTAGTTTCCTGTTTGTTTGTTCATATTTTCATTTCTACCATGCATTTAAGCATAATGTAGTTGTTGATTGATGATTGGAATTTATGTTATTCCTTTCTAAGCAATTTACTTTCAACATTGTGTCTTTCTTAGCTCTAGAATGAAAATGGCTACTTTGGGTTCCTAGTGCACATACTGTGCTGACCCATTTCAAGTTCATGTCCCTGGGTTGACAAGTTAAATGCACCTTCATGATGATTGAAATAGCTATTTAGGTTAGATGTCCAATCTTTGAATCACGGTTGTAAATTCCTAGTTGTTAAATCATTGTAGGAGGCCACCATTTTTGGCACCATTGTCGGGGATGGTGTCAAACTAGGAAGTTCTTAGGAGTCATGATAGCTTTCTTGCTGTAGTATTTTTGAAAATTGTTCTTAGTATACACCTCATTTAGGAAGTAATGACCCCTCTTATTCTTTACCAATTCTTTGTGTGAGTTGGCTGACAGTGAGTTGATATCGCATGCATAGAGGAAGGAGAAGAGATGCTTATGGGAGATTCCTTCCTAATAAACCTGATCCATTCTAGTTAGAAGAGCTTCCAAATCTACCAAGGAATGAAGAAGAAGAAGAAGAGCCAAACCCCTTTGCTGATGTATTTCCTGATCTGACCAATTCTGAAGCTTCCTTTGAAGACCAAAATCAATTTGAGAATCCTTTTGCTTGCGGAATCCATCAAGTAGACATGGGTGATGCAAATAGTAATAGACCTAACCAACCAACTTTTCCTTTCCCCATTTCCCATCAGAATGAAGTTGACAATCTCAAAAATATCCCTACTTCAGCACTCCCCAAGTTTTATGGACTTGTCATAGAAGATCCTGATACCTTCTTGTTTGAGTTTGACATACTCTCTAGGAGTTATGACTATACCACCAATGCCCATAGGCTTAAGCTATTTCCTACCACTCTGAAAGAAGTTGCATTAAGATGGTTCATGAGCCTAGGCATAGATATTGTGGAAACTTGGGAGGACATGAAGACAAAGTTCCTTGAGAAATATAAGGAATATTGTAGGGGTAGTGACATGAGAGGAGATGACATTTTTAGGATGCAACAAAAGGAAGATGAGAGCCTGGAGGATTACATTTCAAGGTTTATGTTCTACTTGCAGAAATCTCCACACCATACCCTCAATGAAGAATAAAAAAAGTTATTTTTCTTAAGAGGAATTAATGAGAACTACACTGATGCCTTGGACTTGATGGCAGGAGGAGATATCACCCAAGTTCCTTGGGAAGACATCAAGAAAATATGCCAGAACTATTCTAGGGCAGCTTCAAAGAAAGGGAGAGCTTACCAATCGTCTATGTGTAAGTCATCTACCAGTGGAATTTCAAGGATAGAGATCACACACTTGCTAGCAGATTTCAAGCAAGACATTATAAATAATCTAGCTACTCAGCTAGATACACTTCAGGCTAAGAAGAAACAAGAGGAGGCAGAGGCAATGTTGACAGAGTATTGCCCCTATTGCAAACAAAAGAAGGACTATAGATGCAAGATGGTAGCTAATCTTGAAAGTAAGTAGATTCCACCTGAGTTCAAACCAATCCAGATTGAAGAAGATTAAGTCTACTATGTTGCACAAAGGAAGCCTTGGGCTCTAAGACAAGATATGCCACTGGATCTACTATCTTATGTTGGGCCATATTTTAATTCCTATTCATCTGGTAACCAATGGAAACCTCCATATCCATCCAGCTATGGAGGATATCCACCACAGCCTTGGGGTAACCCTTCAAATGCTTGGCCCAATAATCAAAACTCTCCACCCTAGTGGCAACAACCTCAAGGGAATTGGCAACAATTTCAAGGGCATTGGCAGCCACCTCCAGGAAATTGGAAACAAACAAATCAATGGAGGGGAGGACAACAATGGCCAACCCAACCAAATAGTTACATGCAACCACCTTCTTATCCCCAGCAGCTTGCTATAATGCCTCCCCCTGCTAATCCAACCTCAAATCCACCTAGACCTACTCAGCTACCAGCTCAACCCACACCCCATCCAAATAACAAAACACAACAATAGCCTGTATATTCTGCTGATTCAAATCAATTTCCTACATATGTTGTGAGTGTAAGTGACATCCACTTGCGTTTAGGAACTACTTTACTAGCCCCTTCCAAGCCCATTACCACTGAGCTTCCTGTAGAAGAGGAAGAGGAACCTCTGAATGATCATATTTAGCCAAGTGTACCTAAAAATCTTGAGTCAATCCAAGTCAAGCAAATTGAACAAGAACCACCATTTCCTCAGAGATTGGAAGTTGCCAAGAAAAAGGAAGAAAAAGAGGACACAACCTTTGGAATCTTGGATCAGTTGAAGCATGTGTCCAGATACCTCTATTTTAGGTCATAAAGGATGTTCCAATCTATGGAAAGACAATCAAAGAAGCATGCCTCAAGAAGCTAGGCAAGAAGAAGAAAGACCCCACTACAATTCATGTGGTGGGATAGCTAGCTGACATCATGCTTAGAAAAGTGACTATCCCTAAGTACAATGACCCAGATAGTCCTGTGGTAGCAGTTGTTATAAATGAGATTTAAATAAAGAATGCTCTGATTGATTTAGGGGCAACAATAAATGTAATGACCAAAGACATCCTGCAACAACTAAATATTGCAAGCATGAGATCTACTCCTACTATCTTGTAGCTTGCTAATAGTTCTACTGTTAAGCCTAATGGTATAGTAGAGGATCTTGTGGTAATTCTAGACTCCTGGGAGTACCCAACAAACTTCATGATTCTTTCTCCTAAAACTACACTAGGCGAGTATCCCATTATTCTTTGAAGGCCATGGTTAGCAACTACAGATGCATATATTGGATGTCGTTAAGGTGACATGACTATTTCTGATGGGAAGAGCACCAAAAAGTTTGTTCTTTATCCTCCTACTTAGCCATCCCATGATGAGGATAATCTCGTATGGCCACATGTTGATGAGAGGCCAAGGAAGTTAATTCTATGGCACAATTTATGATGCTGGGTAGAAGCTCTTTCATGCAGCTTCAAGACAAAGATGAGGTATTGGCTAACATCATTCTGAACCATTGTGAAGTGGAGGAAGCATCATCTTCTCATCTTACTGCTCCAATCAAGACACTTCTACCTATTCTTCCTATAGCCATTGTTCCTAGTGAAGGGAAATTTTGGTCATCTTAGAAAGAAACATCTAAGATCAGTAGTGCCTTTGGTGACTTTAATTTCTTAGATAGCCTCGAAGACACGTACTAGTATGCCACAAATCGGAATCAGATATATTTAATTTCCCACATTGATTCTTCTGAGAAAAACTCATGTGATCTTAACCATTTTCAATAACAGACATCAACCAGATTCAAACTTGTAGAATCAATAAACATGAAAGACAACAATATGGAAACAGGAATTTACGTGGAGAAAACCCTTTTGGGTAAAAAACCCCACACTCCAAAAGATCGATCCATTGTATTATTCAACAATGTAAACATAGTTACAATACAATTTCAGGCTAATAGCCTTTACACAAACTTTACATCTTGTTCCATTTGGAGAAAAAGGATAACATCACTCTTATATGATCCTCACACTATTACAATACTCTCACATAGTATACAGTGTAGATCATCTCTCTCCTTGATCAATTACATTTCTCTGATCAACCTCTCAATTGTTTACAATCCTCACACTGTTACAATACTCTCACACAGTATACAGTGCAGATTCTCAGCAAGAGATTGATCCTTATTTTTTATTGTTTCCTCGATTGATTCGAGTCATTGACACTGTCTCTCTCTATCAAAAACCTTGCAGATCCTCTTCGAACACACATATCAAGCGTTACCAAGAGATTGAGGATCCAACTCCCACACCGAACTATTTAGAAACGATTCAGTTTTGTTTCCTTGTTTAGTGCAACTATCGCTCTTACATGGTAGTTGAACAATCTCCTCTGGCTCAGCACAGTCCTCCAATGTCCATCGTACACCTTAACAGTCTAACCAAGTCAACACCTATTCAACCACAGTCCACCCTCAAGCCCATCGATAGCCCAAGTCTCCCTAATGTCCCAATAGTTCAACTGTAGTCTAAAACAACTCATCGAAAAGAGTCACACCGATGTTAACCAATTGTCACAAGGTCAGCCTTATTAGCAAGACAACAAGCATCAAAGATAGTTTGAAATGTTTCACCAAAGTCTCAAGTCACCATGATGTCCTTTAGTTCAGTTGTAGTTCAGAACACCTCATGGGCATGAGTCACACTGATGTCCACTGGGATGTCACAACGATAGCCCAAGTCTCCCTGATGTCCCAATAGTTCAACTGTAGTCTAAAACAACTCATCGAAAAGAGTCACACCAATGTTAACCAATTGTCACAAGGTCAGCCTTATCGGCAAGACAACAAGCATCAAAGATAGTTTGAAATGTTTCACCGAAGTCTCAAGTCACCATGTCCTTTAGTTCAGTTGTAGTTCGGAACACCTCATCGGCAAGAGTCACATCGATGTCCAACGAGAACAGACTCATCGGTAAGAGCCAAGATGTCAGTCCAACAATCTCAGGTCTTACCAAAGACCAATGTTACCCCAACGCTGACCCATGCACAACCATCAACGAGAGTCTCCTTGACGAAACTCTTCATCCAAACTTCTACTACCGTCGAGAGATAGATAATTTGTGCCGACAGTTCAGGTCACACTGACGATAACTATTAGCAAGAGTCTCCCCGATGGAGCTCTTCAGCAATACTTCAACCATTGCCAAGAGTTAGGAATCTTGCGTTGACAATTCAGGTCACACTGACTGCTCCCGTCGGCAAGATTGACCATTAGTCTCATCGATCTATCATCTTTGGGTCTTTAGAACTAACCTACTCGTCGCTAGGACATCTCAGGTGTCTCACCGATTTTTCTCTTTCAGGAGGTCTTGGTCAGTAAGTTTGAGGCACATGTCTCCAACACCTACAAACATTCTTCCTACAACCACTCTTCCTGCAAAAACTCTTCCTATAGCTGAACTTCCTATAGCAACAGGTATGTCCTATACATTGTTGTCATATGAACTCAAGGTACCATGCATCAATGAAGCAACCATGATAGAGTTAACTACACAAGTGCAAGTTTCAGAGGGAAAATATTTGAATGTTAGCAACAAACTGAGTGAAGAACAATAGTTTTTATTGGAAAACTTATTGAGTACCCACTAGCATGCATTGCGTGGGACTATCATGATATGAAGGGATTGGACCCTAAGCTTTGCACCCACATAATTTATATAAGAGATTATTGCACCCCAGTGAGGCAGCCACAAAGAAGAATTAACCCTGCACTAAGAGAAATTGTAAAAGGAGAACTGCAAAAATTGCTATATGTAGGATTTATCTACCCCATTTCAGATAGCCAGTGGGTGTCTCCATTAGTGATTGTGCCTAAAAAAGGAGGGAAATGATGAGTTTGTGTTGATTGTGGGGAACTTAATGTTTGCACCAAGAAGGACCATTTTCCCTTACCTTTCATAGATCAAGTTTTGGACTCACTTGCAGGAAAGCAATACTTTTCTTTTCTAGATGGGTTCAATGGCTACAACCAGATCCAAATTGCACCAGAGGACCAAGAGAAAACCACCTTTACCTATCCATGGGGGATCTATGCTTACTCAGTACTCCCATTTGGCTTATGCAATGCACCTGCAACTTTTCAGAGGGTAGTCATTAGCATATTTTTAGACATTTCTCATGATTGCATGGAAATTTATATGGATGATTTCACCACCTATGGTATTGATTTCAATGAAGCATTGAAGAATCTCACGAAAGTCCTACAGAGATGTGAAAATCACAATCTCTCTTTAAACAGTGAAAAGTGCTTCATGATGATGCAGGAAGGTGTAGTTCTTGGTCATTACATCTCCCACAAAGGAATTCAAGTAGATCCTGCAAAGATTGAGGTGATCACAAATCTGCCCACACCTGCAAAACAAAAGGATCTTGGGTCATGCAAGATATTATAGGCATTTCATCAAGGATTTTAGCAAAATAGTAGCACCATTGTATACTCTTCTCACTAAAGATGCTGAATTCCAATGGACTGAAGATTGTGACAAGGAATTTTTTGATTTAAAGGTAGCATTGACTCATGCTCCTATAGTTAAGGGACCTAATTGGGAGCTTCATTTCCACATCCATAAAGATGCATCAGATTATGCCATAGGATCATTTTTAGGACAGAAAGAAGGAGCTATTGAAAATGCCATTTATTTTGTCAGCAAAAATTTGCGGGGAGCTGAATTCAACTATACAATGATAGAGAAAGAAATGTTGGCAATTATCTATGCCCTGAACAAATTTAGGCATTACATCACAAGTTACCAAATCTTTGTTCACATTGATCATGCAACCATTAGATATCTCATGAATAAACTTGTAATCTCTAGTTAGCTGGCAAGATGGTTACTGTTGATGTAGGAGTTTGACATAACCATTGTGGACAAACTAGGAAAGGCTAATGTTGTTGCAGATTTTCTCTCAAGGCTGACTACATCAGGGGATAATCAAGCCATAGATGACTCTTTTCCTGATGAGCATATATTCTCCATCAGTGTACAAACACCTTGGTATGCTGACATAGATAATTTTTTGGTCATAGGTAGAGTTCCTTCTCACTTCTCTCCAAAAGAGAGAAGGGCACTCATTGATTTTTTTTTCCTTTCTCATGGATTGCTGGATGTTTGTTTTATACTCAACTAGACCATGTCATGAGGAGATGTGTGAGAGAAGATGAGACATATGACATTTTGCATGCATGTCACAATGAACCATGTGGAGGACATTTTTGCAGCCAAGAGGACAACAATGAATATTTTGAACACAGGATATTACTGGCCAATACTCCACAAGGATGTAGGAAAGTATACAAAAAAATGTGATAGATGCCAAAGAATGGGCAGACCAACCAAATCTGATGAGAATCACTCCCTTTGACAAGTGGGAATTGGATTTTGTAGGACCCATTGACTCTTCATCAAATGGTAAGTCATATATCCTAGTATGCATTGATTATGTAACAAAGTGGATAGAAGTTAAGGCCACGAAGCATGCAAGAGATAACAAGGTTGCAAAATTTCTTTATGAGGAGATTTTCACAAGGTATGGAGTTCCAAGAGAGATAGTGACTGATCAAGGGACTCAATTCGCATCAACCCTTATTGCAACACTAGTCAATGAGTACAACATAAGACATAGGAAGTCTACTCCTTATCACCCCCAGGCCAATGGCCAAGTTGAGGTGACCAACAGAGAAATTAAAGCTATCCCAACCAAAATGGTAGCTATCCATAGAAAGGATTGGGAAAATATATTACAGAAGCTGTTTGGGCCTATAAGACAACCTAGAAAACAACTACAGGCTTCACTCCATTTGAGTTGTTGTATGGAAAGACAACCATGATGCCTATTAAATTTGAACACATGACTCTCAAGATTGCAGTAGATTTGGGGATGGATATCTCTGAGGCACAAAAAGAAAGAATCATGCAGCTGAATGCTTTAGATGAGATGAGAAAAGTAGTCTTGCATCACACAAAAGTAGTGCAGAATCAGAGAATTAGGTGGCATGATAAGTTTATCAAGGAAAAGAAATTCCAACCAGGAGACTGGGCCTTGCTTTATGATTCCAGATATCAGGACAATGCTAGAAAATTGCAAACAAGGTGGCTAGGACCATATGAGGTTGCTGAAGTATTCCCTAATGGTGTTGTGTAGCTCAATACTATTGACCCATTCAGATTTAAGCTACTTGTCAATGGTCACCACCTTAGATTGTATCACAAGCTAACTTCCAAAGAGGAGTTCCTATAGCAATTCACTTAAAATGCAACACCCAAGCTTCCTGCAGTCGAAGGAAGTGGACCTAGTGTCCCTCCTTCTGGCTAATTAAGGTATGTACATGTCATAATAAAGACTTCCACTTCTATGGGGTCCATTTCTTCACCCATCCACCCATCCGCCTATCCATCTCCACCTTTCTCTCTCTTCCATCACTTCACTTCATTCCACTCTACCTCATCCCAACTCATTTTCATTAATTGCTCAACTTATTTCCTAAAAAGGTTAATGGTACTTTCTCCACAATCTTTGCAACAAATCCTCCACACATTCAGGTATGTGCACATTAATTTCTATATTTTAATTGTCTTTAAGTTCATTCATTTAATTATTGTACATTAGTATGGATGTTCACCATAGCATGCCAATATTCCCTACCCTGTCAAATCACCATCTCGCATGTTTGGACATGTTGCCTAATTTTCACCCTCAGGCTCAATCAGGTTAGGCATCTATGTTGCAGGTGTTCTAGGGGGAAAATGGGACAATTACATTAAGGGTTATGTTAGGCATTTGATGACAATTCGCAGGAGAGCTCAGTTGAAAAGCATGCCTTAATCAATTTGACATAATTTTCCTTTAAGGAGAAAGTCGGCAAGACCCTCCTACTATTTGGTCGACTGACTATTTTGATTCATTCCATCTTGAGTAGGTCGCTGAGACCTAGATTCTGTCATGCCGAACGAGCCTATAGAGCCTATCACTGTGACAAGAAGGGGTCGCTATGACCTCTTATCAAGCGGAATTCTTTGGCCAATAGGCCATTCAATTGTCTGTCGGCAAGACTTATGGCGACCATGGGCTTCGGGGTGACATAGAGAGCTCGGTGAGAAGTCCCAGCGAAGAGACAAGGTCTTGCCAACAATGTTTTATTTTGAAGTCTTCGGCATAACAATTTGAGTTCGCCAAAAGGTCTCGGCGACCAGGGGGTGCTTCGGCGACAGTGATGAGTTCGGGACAAGCCTGGCCGAGAAGAGGCCCCACCAAAACATGAAGGATATCACCTTCAGTAGGACATCTTGTCGAAGGATAAAGCTCATGCTGACATGCCTGGCGCCTTCGGCGTAACATGAGGAGTCTTTCCAAAGTAAAGCAAAATGAGCCCTCACCAAAGCAAGGTTTCTTCAGCACAACCTCTTGCCGATATGAAGAAAGTCTCCCCGACTGAATAAAAAGAAAACCCATCACCGAGAGATAAGGAGCTCGATAAGAGGTCTGGCCGATGGGCCAATGTCTCGCCGACATCAAGGGAGCTCACCAAGACAAAGCGTTCAGAAGAGGTCTCAACAACAATGAGTGGTCTTGACGAAAGAAGTGTCGGCCAAGGAAGGAGATCCCAACATAAGGTCTGGACGAAGTCAAGAGGTCTCGCTGAAAGGAAAGAAGCATCACTAAAGCAAGGAAAGCTCGGTGAGAGGTCTCATCGACAATCAAAGGTCACATCAACATGCCTGGCGCCTTCGGTGTAACATGAGAGGCTCGGCAGGAAGTCTCGCCAAAAGCCAAAAGTCACCCCGACAGGAAGTGGTTCGTCAAAAGGAAGAAGTCACCAAGAGTCTCGACGACTGGCCAGGGCCTCACCGAGAGTAAGTGATATTGCCCCAATGTTTTGCCAATGACCTAAGGTCTCCCCAACTTGCTTGTAGTTTCAGCCAAAGTTGATGCCTTCGCCGTAATGTCTTAGCGAAGACATTTAGTCTCATCGACTAAGTAAAGGGCCTCGATATAATGGTCTTCAGCAGTAGTCTTGCCGATGCCAGGATGGGCTCGCTAAAGGATTCAAAGTTCGACATAAGGTCCTGCCGAAGCAGTGTAGTCTTGCTGAAGGATGAGAAGAGCTCAGAATGAATGCCAGAGTTCAGCGTGTGTCTCAGCGAAACAGAAAGAAGCTTGCCAAGAGGAAGTGATCTCACCAAGATGTTTCACCGATGGGGTGAACTCTTGCCGATGAAAAGAGTCTCGGCTAAGGAACAGTTTCACCATGGTGTCTTGGCGAAGGCCAGATGTCTCCCCGACTGAGGAGAAGAGTAAGCTCAGGGAAAATGAAATGGACTCGCCATGAGCTCTCGCCGACTGATTCTATGACATGTCAATAGCCGCAAAGACTCCTAATCGCATTAGTGAGATACTTCCAATGCCTTGTCGAGATGCGATTCTGATCAAGAAGCTTTCAACCGCCCATAGAGTCCGCACGGAATACACTCGACCAATCAGGGGAAGCTAGAGGCAAGTCATGGCAACTTGACCAGTAGAAAGAAAATCAAAGAATGTGAATGTAGCACATATCTATTGTGAGCTCAGGGCAATCAAACTTTCAGTCGAAGTGTTTCGAACAAGACACGATGCTAGGATCAGAGTGAATGCGGTAGCTGCAAAATATCTACAAAGGCTTCTTCGAGGATGAATCTTCACCAACAGGGACACACCAAGTGCAACATTAACTATGTAAAAAAATCTAAGGGAAGATCTTTCTGATAGATATTTTTGTAAGCCCTTAGGGGCCGAGATTTTTTTTGTATATAAGGCATTTTTTTCCTTTTGTAAGAGAGTTCAGATGTATGCTCTTTTGAAGTCTGTGACCCTTTTGCAGTCCTCTCTTAGACTAACAGGCTCCTATAATTCAACTTGGAACATAATATACAAAATCTACCTTGGTTACCATTGATGGTCCATCTTTTTCCTTCTGATTCTTGTGAAGTATTGTGCATTCTTTAGTGATTCATTGAGCTACTTAGTGAAATATTCTTTTTCCTTATAGCTTTTGTTTCATGTCATGCCTTTCTTTGCAGAAGTAGTATCATGTAGGTTGCAAACTGTGTTTACTTAATCTTGCACATGATCTTTTAGTATGTGAAAATCTGCCTTTCCTTCTTGAAGGCATGTGCATGTCAAACCTGTTTGTATGTGTGATCTATAGGATCTTGTTGTGCAGTCCAATGGCTATCGCCAGTATTCAAGTGCAAATTGAGTATCTCATTGTTCTTACTAGTTCAGTGTATCACCATAGGTTTAGTTTTTCCATTTTATGCATCTCTTCCCCTTTTCCTTTCGAAGAAACAATAGTTTAGGTGATACCCAAAGGAAGCTAGCCTTCTCTGGAGGTTCA
Source organism: Sequoia sempervirens (assembly GCA_007258455.2). NCBI lineage: Eukaryota > Viridiplantae > Streptophyta > Pinopsida > Cupressales > Cupressaceae > Sequoia > Sequoia sempervirens. The sequence goes on from VDFB02000003.1 coordinate 93,330,903, forward strand.
CTCCAACCATAGGTGACCCACAGCCTTTGGAGTGATCCCATGTTGCTTTAGAATGCTCAATTTCTTGTAAACTTTGTGGTCGCGCCCACAAAAGGATATGAAAATCACAACAAAACCTATCCTGGGAATTGGACATTCCAGCAAGTGACTAATACCTCTTCGTGGTCGTTCATTTACTTGTCAAACCAGGGAATGTATGCTTTAAATGGAGCGGCACTATATGTGCACTAAGAACCGGTTTCAGTCACAACCTATTGAAAATAAATACTTAGAAATAAATTCTACCTATGCTACAGGAAGGTAATGCAAAGTTCTCTTAACTCAATCATAATCTAATCAAAGCAGAAATCGTAATAGCTACAATTGAGAGACAAACTATAAACTGGCCTTATCCTGCAGGAACAAACGCAGGGATGGATTCCCGATGCTACAGGAACAATATAAGACTGAGCTTGTGCTGAAACTTCTAAAATGAAATCTAACTTGAATTAACAAAGGATAAGCAACTACTCTCCTACAGATACTTACTAAGTGGGCCCCCTTAGCAAGCATCAACTAATTTACACAGAAGATTGTGCTCAAAACTCCATCAACTTTTATTCATAATGCGAAATCATTTACATTGATTGTTCTGCTTCAGAAAAACTAACAAAAACTCTGATTCATATTATAAATCTAATTCTTACATAATCTGCTTCTCTACCTATCTATCTCCCTCTTGTTCACCTGCGCAGGAGGAACTCTTATTTAAATTAGGAAAACAACTAATTAACTAACCCTAACAGAGAAAGACGTGGATGTAAAATGTATCCCAAAATCGAGGAATAGACATCATAAATGAGTTTATCCGTTCAACCCGATCCAGAGAGAATCTAGCACTCCACTCTTTCCAGATTAAATGTCATTTAAAATCCTTCCCAACAGTTTCAGTCAAAGAGTCTTCACCAGAGCTTCCTCAAAGTCATGCAGGAAATGGACTTTTACTGCAAGGCCGAGATTGGCTGCGCTTAACTAGATCATACTTTCTTCAACAACCTACAAAACACAAGGTAACAAATGCGAAAGAAAAGGTGCATGGCACATACACAATATCCATTCATTAATCACATATTTAAATCTATTTCATCATTCAAAAATTACATACGTTATACCAGTCATTTGGGGAGTCAAACAGGGTAATAAATATAGACAAATCAACATGATAGGCTGCAGGAACATGAAAGTGTATTGCTACAGGATATCCCCCAATAAAAGGTTTCTTAAAGAGTTAAACAACCATAATCAACAGAAGTAAAGGTATTAAAAGTACACCATGATATCCAAATTATGAGCATATTTTGGGCTCATCATTTTTCCCCCTACTTAACCCAATGCTGGTCCTCCAGCATTAAACTTCCTGGTGGTCTCTCTGAAATCAGTGGTTGAGGCATGACCCTGAAATGGAGTTCCAAATTTGTAATAAAAGCCTCTGAAACTCTACCACCTTTCATACCTACGGGCTTTTGTATCTTCATTAATATGTGTAGCCTGGTAGGGATAAAGGGGCCACATTAGCACAGGGGGTCTAAATGTCAATGGCAACCACAATTCAAACCTCTTTTGAAGTCCCAACTGTATATATCTGCTTGATCGTTTAAGAGCTGCCATAAAATTTAGGGGACTGTGAGGCTCATACTTTCTTAACCCAATAGTTAATCTCTCCCACCTCTTTTCAATTCTGGAATATGACAGTCTCCAAGACGATTATGTATGTTCTTGAAACTCATCATATACCTATTTTCTGAGATCAAATATTTTCATCCTGGCTGTATCATTATTAAAACCATATGCCACAGTAAGCCAGGTTTTCAACATTGTGCGGGGGTCTAAACTCTCAGGGCGTAATGGAATAGGCTCATTCCTTTCGGCTTCTTCATATGTTTCCCATTGTCTGCCATAATTTTCTTCATTTTCTGCCCAAGACATAAGTGATCTTAAATGGATGTCGCCAATATACAAAAGAGGATTCCACTCTATTTCAAATGGAATTAAAAAGCCATGTAAATAAAATTCACACAAAGAATTTCTTAGCCAATTAGAGGTTGCCTGGTATGCATCGTAGAATTCTTTAGCAGTGTGAAGAATAAGATCTTGATTTCTGGAAATTCTCATTAGTTGGAACCACAAGAACTGTTCCTTGAGGCATAGAGCATAAACTCTAGGTGGTGGTCTGCATTCCATAATCTGACCAGTTACCTTCAACATTTCATCCATTTTCTCCTTTAACTCCTGAATTTCCTATTTCTGCCCTTCAATTTCCTTTTTTAGTTTCTTCTTTTCTTCCTCCCAAAGACTTTGTTGCATTTCAGTCTTGGCCACGTGGCAGAAATTCAGGGTTTGTAATGTAACCGGTCTCCATATAGCTTTGAAATATTCCAAAAATTCAATTAAAAATGTCTTTTTATAAACAATGGCTTGACAATTTGCAGGGGGAAATGAGGCTTCATTGGCCACTTCCAATTGTTCAGTCTATTTTTCCTCTTGCTATAGGATAAATTCATGTTGCTACAGTGGAGAAGACTGTGCTTCCTCCGAAATTTGCATAGCCGCAGTAGCCAAGTCATCGAGACTTGGTGCCCCCCTTTTATTATGCTCAACTTCCCTTGTCTCAACTTGTTCTTCTTCAGGAATAACAAATGAACTCTGTGCAGCACTCTCAGACACATTCTGAGAAACATCATATTCACACTCTTCAGATTCTTCTGAAATTATAATAATCTCAGGTTGAGGTGAAGTAGGGGATACTTTACATTGTTTTCTGGTGGAAACTCTTCTTGGCAATGTTGTGGCTGCCGGAGGTGCTCTCGTAGCCTTCCTCTTTTTGAATTGCCTAGAAGGTTCTGCCTTATCAGAGGATGATAGTGAACTGGTGACGGAAACATGTGTTGTTGTAGGAGACAATGCTGCAGGGGAAGATGCTGCAGGAGAAGAGCGTTGCCTTTTCTGAGAACGAGGGTCAGATTTTGGGGTTTCTTCTACCCCAGATGACTCTCTGGCCTTTGTTTTTCCTCTCTCTCTCTCCTACTGGCAGCCCTAGTTTGCACCTGGGCAGAGGAATCTAGTGTGAGAGTTGCAGAACTAGGTGCTACATTAGAAGATGACGCTTGCCCTGTTCTCCTACTGGTAGATGCCATTTCTTCTTTCTTTTTCTGAGGCCGTGGGGTAAGTGCCCTAGGGGGTTCTAGACATTGCAGGATCTTCTGGGCAACAAATTATTGCCAGGAAAGAGGTGATACATCTCTCAAAGAGCATTCAATCAACAATTTTATGAGGCCATGGTGAGCAATAGAATTATCTTTCCCCTGCTAGGTTCCGTGGGCACATTGTTCCAAAAATTTTAACAAAAAGTTTGGAACATTAATAACTAACCCATGCCTCATATGACTTAGCAATTTGAAGTGGTAAGAATGCAGGTAAGAAAAACGGCCTTCACAAGTTAAATACCTGATTATGAAAGCAGCGTATTCTGGGTATGGAGGAGGCAACGAAACTCGCTTGCATCCCTGCTTCGAGACTTCCAAAGGTCCATTAGTGGGTATTGAAAATTCTGCCCTTGCAGAGGCAGCATCCGAAGAAATTTTTTCTCCAACAGCTGGAAGTTTGGTTACCTCTGCAATTCTTTCTTCAGTTACAACAACTATTAGACCCCATACAGTAGCCTCCCTTTCAGAAAGGGTTCTCAAAAATTCGCCTGCAACCTCCTCATTAAAAACATCTAAACTCAAAAAATAATTCAACCAACCACAGAGGTTGAATGCTTGAACCGTTTGAGGATTTTTCATTAATAACTCATGAGCTACAGGCTCATGTCTTACCAACTGACCACCCATGTTCATAGTTTTTCCTTAGCTGAACTCAACTCTTTTCTAAAAATCCAAAAATTTCCCTTTCTGCTCTGGTTCTTTTCTGTTCCGCTGTCACTTTTCTCTTTTTTTCCAAAAATAAACTTTTTAAACAAGCATTTTTAATTGTGATTTACAATAAAAAATATGCAATGAAAAAGACATGCGATCATATTTGGAAAGTACCAGAAAATAATAAAGAAAGATTATCTGAGCAGTTGTGACAGCGGCAAAAGGATAGGTTTTAAAAATGGATTATCCCACCCCTACTTAAAGTATGACATGTGTCCACACATGTACTAAGGAATAGGCGGAGATCAGGTAATAATGACTAATACAAACATAGTAATAAATGAATAAAATGAAATAAATCAAAAATGTGATAACAAAAGATATTGCGTACCTTTCATTAAATGTTTGTACGTATTGAAAAAGATGACAGCTTTGGCATGAGATGATAGTTGGGAATGAGATCATAATTAAGGGTGGTGCAGATGAATGAGGTGGATGGGTGACATGGATGGACGAGATGAATGGATGGAATGGATGGATGGTATGGAAGATAAATAAGTGAGATGTGGTGACAAGTGGAAATGAAGAAAAAGGGGTTTCCATAAAAAGGAAACCTTTATTATGAGCATGCATTACAAAATTACGACGAAGCTGCACGAGAAAGGCTAAAGCCTTCAGCTGTAGGAGGATTAGTGGCAGGATCCTGAAGGAACTGCTGCATGAATTCTTCTTTTGAGACTGGTTTATGGTACAACCAAAAGCTGTGTCCATTAACTAACAGCTTGAATCTAACAGGATAAATTGTAACAAGTTGCACTGAACCATTAGCAAATACATTCTCAATTTCATACGGGCCCAACTATCTGGTTTGTAATTTTTCTGGATTGTCCTTATATCGTGAGTCATAAAGTAGAGCCCAATCTCCTACTTTGAATTTCTTCTCCTTAATGTATTTATCATGCCACCTTATTCTCTGATTTTGTATTATCTCAGTGTGCTACAGGGCATTCTTTCAGAGCTCATCCAGAGCATTGAGCTGCATGATTCTGTCATTTTGTGCATTTGTTAAATCCATGTCCATCTCTAATGTTGTTCTTAGAGTCTTATGTTCAAACTCTATTGGCATCATAGCTGTTTTACCATACATCATTTCAAAAGGTGTATCCTATAGTAGTCTTCCAGGTAGTACGGTAGGCCCATATAGCTTCTGGTAACCTTGTGGCCCAGTCCTTCCTATGCAAATCTATAGTTTTAGTCAAAATGACCTCTATGTCCCTATTGGTGACCTCAACCAGGCCATTGGCCTAGGGGTGATAAGGAGTTGATTTCCTGTGCCGTATATTATATTCATTGACTAAAGCTATAATAAGTGTAGAAGTAATTTGTGCTCCTTGATCTGTCACTATTTCCCTATGGACACCAAACCTAGTAAATATTTCCTTATAGAGGAATTCAACCACTTTATTGTCCCTAGCATGTTTCATAGGCTTAGCCTCTACCCATTTTGTGACATAATCTGTGCATAGAAGAATGTAGGACTTACCATTGGAAGGTGGATCAATTGGTCCTACAAAATCCAGTCCCCATTTATCGAAGGGTGCAACTACAACTTGTGAAAATAGAGGCATCTCATCAGATCGAGTTGGTTTTCCCATCCTTTGGCATCTGTCACATCTTCTGGTATATTTGGCTGCATCTCTATGCAAAGTTGGCCAATAGTAACCTGTATTTAAAATTTTCATCGTTGTCCTTTTGGCAGCAAAATGTCCACCACACGGCTCATTATAGCTTGCATGCAGTATATCATGAGTGTCCTCATCCGGTACACATCTCCTCATAACTTGATCTGGTCCTGTATAAAACATGCAATTTGTAATCTAAGAAAAGTTAAAGTTTTTCTCCCTGTTGCCAGATAATTTTCTATATCAGCATACCATAGGTGAATAACCTTGATTGCAAACAGGTGCTCATCAGGAAAGGAGTCTTCAATAAGTGCAGAGTCATCTTGCCTTTGAATTCTAGAGAGGAAATCAACAACCACGTTGGCTTTACCTGGCTTGTCCACAATTGTAATATCAAATTCCTGCATCAGCAATAACCATCTTGCCAGTCTCCCGGATATTGAGGCTTTGTTCATGAGATACCGGATTGCGGCATGATCAGTATGAACAAATATCTGATACCCGGTGCTATAATGCCTGAATTTATTGAGGGCATAGATGATTGCCAACATTTCTTTTTCTATAACAGTGTAATTTAATTCAGCCCCTTGCAAATTTTTGCTTATGTAATAGAGTGCATATTCTATTGAACCATCCTTCTGCCCTAACACTGCGCCAATGGCATAATTCGATGCATTAGTATGAATATGAAATGGAAGTGACCAATCAGGTCCTTTCAGAACAGGTGCCTGTATAAGGGAAAATTTTAAGTCAAGGAATGCTTTTTCACATTCTTTTGTCCAAGAAAAATCTACATTTTTCTTCAGCAGACTGTATAAGGGGCCTGCTGTTTGGCTGAAGTCCTTGATGAATCTTCTGTAATATTTGGCATAGCCTAGAAAGCTCTGTACCTCTTTTTTCTTGGCAGGAGAGGGTAGCTTAGAGATGACCTCAATCTTAGTAGGATTAACTTGAATTCCTGTAGCAAAAATATAGTGACCAAGCACTATTCCCTCCTGCATCATCATGAAGCACTTTGGACTATTTAGTGATAGGTTGTGATCTTCACATCTTTGTAGTACTTTCTCCAAGTTGATTTGAGCTTCCTCAAATGTCGTACCATAAACAGTAAAGTTATCCATGTATATTTCCATGCAATCATATGAGATGTTTGAGAAGATACTTATGACTGCCCTCTGGAAAGTTGCAAGAGCATTACAGAGACCAAAAGGCAAAACTGAATAGGAAAATGTTCCCCAAGGGCATGTAAAAGTAGTATTTTCTTGATTCTTAGGAGCAATCTTGATTTGATTGTACCCACTGAAGCCATCTAAGAATGAGAAGTACTTTTTCTCAGCTAAATTATCTAGAACTTGATCAATGAATGGAAGAGGAAAGTAATCTTTCTTTGTTGCCAAGTTGAGCTCTTTGTAATCTACACATACCCTCCATTTTCCTTCTTTCTTAGGAACAATGACCAATGGGGAAACCCACTGACTATCGAAGATTGGGTAAATAAAGTCAACTGCTAACATTTTCTGCAATTCTTCTTTAACAATTTCTCTTAAAGCTGAATTAATTCTTCTTTGAGGCTGCCTAATAGGTTTGAAGTCACTGTTAATATATATGCGATTTGTAAAGAGTTTTGGGTCTAAACCCTTCATATCTCCATAGTCCCATGCAAAAGCTCTTTTGTGGGCTTGAAGCATTATGGCTAGGGTAGTTTGTTGAGATGGAGGTAACTTATTATTAATATGCAGACAACAGCCTGGGAATACTTCTATCTGTTTGGTGATATCATTTATTGAGGTTGCTGATAAAGGTGGTGTCTGTATATCACATAATAGCAAATCATGATGACTCTCAGGATCCAGTTGTTGTAGGAAACATTGTTGAGAACGGTTGTCCAAAATAGATGGGCTATTCAAACTAGAACTAAACTGCAAAATGTGTAGAAGCAAGTTATCTTCACTCTGAAGCTGAGAAAATAGATTAGTTCGTAGCATCATTAACTGAGCTAATGAATTGAATTATTCAGATTCCTCTCCTAGATCTAGCCAAACTGGATGAGACAAATCTGGCAGAGGTTGTGCAAGTGGGTATAAAACCAATTTCTTCTTTGACTGACCATCAAAAATTGTCATGTCTCCTGAATGGCATCCTATAAGGGCATCAGCTGTAGCTAACCAAGGTCTACCTAGTATAATAGGATATCCTCCTAAGGTTGCCTTCATGGACAATATGGTGAAATCAGCAGGGTATTCCCAAGACTCAAGAGTGACAATGACATCTTCTATCACTCCATCAGGTGTAACCGTGGAACTATCAGCAAGCTGCAGGATAGTTGGTGTAGACCGAATGTTTGGAATATTCAAACACTCCATAGTGTGCTTGGTCATTACATTAATGGCTGCACCAAGGTCAACCAAAACATTTCTTACTACTTGACCATTGATATTTATTTTTACTACAGGACTTCCAGGATCAGTATATTTTGGAATGACAACCTTCCCCTACATAATATCGGCTAACTGTCCTAGGACATAGATAGTTTGGGGATCCTTTTTCTTTCTTCCTTGTTTATTTGAACAAGCCTCTTTAATGACTTTTCTATAAACTGAAACATCTTTAATAGCTTGAAAAAGAGGAATTTGAACTTGTATATTCTTTAGCTGCTCCAAAATATTAAAGGTGGGCTCTTCAATGGTCTTGGGTGTAGTAATTTGCAATCTCTAAGGAAAAGGTGGTGTAGCATGAGGCTGCAGGATAGGTTCGTTAGAGGCAGTAGCTGATACATGTATATCTTTTGCATGATCAGTAGGTTGTTCAATAGCAGAGTCTAGAATTTCAGTAATTACAAGTGGCTGTGGAGTAGGGAGAGTGGTTCTAGACCTGAGATGGATATCATTGATATTCAGGGCATAAGCTAGATACTGGTTGGATTATGCAGAATACATAGGTTGTTGTTGTTGTTGCTGCTTATTATTAGGATTTGACAATGGTTGAGCAGGCATAGACATTTATTTTGGAGGGCTAGTATTTGGTGTAGGTGCTACAAGAGGAGGCATAAGGGTCGGAGGTTGTGGCTGCTGAGACTGCAGGAATCTAGGGGGTTGGTTTTGCCATTGCTGAGAACCTCTCCATTGAAGGTTCTGCTGCTAGTTACCTGGAGGTGGAGTCCATTGTCCTTGTGGCTGCTGCCAACCTCCTTGAGGGGGTTACCATTGAGGGCTCTGATAGTTAGGCCAGCATGGTTGAGGGGCATTCCAAGGTGGAGATGTGCCATATGTAGGTTGCCATTGGTTATTATAATTAGAGTAAGAATTACCAAAAGTCAAAGGATTTTGAGGCATACCTTGTCTTGGAGCCCATGGTCTCCTTTGTGCAACAAAAAAGACTTGGTCATCATCACCTTCTATCATCTTAAAATCAGTAAGTAACTGCTTAGCCTCCATGTTGGCCACCATCTTGCATCTGCAATCACATTTCTTCTATCTACAATGTGGACAGAACTCATCCAGGATTACCTCAGCCTCTGCATGTTTCTTGCGAGCTTGCATGGTATCCAACTGTGTAGCCATGTTGTTTATGATGTCTTGCTTGAAATCAGACAGCAAATTTGTGATCTCCATCTGGGAAACTCCGCTGGAAGAAGACTTTCCCACTGTAGCTTGATGACCTCTACCCTTCTTCATATTTTCTCAAGAGTAATTGAGACATATCTTCATGAGATCATCCCAAGATGCTTGAGTGATATCTTCGCCTCCTATCAGGTCTAAGGCATCTATGCAGGTATCATTGATTCCCCTTAGAAAAAGTAATTTTTGAGATTCTTCATTAAGAGTATGGCCTGAATTCTTTTTCAGAGAAAACATGAATCTTGATATATAATCCTCCAGACTTTCATCTTCCTTCTGTTGAATTCAGAATATATCATCACCTTTACTGACACTCTTACAATATTCCTTGTATTTCTCAAGAAATTTTGTTTGCATCGCTGCCCAACTATCAACAACACTCCTTCCCAAACTCATGAATCATTTGAGAGCTCCCTCCTTCAAGGTAGCAGGAAACAATTTCAATTTGTGAGCATCTGAAGTGTAGTCATAACTGTGACAGAGGATATCAAACTCGAACAAGAAGGTCTCTGGGTCTTCTGTAACTAAGCCATAGAACTTGGGAAGTAATGAAGAAGGAATATTCTTAAGGTTGTCATTGTTTTGTTGAGTAATAATGGGGAATTCAAAAGCAGGAAGATGATTAGGTGGATTATGTGTCATGTTCACTTGATCAAGTATAGAAGCAAATGGATTTTCTTCAGGTTCTTTGTCAAATGGGCCGAATAGCAAGTCAACACACAAATCTTTAGCAAATGGGTCAATATCTAAGTCTCTTTTGTCCTCAAATAGGCTATAAGCTAGTTCAATTTTCTTAGCAATGGATGGCAGGTTAGGGAGAAATCTTCCCTAAGCGTCTCTTCTTCTATGCATGCAATGAAAATGAATGGTATTTTAAAAGATTATGAACAACTGACTAAACTACTGCTAACAATGACTATAGCAGGTTCTTAGATTGACACCATCCCTGGCAATGGCGCCAAAAATGGTCACGCCCACAAAAGGATATGAAAATCATGGCAAAACCTATCCTGGGAATTGGACATTCTAGCAGACGACTAATACCTCTTCATGGTCATTCATTTACTTGTCAAACTAGGGAACGTATGCTTTAAATGGAGCGGCACTATATGTGCACTAAGAACCGGTTTCAGTCACAACCTATTGAAAATAAATACTTGGAAAGAAATTATACCTATGCTACAAGAAGGTAATGCAAAGTTCTCTTAACTCAATCATAATCTAATCAAAAGCAGAAATCGTAATAGCTACAATTGAGAGACAAACTATAAACTGGCCTTATCTTGCAGGAACAAACACAAGGATGGATTCCCGATGCTGCAGGAACAATATAAGACTGACCTTGTGTTGAAATTTCTAAAATGAAATCTAACTTGAATTAACAAATGATAAACAACTACTCTCCTACAGATACTTACTAAGTGGGCCCCCTTAGCAAGCATCAACTAATTTACATAGAAGATTGTGCTAAGAACTCCATCAACTTTTATTTATAACGTGAAATCATTTACATTGATTGTTCTACTTCAAAAAAACTAACAAATACTCTGATTCATATTATAACTCTAATTCTTATATAATCTGCTTCTCTATCTATCTATCTCCCTCTTGTTCACCCGCATAGGAGGAACACTTATTTAAATTAGGAAAACAACTAACTAACTAACCCTAACAGAGAAAGACGTGGCTGTAAAATGTATCCCAAAATTGAGGAATAGACTTCATAAATGAGTTTATCCGTTCAACCCGATCCAAAGAGAATCTAGCACTCCACTCTTTCCAGATTAAATGTCATTTAAAATCCTTCCCAACAGTTTCGGTCAAAGAGTCTTCGCCAGAGCTTCCTTGAAGTCGTGCAAGAAATGGACTTTACTACAAGGCTGAGATTGGCTGCGCTTGACTGGATCATACTTTCTTCAACAACCTGCGAAACACAAGGTAACAGATGCGAAAGAAAAGGTGCATGGCACATACATAATATCCATTCATTAATCACATATTTAAATCTATTTCATCATTCAAAAACTACATACGTTATACCAGTCATTTGGGGAGTCAAACAGGGTAATAAATATAGACAAATCAACATAATAGGCTACAGGAACATGAAAGTGTATTGCTACAGGATACCCCCAATAAAAGGTTTCTTAAAGAGTTAAACAACCATAATCAGCAGAAGTAAAGGTATTAAAAGTACACCATGATATCCAAATTATGAGCATATTTTGGGCTCATCACTTTGCACAGGGTGCAATTCTAGGTGACAACAGTTTCTGGCATGCCTAGTGGGACCGTGAATTGCTCCTCAATTCATATTTACACACTTTATTGCTGCTATTTGGTGTGTGTAGTAGTGGTTTCAGCCTTTTGGAGGCATTTTCTTTACATACCTGGTGACTCTGAGCAAATCTACTGGTTTCAACAAGTTCAGTGCTGGTATGTTTCAATGACAAGCTTAATTTTCTGCTTCCCAGCATTTATATGAGTAGAGATGATAATTTTTTATAGTCAGCATGTATACCCACCTCAATTTCATGAAAATCCTATCAAACAATCACCCTATTAGTCATATCAGGCCAACCATGCTGCTGGTTTAATCCAAACAGCCATGCAACAACAGCCTATCAGCATGCTCAACATGCTTATCACCCTCCCACCCCTACTCAATTCCCCTTGCAGTATTTTAATTCCACTTTGAGTTAGCCTTGTAGCCCCCCGAGTCAGCCCCAAAATTTTGACAATGCAAATACTGAGTTGGGTAGCGTCAAGGAGATACTGCTACAATTTCAAAGGCGAATATTAGACATAGAAAAGGAAAATGAGTATAATACGCAACAGGAGGAGCTTTCTTATCAAGCTTATATTCATCAACAGGAGGTTGGGAAACAAAGAGGGTCCTATTCAGTACAAGAATTTGAACAAAGTCAGTCTAACTCTCTTGAAGAACAACTTTCTCAAATGCCCCAGTCAGCTGCTACCTTTCCAAATCCTTTCTTTGATGAGGGGCTTCACTTTCCAAGGTTCAGTGTTCCGAGCTTTGAACAGAATGAGACTGCCATCGAAAAGAAAGCAGAGGAAGAGTAGCCCATTGATTCTGATAGCTTACTCCTTTGGGAGAAGATTAAAGAGGTAAATCCCTTGCATTTAGCTATAAAGTGTTATCAATTGCAGTAGCAAAAGATTGAATAGCAAGAGGACATCAGACAGTGTGGGGAGTTGTTGGCCAATGGTTATTAGCAAGATACTGGAGCATTGGAAATTATTGAACAATAGAAGAACCTTGGAGAGTTGTTGATAGATAATAATCAGCAAGATAATGGAAGTTTAATTCAAGAAGAAAAACCTGTAATTGAACCTGTTTCTATCCTCCGAGGTGAGAATTTTGATGTTTTTAAGCATGTTCTGGGTGAAGGAGCCAATGTTGAGATTTTTGAAGAGTTGTGCACATGTATTATTGAACAGTTTTGTTCAACATTGGATGGCAAAGAATCAGAAAAGGCTGATAGCCATGATGATCTGGAGCAACAACTTGAAGAACTGTTGAAACAGTAGGAGGGGCCTAATGAGCCTGATTTGCAAAGTCCTAACTGGTTGGAGGAACTTCCATTTCATTGTACAGAGGGACCTGAGACTTCATCACCACTTGAATTGTTGTCTTCTTGCGTTGAAAAAGACAAGCCTGAATCAGAATGTAACTTTTCTAGTGATGATGAGAATTATGAGTAGCTTCCATTCTAGTGCATAAAAGAGCCAAAGGTTGATGAATTGATTGAAGATGTGATGGAGGAAGCTATCTCTTTTTTCTCTATTCAAGAAATAGGTGTTCAAATGGCAGTTCATGAGCAGAAGATTAGCAAGAAAAGTGCAAGTTTTACCCTTACCAGGGGCTGTCCAATCAAGTACCTAGCTCAAATGGAGTCCAATACTGCACCAAGAATGAATCATACACCCAGGCATCAGGGTATTGCTCAGGAGGAGCACACTCAAGTTATCTTTCCACCTTAGAAAGGGAATGTTTACATTCCATATGAAAAGGTTAGTAAGCTTGGATATGTTCTGCCAAAGACTTTGCAACCATCCATTGAATTGTCATGCATACTTCATTTCTCTTTAGTTGTTCTCCAGCATGGCAAACATCGTAAAATTTTGAGAAGGGGCAGTTATTTCTCCCAACCTGTTAATGGGTTTTTTTGATCAATTTCTTACTGGTTAGTGTAGGGTAGGTTTAGTTGCTATTTCTTTCCCTAAGTGTTGTTTCAACACATGTAAATAGTATTTTACAGTTTTTCTTGTTTTCAATAAGTTTCTAAGTGTTCCGATGAGTCTCAAGATGAGTTACAACCATGTTCAAAGTTGCTCTTGATATTTTCTGAGCCTTCTAATGACTCCATGCCCAATGGATAAGCCAAACTACTAGTCTTCATGTTTAGCAGGAAAACATCCAACAAAGGTCACCAGAAATGTTGCCTAATTTTCACCCTCAGGCTCAATCAGGCTAGGCATCTATGTTGCAGATGTTCTAGGGGGAAAATGGGACAATTACATTAAGGGTTATGTCAGGCATCTGATGACATTTCGTAGGAGAGCTCAATTGAAAAGCATGCCTTAATCAATTTGACATAATTTTCCTTTAAGGAGAAAGTCAGCAAGACCGTCCTATTGTCTGGTCGATTGACTATTTTGATTCATTCCATCTTGAGAAGGTTGCTGAGACCTAGCTTTTGTCATGTCGAATGAGCCTACAGAGCCTATCGCTGTGACAGGAAGGGGTCGCTATGACCTCTTAGCGTGTGGAATTCTTTGGCCGATAGGCCATTCAATCGTCTGTCGGCAAGACTTATGGCGACCATGGGCTTCGGGGTGACACAGAGAGCTCGGTGAGAAGTCCCAGCGAAGAGACAAGGTCTCGCCGACATTGCTTTATTTTGAAGCCTTCGGCATAACAATTTGAGTTCACCAAAAGTTCTCGGCGACCCGGGGGTGCTTCAGCGATAGCGATGAGTTCGGGATAGGCCTGGCCGACAAGAGGCCCCACCAAAACATGAAGGATATCGCCTTCGGCAGGACGTCTTGTTGAAGGATAAAGGTCATGCCGACATGCCTGGCGCCTTCGGCGTAACATGAGGAGTCTTGCCAAAGTAAAGCAAAATGAGCCCTCGCCAAAGCAAGGTTTCTTTGGCACAACCTCTTGCCGATATGAAGAAAGTCTCCCCAACTGAAGAAAAAACAAACCCATCGCCGAGAGATAAGGAGCTCGACGAGAGGTTTGGCCGATGGGCCAATGTCTCGCCGACATCAAGGGAGCTCGCCAAGACAAAGCGTTCGACAGAGGTCTCAACAACAATGAGTGGTCTCGACAAAAGAAGTGTCGGCCAAGGAAGGAGATCCTGACATAAGGTCTGGGAGAAGTTAAGAGGTCTCGCCAAAAGGAAAGCAGCGTCGCTAAAGTGAGGAAAGCCCGGCAAGAGGTCTCATCGACAATCAAAGGTCACATCAACATGCCTAGCGCCTTCAGTGTAACACGAGAGGCTCGATAGGAAGTCTCGCCGAAAGCCAAAAGTCACCCCGACGGGAAGCGGTTCGCCAAAAGGAAGAAGTCACCAAGAGTCTCGGCGACTGGCCAGGGCCTTGCCGAGAGTAAGTGATATCGCCCCAATGTTTTGCCGATGACCTAAGGTCTCCCCGACTTGCTCGTAGTTTCGGCCAAAGTTGATGCCTTCGCCGTAATGTCTTGGCGAAGACATTTAGTTTGCCGACTGAGTAAAGGGCCTCGATATAATGGTCTTCAGCAGCAGTCTTGCTGATGCCAGGATGGGCTCGCCAAAGGATTCAAAGCTTGACATAAGGTCCTACCGAAGCAGTGTAGTCTTGCCGAAGGATGAGAAGACCTCAAAATGAATGCAGGAGTTCGGCTTGGGTCTCAGCGAAACAAAAAGAAGCTCACCGAGAGGAAGTGATCTCGCCAAGATGTTTCACCGATGGGGTGAACTCTTGCCGATGAAAAGGGTCTCGGCTAAGGAATAGTTTCGCCATGGTGTCTTGGCAAAGACCAGATGTCTCCCCGACCAAGGAGAAGAGTAAGCTCGGGGAAAATGAAATGGGCTCGCCATGAGCTCTCGCCGACTGATTCTATGACATGTTGATAGCCGCAGAGACTCCTAATCACATCGGTGAGACACTTCCAATGTCTCGTCGAGATGCGATTCTGATCAAGAAGCTTTCAACCGCCCACAGAGTCCGCACGGAATACACTCGACCAATCAGGGGAAGCTAGAGGCAAGTCATGGCATCTTGACCAGTAGAAAGAAAATCAATAGAATGTGAATGTAGCACGTATCTATTGTGAGCTCAGGGCATTCAAACTTTTAGTTGAAGTGTTTCGAACAAGACATGATGCTAGGATCAGAGTGAATGCGATAGCTGCGAAATATCTACAGAGGCTTCTCTGAGGATGACTCTTCACCGAAAGGGACATGCAGGGTGCAGCATTAACTACATGAAAAAATCTAAGGGAAGATCTTTCTGATAGATATTTTTGTAAGCCCTTAGGGGCTGAGATTTTTTCTATATATAAGGCATTTTTTTCCTTTTGTAAGAGAGTTCGGATGTATGCTCCTTTGAAGTATGTGACCCTTTTGCAGTCCTCTCTTAGACTAGCAGGCTCCTGTAATTCAACTTGGAACATAATATACAAAATCTGCCTTGGTTACCATTGATGGTCCATCTTTTGCCTTCTGATTCTTGTGAAGTATTGTACATTCTTTAGTGATTCATTGAGCTACTTAGTGAAATATTCTCTTTCCTTATAGCTTTTGTTTCATGTCATGCCTTTCTTTGCAGAAATAGTATCATGTAGGTTGCAAACTGTGTTTACTTAATCTTGCACATGATCTTTTAGTTTGTGAAAATCTGCCTTTCCTTCTTGAAGGCATGTGCATGTCAAACCTGTTTGTATGTGTGATCTACAGGATCTTGTTGTGCAGTCCAATGGTTGTCGCTAGTATTCAAGTGCAAATTGAGTATCTCATTGTTCTTACCAGTTTGGTGTACCACCATAGGTTTAGTTTTTCCATTTTATGCATCTCTTCCCCTTTTCCTTTCGAAGAAACAATAGTTTAGGTGATACCCAAAGGAAGCTAGCGTTCTCCAGAGGTTCACTCCAACCATAGGTGACCCACAGCCTTTGGAGTGATCCCATGTTGCTCTAGAATGCTCAGTTTCTTGTAAACTTTGCACCAGGTGCAATTCTAGGTGACAACAGGACACATGCCAAAATCTAGGTTGGGGGGGAATAAGATGTGAATATTTTTCCCATGTGTCATTCCATAATGGTCTAGGTTAGCGAAATTTAAATTGAGCCAATTTGAAATATGAGTGAGAGGATGGCTCGCATGTGTGAGGTGACACCAACTACTGCTGCCATTTCTCTCCATCATTGCTTTCCTTTATTACTCCTTCCTTGCCATTATTGACCCTATCATATCTCAAGTTGCAAACAAAAGGTAAATTAGAAAGGGAAAATTCAGTCGACATTGGCATTGAAAATTTAGTAAGTGTTGCAGGAAGGTGAATTTGGTTTTCAAATGAGAATTGTAGGAAGGAAACTATAGAGTGTTCATTCAATTGTAGACAATGGGAGGTGGGTTAATTCAAAGTGAACCCACGGTGCATGACGTATTACTGCAGGATGCACCTTGCTTGGCCGAATTTAGAAACTGTGGGTGGATAGACTACTTCCTGAAGCTAGATGATTTTGATGAAGACATTGCACTAGAGTTCGCGCAGACATTGTTTGAAGGGAAAGCCAGAGTAAAAGGGTTGGAGTTCATGGCAACTGAAGAAAGAATTATAGAAGTTATAGGGTTACCTGCCAATGGTGAAAATTATCGTACTTCCAGAGACACTAGGTCAGCTAGGGCCAAATTTACAGAACCGAGCAACCCTCCATTGAGCATAGATAAAGAGGGTGCGAAGAGAATGTCTCTGCTCGAGCCATGGAAGTAGATAGTCATTTATGTCATAAAATATATCACCTGTGAAGGTCACCAATCGAATATGCATTCTGTGCATTTCAAACTTTTGAATCACATGAGGTACAAGAGGAGGATGAATGTGTCAAACGTGCTATACAACCTTCTTTCAATCATAGCGACTGAGACTTAGAAAGGTAGGGACAATTCTGTTTCCCACCATTGTCTAACTAAATTGTTAGTTGAGAATTCTCTGCATGATGTGTCTGGAAAGACCTAGGAAGAATTCATAAAAAATGACCAAATTAGACTTGAGCATTTGCAACCTAGGGTTTTACCTCAACCTCGTAGGTCTCGCAGGAGATTGAGCACGGTTGAATCCACTCTCGGTGCTTCAACCTCTGTCGCAAGCCCTATTGAAAACCCTCTTGCAATAGAAGAAACCATAGAAATTAGCTCTTCTAGGACAGAGCACTCATACAAAGAAGATTCCTCTCCAGATTATGATGATGATGTTCCACTTGTCATCCTAATGAAAACTAGGGCACAAAACAAAGAGATAGAAATGAGAAAAGGAAAATCCAAAAAGCATCCAACAGAAAAAGAGGTTCCAAGCTCCAAGAAGAGAAAGGCTGATAGTATTCATCCTGCAGCCAAAGAAAAACATGAGAGCCCTCCTAGAAAATCAAGACTAGTAGGGCCAGCCTTTGGTATGCCTCTGCAAGAAAACCCTAAATCTAGAGAAATATCATAGGGGGACACAAAAGCTCTAATGGGGTAGGAAAATGTTGAGGAAGAAGATATATTTAAGATGACAACAAACATAACATTGGCCGATCTTGCTAACATTGCAGAACAAGTGGAAAATCAAGAATATGAGGAAAATCGAGATTTCTTGCAGCAAGTGGTCCTACAACATGAACAAGAGCAGGAGTCCCTGCAACAACAAGAATTGGGAGAACAATCAGTACCCTTGCAGCTAGAATTGACTGGACAACCTGAATCCTTGTAGTTAGTACATTATGAAGAGCAAGCATCGTCAAAAATATTGGTAGGAATACATAACCCCCCTGATTTCTCAATGCACATGGTAGCTATGCATTTATGGACAGAGATGCAAAGAAGAGAAGAGGAATGGAAAGAAGAGACATGTAGGCTGAAGAAGGAAATTTAGAGGAGAGATGAAAAGATTGAGGACAAGGATGCAAAAATTGCCACCTTAAAGAAGAAGGTGAATGATATGGCAGCTCTAGTACCACAAAATTTGGAGTGCAAGACCCCTCCGAGGGTCTATGCTTTGAATTTGAAGGAGAAATATCTTTCTTTTAGGCTAGAAAGGGTTGTCTCAGGTTTGAACCCTTCCATTGAGACCCCTATTGAATTTTTCAATGCTTATCTGATTATTTCCCCTGAAATGAAGAATTTGTTGTGTGAGTTTTATTTGCATAATTATGTTGTGACTCAAGACCATGATTGGAATCCACTGCTATATGTTGGAGATGTCCAATTAAGGGCATTTATGTCTTGGGTACAAAAATGAGATCAGTTGGGGTCAGCAATATGGGGTTTATAAGCAAATGGAATCCAACATCCCTCTGTCCATTAGGGCTGAATCAAGGAATCCAAGGGATATTTTTAGGGAATGGCACAAAATGCTTTTCAGACCTAGCTATGGTGATAGGATCATGCCTTGGATAGAAGTAGTCTATAGTGAATATGAGGCAAAGGAAAAAGCAAAAGAGGAAACTGTGAAAAGATACCTCTCACAAAGATGGAATAGCCTAACTGATGAGCTAAAGCAATCTGAGCACCACTCTATACAAAACTACCTAGTTGATGAGCTAAAGCAATCTGAGCCCCACTCTATACAAAACTATGTTGCATTTCTTAAAAGAATTAACAAATATACTCAAATTGGAAGGACAAAAGGATGATTTTTGCTTCCCTTGACCTTCTAGCCACCCATTCTGATGTGGCCCATACCAAATTTCAAATTCTACCACTATGATATTGTTTCAGAGAGACAAAGATGGAGCAGATTGGATAGATTGGAAGGATTCTATTGGGACCCTGATTCACGCACAACAAACACTGATGTAGGATAGTTGTCAGTTGCAAATTTTAGAGCATTGACCAAATAGAAGAACAACTCTTCCCCTGCTAGAGGACCAACAAAATCTTAGGTTGGGGGGAGTGATGAGTCTAGTTTATGGTCTAATTTTGGGTAGAATTTATGACTTATTTGCTGAAGTTATCATGGAATTTGATGTTAAGTATTGATACTTTTATGATATTTCCTCAAACTATAGACATTGGCCCTAAATCCTATTTCTACAAATCTTTAATGATATTGGCATATTATTTGGACTATCTATATTAATCTTGCATGTGGTTAATGAATGTTCTTTAAGGTGGTTACAAATATGCAATTATTGTGCGTACTAACATTGCCATGCAGATATAATTCAAGGATACTAAATTGAGAAAGACACCGCCAGCTAGGCATGCACCATAACGTCCAGCGAGGGAATCATTCAAAGGTCAAAGGAGGTCGGGCAGGAGATTCTCTATGCAAACCAAATGTAACCGCCTTATAATGGACTTTATTTTTGTTGAGAAAATATGAGTGTTACTGTTGTGCTAAATCTGTGTTTGGACCTGCATGTGACTAGATTCCATGCATGTGTAACCGTCACTACTCCACTTTCTTTGCTTTCCCTAAAATGGCATCCTCCTAGTTCATGGAGTTGACTGACTTGTTTAGTTGGTAGTATAAACAAGGATCAGATGCTCTTTCTCATAAGGTTGCACGATCTGATATTATACTTGCATTTTTAGTTTTCAGTGATACAATTACACTGCTCTATTATACTCATGTTTCCTGATAAATAAAATGAAGTTCTAAGTTTGTGCATCTGAGTTTTCATTAGTAGTAGAGGATACTCATCCAAGGGGGGCCACTTGGTGAGTAATATGTCCTTTAGTTTAGTATTAGTTTAGTATTACTTTCTATTCATTAACTAGTTAAGAATCTGGCACTGACTATTCCTGCAGCCACTAGAATTCCATTTTGTGACTATTCCTACAGCCAAAGCAAATAGAGTAGTTTCCTATTTGTTTGTTTAGATTTTCATTTCTTCCATGCATTTCAGCTTAATGTGGTTGTTGATTGATGATTGACATTTATGTTATTCCTTTCTAAGTAATTTACTTTCAACATTATGTCTTTCTTAGCTATAGAATGAAAATGGCTACTTTGGGTTCCTAGTGCACATATTGTGCCGACCCATTTCAAGTTCATGTCCTTGGGTTGACAAGTTAAATGCACCTTCATGATGATTGAAATAGCTATTCAAGTTAGATGTCCAATCTCTGAATCACAGTTGTAAAGTACTAGTTGTTAAACCATTGTAAGAGGCCAACAGTAACTAAGGGCATGCACATGGAGATTGCTATTGATCTAGAATATGTTACAAATGTACATGTTCCCTAATTATATAGGAAAGAGAAATCTAGAATGCACTAAGATGTTGCCAAGTGTTTTAATCACACTACATATGACAACATGTAAACCCTAACAACCTACCTGGGGAATGATAAATTGATTGAGATAAGTTCTAGAAAAGACAACTCATCTTCTAGAAGGAACCTTATCTCCTACAAACATGGAAAGGGGAATTACCCCATTATTTATGATTTCCTAATGATGCAACCTATGACTAAATTATTTAAATAAAGACCTAAGTAAACTTATGCTAGTGTAATAATTAATTAATTACACTAACATGCCAAGCCTAGATAAAGAACATAAATATATTTCTTTGCACTCAGATTTAAATATTACATAGAAATGAAAGTAGATTTCATAAATAAGACCTTACTATATAGGTCTTTCACCTAAAGGAGTTCTATCCCATAGATTTTTATGAATGGAACCTAGAAAAGATTAATGCCCCTAGAAGACAATAGATAGCATAATTAAATGGGCACATTGGATGTCATCACCTGATCTATAGAGAACTCAGGAAAGTAAGAAGTAGTGAAGGTGATAATAGCTATGTGTGTATAAATACAAATTTTCACTTCTAGATGGAATTACATAGCATTAATGGCAATATACAACTTGCCCAATAGGAGGATAGTAGTCTTTTTGATGCACATATGAACATGACCCAGGAGTCCCTGTGGTGATATGAACCATTCACGCCCAAACACGTCATTGATCAAAGAGACTTCCAGCCAACATACCAATTGCAATGTATTCATAATAGACCTCCTCATTAGGCAGAGTGATTACAATATTCAAGCACTTGATAGAAGATGTTATATGTTCCCTTGTAGTGGTGCATTCCGCGTAGTGCATCCCTAACAATTCCTCAAGTCTTGTAGGCTTCTTTAGATTATGAATGGTGCAATGGCTAAGTCCCCTATTGCTGATTCTAGTGTCGCCTCCACTTGTGGATATAGAAAATCATTAGGATGGCGAGGGGGTTTGTCCCACCTTGAAGTGATCCATAGAGATTTTAGTCTCCTGTACACTCGCCAACATATGTCTCCACTTCAATGATACCAACTTTAGTAAAACTAATAACATTTATATGGATACTTGGTGCCCACCCAACTAGGTTGGTCGAAGTTTTAAATAAATTTAAATATTATTATTTAATAATTTAATTTATTATTATTTAAGAATTATTAATATTATTATTAATTTAATATTATTTTCAATATTTATTAAATTCATATTAGTGTTTAAAAATTTTGTTTCCCTCTGATTTGAAATTATCTCTCAATCAGGGATGGGGACATGACAATCCTCACCCAGATGTTGCTTGTCCTCAAGAAACTTTAGTTTTAGATGCACGAAGACCTATGCTCCTCCTCAAAACCTCTCCATCTTATTGGTTGAAGCTTCCTTAGGTCCCACCTTAGACATACCTTAAAGGATTCAACCTATTTCCCATTAGATTTGAACTTCAACTCCTTGGTTTAGTGGTTGGTTGTGTACTCTCCAAGCGAGTGTAACCATTGCACTCCCAAAACCAAATCAGACTCACCAATGGTTACCATGTGGAATTCATCTTGCACCTGATGTCCCCCTAGGTTCAACTCCAGCTGTTGAATCCAACAGGTGCATGAAATAGTGTAACCTCCTACAACTGATACATCAAACTCCTTAAAGTCTTCGATCCTTAGACCCATCTTGGCCACTAGCCCCTCGTTAATGAAATTATGGGTGGATCCACTACTTATTAATACCAATAACTTTTGTCCTTGTAATTCCCCTCTAATACAGAGAGTGATACCTAGGTGCTCCTAAAAGTGTTACAAGAGTGCCCCCTAAATGTCCTCCCTCCAATATCTCCACGTGCATATCCTCATTAGCAATGTCCTTGGGATCACCTTCTCCTTCCTCAATGTCAACATTGGAGACTGCCTCAATATAGTGGGTGTGTCCTTTCCACAAACACTTGCAACTCAGTGCCCAAGGCTCCTTACAAGTGAAGCATAACTTTTTCCTTCGAAGCTCATTCTTAGACATGTCCATCCTGTTAGACCTTGGTGGTAGATTCATCGATTGAGGAGTGATTTCGTGTGATGGCTTCTTTTGTTTCCCTGTTGGTGCATTCTTGAGCATAAATTTATTCTTCATGGTGGAGTCCTCAAGGCTTAAGGCTCTTGGAATAGTCTCCTCCAAAGAAATTGGTTCTAAAGCCCTCACAAACCACAAAAAGACTTTGATATCCCTTCAATGAACAAGAACATGAGTCTCCTATATGTCACATCTGGAACCATAACATCAAGCCTTAGAAATTCTGCAACATAACCATCCACTATCCCATGTTGCCTTAGCCATGTCAGTTCCCTAAAGTATACGTTCAGATCTCTTCTATCAAACATTTATATGAAATTTTATGTGAAATCAACATATGTAGTAACAAGATT
The DNA here is from genome assembly GCA_007258455.2 of Sequoia sempervirens. Taxonomy (NCBI): domain Eukaryota; kingdom Viridiplantae; phylum Streptophyta; class Pinopsida; order Cupressales; family Cupressaceae; genus Sequoia; species Sequoia sempervirens. The sequence continues at coordinate 93,354,011 of VDFB02000003.1, forward strand.
AAACCCTTGTGTCACAATGCCATGATGCCACCATTCATGAGCTACACCTTTCAATTGTAGAATGACAAAATCGGTTGCTTCGTCTTCAGTCATTAGGTTGAGTGAAAAGTATGTATCAAGATTTTGTACCCAAGCTCGTGTCATAACCTTCCCTATACCATCAAAAGTCGGGAGAGTCAACTTGCTCACCCTATGTTACAAATCTCTATTGGAATAATGTATTGGTTATCCCCCTTTCAATCCACTCATTGCATTATGAAACTATATAAATAGGATTTGACTCACATCTGGATCAAGCTGAGCATATGCATCTATGCTTGAATTGAAATCACCTACAACATGATTCAAATTCTCTTCTTCATTTTTGGGTCCTTTTTTTGGAAATAATAGTGGTTGTGCGAGTCGAGTAGCCCTATTGCTCTAAATTCTAGGTCTATTATGATTATAATGACTCCCTTTTGTACCATTATTTGGTGTAGATCTGAGGTTGTTATTCATATTATTCATGGTCTTCATCAACATGTTCATCATCTATGTTGTTTTCTCCTATTGTTTGGCCATTTGCTCTTGCATTTAAGCCATTTTCCTTAAGAAAGTGTCCCATTAATCACCCTGTATAGTCGTAAAATTGCACCCCTCACAATTTCACATACACTTTTGTATCTACTTTAGTGTCTGCTCCCTTAACATCTTGTGTAGGCTCATTTTATCCCCTGCATCAACCCTTTTCCCTTCTCAGGATGCTCCAACACCCCTTTTCAATAGCTACCCTTGTGTGTCATCTTTGCATCAAACCTAACACTTTTCTCGTTTGTGTTGTTTTGTAGCATGATGTGTCCAAACACTAGCACACCACACAGATGTCTGAGCACTGCGCTAATGTCCTGTGACGTTTCAACGCTCAAACAACTTCCTTTGAGCATGCTTTCCACTTGTCCTCACCTTTTGTTGGTGGTAACGACCCAGGACACCTTGTAATGGCTTAGGAAGCTTATTTTCCCTCCTTAAAAGCAGTCTTTTCAATCCATTTTCTCTCTCTAAGTTCTTCCAACTTCTTCTAACTTCTCTCTAGCTTTGGCTCTAGCCTTCTACTCTCCAACTTTTTCTTGCATAGCTTCATATAGCTTGTTACAGCAGCTTCAAGCTCTCTTTACAACACTCTTTACAACTCTATCTCCCTTGTCTTATGCTTGTGAGCATCTTGGGATTCTTCACATCTTCTATCCATTGCATATTTATTTTGTGATGTAGATTCTCCTCCTTGAGCGGGGATTGCTTTTATCACCTCTTTTGTGATACAGTTTCTCCTCCTCAAGCGGGGTTTGCTTTTATCACTCACATTGGGTGGTGTGGGTTCTACTCCTGGGCGGGTTTTGCTTTCACCACATGCTTTTTTCATTCCTCTCTCTCTATATTTTGGCTATCTGTGGAGGTGGGAACACCAAAACATGGGTTTGACTAAGGAAAACCCCTATACAACCCCAACACTTTCTCCATATATCTTACAGACGCAGGTTTTAAAGACATTCACATGTTGGAGGCTTCATTACTTGGATTGTTGTGAGCATCTTCTTTCCTTTATTTTTCCTCTTTATCTTTATCATTTACCTTGCTTTATTTTCATTTCTACCACTTTCTATTACTTTATCACATTCTACAAATTCTCAATAATTGGAGTAGAAGTAGTCATTTAGGCATTCTCTGTGATATTCTCATTTTTTGGTCTGTACGAGACACCGGTGCACCTCTGGGATGTCAGCATGTCACGTTGTCATTTGTTTCCTGCGCTTCCATCTTTTGGCCAAGAGCTTGTTAGTTTTCCCAGATAATCTTTGTGACCTGCTCTTTCTAATTCTGAAACTCTCACAGATGTTCCTTGAGGTAGTTTAGGGAAGTTCATCCTGTGAGACTCTTTGAGTGAAGAGAACTCGTGGGTAGTGAATCCCCCTTCTCTACACACCCCTATCAGACATCTTCTTACCTTTGCCTCCTATTCTAGATGTCACAACTTCCACTTTCTCCATTTCCCTCTCAATAAAATGTTGATCCCTTTGACTCAGTTGCATAAAATACCCTTAGGCTGGCAGGAAACTTGGATCTAATACCACTATAAGATTCCAAGCCTGGATAAAGAACAAAAATATGTTTCTTTTCACTTAGATTTAAATATTACACAAAAATAAAAATAAATTTCATAAATAAGACTTTATTGTATAGGTCTTTCACCCTAAGGAGTTCGATCCCACAGACTTTTATGAATGGAACCCAAATAAAACCAATGCCCCTAGAAGACAATAGATAGCATAATTAAATGGGAACAACTGATGAAATCACCCGATCCATAGAGAACTCAAGACAAAAAGAAGCATTGAAGGCGATAATAGCTATGTGTGTATAAATAAAAATTTTCACTTCTAGATGGAATTACATAGTAGTAATGGCAATATGCAACTTGCCCGATGGGAGGATAGTAGTCATGTTGTTGCATAGATGAACATGAACCAGGAGTCCCTGCAGTGATATGAACCATTCATTCCCAGATATGTCATTGATAAGAGAGACACCCGACAAGCGTACCAATTGCAATGTATTCAAAATAGACCTCCTCACTAGATGGAGTGATTATAATCTTTAGGCGCTTGATAGAAGATGTTATATGCACCCTTATAGTGGCACATTCCCTACAATGAGTTCCTAGTGATTCCTTAAGTCTCGTATGCTTCTTCAAATTGTGAATGGTGCAATGGCTAAGTCCCTTGTTGCTAATTCCAATGTCACCTCCACCTACGGATATAGCAAATGATTAGGACAAGGATGGCAAAATATTTCAAAGAAAAAATTCATAGCTTCAAGGTGAGGGGGTTTGTATGACCTTGAAGTGATCCACAAAGATTTTTGTCTCCTGTAGACTTGTCATCATATGCATCCAACTTCAATGATACCAACTTCACCAAAACTAATAATATTTATATGGATACTTTGGCGCCCACCCAACTGGGTCGACCAAACTTATAAATAAATTTAAATATTTACTTAATAATTTAAATTTATTTTATTTATTATTATTTAAAGACTATTAATATTATTATTAATTTAATATTATTTTAAATATTTATTAAATTTAAATTAGTGTTTAAAAATACTTTTTCCCTCCAATTTGAAATTAGCTCTCAATCAAGGATGAGGGCATGACACAAGACTGAGTGTTCAAGCTATAATAAATATTCTATGAGGCTTGGTGTCCAAGTCCAAGGATCAAGGGTTGAGGGTGCAAGTTCTAATGTCTAAGATTGAAATAACATTGTCTATGCCCTAAGATAAAGTGTTCATGATTTGGGCCCCAAGGGTATATTTAAGGCTCTAGGGATGGGGTCTAATGCCCACAATTAAAAGATTGTCGATATATGGTATATGTTTATGTGAGGTCACCTAGCCAACTCCACATAATGCTTGTAAGGATTTCCTAGTATGTGGTGGCAATGCACCCCTTGGCATAAGTGTTCTTATAGCCCACAATAGTTTTACTTGTTATATACTTACATTGCTATATGATTCAATTATGTGTGATAGGTGTAAGTAGTTACTAAAGGATTAAAATAACAGGCAAGGGGGAATTGATGTAATACCTTGTCATTTTGTACTTTAGTTGAAGGCCTAATATGATGACAAACACCCTAGGGATTTCGTGACTTGAACTCATGAATTATTATTTTTCATACCATGATTAGGTTTGAACTATGTGGCTTATGATGACAAACATTTTCTAATTGATCAATAAATATCAAACAATATTGTGTTGAGAGGATAAGACTTATAGGAAGTATTTGATTGGATTAATGATCTCGAAATAAGGTAGTAAATCAATATTTGTTTAGATTATCATGATCTTTGATTTTAAACATTTTATATTAATGTATTTGGTTAAGTAATTATTTAAGTAGGAACAATATATTTAAAGTTATTTATAATACATGATACCATGATAAATTTATTTGAATGTTCAAGTAATGGTTAACAAGTACAATGCTAGATCAAGAAGAAGGGGGTACTTGATTTAATGAAAATATCATTCTAGTGAGTAGTGATGATACTTGGGCCTACAAATAGGAGAGAATTGAGAGCTAGAGTGTCTATTGCAATGACACTAGAAAAACTTAGATTTCTTGATTTAATAGCGAGTAACAAAGTACCCTAGATGAAATATGATTAAGGTGATTTAGTTGTTTTATGGGATGTAGAGTGTAAATAAGTTCATGTTGCCTCAGTTATGTCTACTTAATTATCATTGTGAACTAATTAGGATCTATATTAATATATTGTTATTTATAAGTTCATTGTAGTTACGAGATATCCTATCTATATACATTAGATATTGTTGCTAACTTTATTTTATGTAATAGTGATTCATATAAGATCATCAATTAATGAGATTAAAACATTTATAAGATACAATGAGGGTGAAATTACTGTCACAAACTATTATTGTTATTATGTTTTACTTTTCAAAAGGGTGTAAGTGTATTTTCAAATAAAGAAAAATTCATGTATTAAATATCATAACAATTATCAAATTTAGCATAGGTAGAAAATAGAATTTGTATTAATAAGATTTTATTAGAAGTGTGTCAACAAATAGGCATCAATTTTTTTACCCAAGTTTTTATTTCAAGTGCAAGTTGTTGAGGAAGGACTCCTCTACATGCTAGCTATTTTGGAAGGAAGGAGGAGGCATAGTAATGCATGTTGGTGGGTAAAATTTTAAATGAAACTTATTATTCTCGAGGTAGTTTATTTATGCTCTTGCCTAACTTGCAACCACGATCCAAAAGGGTCATTTATGGTAAGAATCACCCAAAAGGATTAAACTAGATTTCCTTGGATAAGGCACTGAAGAAACTCAATGATCATATCAACTTATTGATGTTCTTGAGGGATATTATGTATTTATTATATGTTTTTCTCCCTCGCCACTGGTGAATGTCTTTTCATATTTTGTTTGCATGATTGTTGATCTTCTTCCATCAAATCGATATGATGGGCTCGCTGCCATAAGGAAGATTTTATTGCAACATTTACTGACAATTATGATTTGAAAGTGAAAAAAAGGCTTACACTCTAAGTTTCCCTGAGAAATTTGAAAGAGGGAGGAAATTTTGAGGGGAAATGAGGGTCCATGTCACATCACTTTTGAATTATTCATTGGGTTTGAATAGCGCCAATGTAATGTGGGAATTACCTTTGAAAGGTCACCCCTTGAAGTTTGGGAAAGTTGAGACCTCTGTATGGATGGCCATGCCCACCTCTCTTACCTCCCATTTCCTTTTCCCCCGCTTTTCTGATTTTTGGCTGTCTATAGAGGCAACAATTTCTACCGAGCATGGATTGCATGCATGCATCATAAACCAATCCGTACATATGCCTACAAGTAAGGAGCGTAGTAGTCATTCCCTTTTTAATTCCTTTATGATTTTTTTTATCTTCTTTAAATCTCATATTTTTAGTTAATGTTAATTTTTTTTATAAAAGTTGTTGTTTTTTAAATAATTATTATTTTTAATAATGTTTTAAATTTTATTTTGTATATCAAAAATAAAGAAAAAATAACATAGACTTTATTTATTATATACAATACATAAATTTTAACCTTTTAAATTATTTTATTTTATTTAAAAAGTATTTTTATTTATTTAAAAGTTATTTTATTTTTTATTATTTTATATTTCAACTATTTTTATTTATTTAGTTTTAATTTTAGTTCTTAAATAAATGTTAAAACTAAGATATTCATTTTTAAAAATAATTAATTATATTTATATAAAGTCAATTTATTTTTTAATATTTTATATAATGCAAATTTATTTTTAAAATATTATATTTAATGTGATCTATAACGGCCTCAGAATGCCCAATAGTGTTATAAATGTTTTTGGCTTTGATTTTGTTAAGCACAGTCCCATCAGGCCACTTGATGCTTAAAAATCTGTGGGAGTCAATTTGACAGGAGGTCGGGAGATTTCTGGTGGCTTTGCGGATCATACTGTACGTTTTCTTCTGGGAGCCGGGAAGGTTAAATTTGTTACTGAGAACCTCCCAGTCTATTAATCTGTCATGCTCAAATAAATCAGCCAATTGGGAGATGCCTTTGATGTTCCATTGCCTAGCCGAGCAGCCCTGAGAGAGGGCGAGGGGCTTGCCAGAGTAATTCAGGTTCCACCAAATGGACCTTTCACCATAAAGATGGGCATCATCATGGAAGGACCTGTTAGTTATAAAATGTTTCACAAAATTCCAGGCTTTCCAGATGGATCTAAAAATAGCAGATCCTTGCACATTCACGGGAAAATCACCAAGGACAAGATCATTAAAAGGAAGATTCTTCCAAGACTTAGCTATCTTGGGGATACCTCTCTCAATGTTATTTCTAACCAAGACCTTCCAGGGATCATCACCATCAAGAGAGTGGAAGATCCACTTGGCGGCCAGGGCAATCCCCTGGAGCTTAAGATCCTTCAAGCCAAGCCCCCCAAAGTGCGTGGAAGAACTTGTTTGAAAATCTTTGGAAAGGTCCTACTGAACCTAAGATTAAATGTTTTAACTGGCTGGTTATTCTTGATAGACTCCCTATCAGAAAAGATCCCCTTGGTACTGATGTTTGTCCCATGTGCAGGTTACCCGAGACTGGTAGACACATTCTTTTTGACTGCATTTTTGCTAAAGAGATTTGGCTAATGTTTGGCATTATGTATCCTTCTCTCTTTAACATCTTTGAGATTATTACCGGGCATATCGTTGGCTTGAAACATGATACTAATTTATTTTGGAAAATCCTCTCCTCGGGGATTTTGTGGCAAATCTGGAAATGTAGAAATGAAGAGAGATTTCAGAGTAATCCCAGAATTCTTACTGAGTCTTTTCGAAAACTCATCTACCTTAAAATTTTTTTGCAGGTCCGCACTACTATGTTGATTGAAAAAGAGAAGCTCAAAAGGTTCCTCAAAAATGGCTCCGCCACGTTCTTCATATACGAGATGCAAGGAGGTTATGCTTGGAGGCAGACTATGGACAATCTGCAGCTCTTTGAGAAAACATGCAAGATCCTGACCCAAGAAGTGAAGAACAACAGGAAAGTTAACAAGGAACAGGTCCTGATGTTGGCTCAGATTCAGGAGACCAAGCACATTGCCTGGATGGAAGGCGCCTTGGGTTGGGTGGCTTGGGTTGATAGCATCGATGTAACTTTATGCTAGTGGCTGCTATGTTTTGTATCAGCTTCTCTTCGTGCTGTGCATAGGTTGTATATATATTTTTTGTACTACTGTTCTCTGTGTGCTCTTGATGTGAGGCCTTGCCTCTCTTGAGCCGTACTTTTCGTTCCCTGGTGATGCCTTGGGGCTTATGTTTTTGATCTCTCTATATATAATATAAAAAAAAATATATTTATTTATTATATATTATATTTATATTAAAAAATTACCAAATAAAAATATAATGTAATATATAATTAATATAAAATATATATTATATATTATATTTAATAGTAAAAATTATTAAAATACTCAATTATTATTATGGTTAGGGTTAGATTACAATTTAATTAGGGTTAAGATTACAATGTTGTCAAGGTTAAGGTTCAATTAAGGTTAAAGTTCAAAGAGGTTGATGGTTCAATTATGGTTAAGGTTAGGTTTAGATTAGTGTGAGGGTTCTACGATTAGTTAAGGTCAAGGTTCTTATAGGTTTATAATTATTGCTATGGTTAATTAGGATTAGAATTACAATTTGCAAGGTTAGGGTTCAATTAGGGTTAGAGTTATAGGATGAATTAAGGTTAGGGTTCTTATAGGTTTATAATTATTGCTATGTTTAATTAGGATTAAAATTACAATTTGCAAGGTTAGGGTTAGATTAGTATGAGGGTTCTAGGATGAATTAAGGTGAGGGTTTGTATAGTGTTATAATTACTATTACAATTCAATAAAGATTAGGGTTAGGTTTGACATTATGATTCATTTGGGGTTAGGGATGGGGTTAGCCATTAATTACAAGAATTAGAGTTCAATCTATGATTAGAATTATGGACGCATTAAATTAATAGATTGAACTCTAATTCTTGTGATTAATTAAAATATATCATTAAATATATTTTAATGCATCCATAATTCTAATCATAGATTGAACTCTAATTCTTGTGATTATTATATTCATATTAGGGTTAATTTTAAAGTGATTATAACCATTAATCTATATTTTGGGGCAGCCCATAATATATTAAAATTGAATGTAACCCTAAGTAGATTAAAACTTTATTCTAACCCTAATCCTACCCTAACCTTAATTCTAACCATGGTCCACTCCCTATAAATTATTATATTTAAAATATTATAATAATATATTTAATTAAAATATTATTCTAACTCTTTATTTCTGATATACAAAATAAAATTTAAAACATTATTAAAAATAATAATTATTTAAAAAACAACTTTTATAAAAAAAATTAACATTAACTAAAAATATGAGATTTAAAGAAGATAAAAAAAAATCATAAAGGCAGTTAAAAAGGGGAATGACTACTACTGGTCCTTACTTGCAGGCATGGCAGGTACGGATTGGTTTATGATGCATGCATGCAGCATCCATGCCTGATAGAAATTGTTGCCTCTATAGACAGTGCCTAGGAGTCACGATGAGGATGCTAGCAAAGATTGAGGAACCATACTTTATGCTGTCAGTTGCATTAGCTTAAAAGTTGGTAAGACATTTTCAACAAATCCATTTTTTGTGCATACTCTGCAACCATTGCAGTCAATGAGATGGCAACTCTTATAGGAATTCTGTCAAAAATTTCACGAGCCTTGTCTATGACTGCACATTTTGGATACTTTTCCAAGCTACAATATCAAACAATAGCCCCCCCTATCACTATGCTTTGATGGATGTCCATACCCTTTTCCAAAGCTCTAATTTTTGCACAGGCGGAAAAGATGTTGGCAAAGGTTGTGGAGTCAGGTTTTACACCTGCCAATTACATTTGCTTGAAGGTTTCTAGAGCCTCTTCTACAAATCCATGTAGTGTGTATCCTGTAATCATGGCATTCCATGAAACAACATTTCTTTGAGGGATTTTGTCAAACAGTTCATGTGGCTTGTGTCCACACTTTGCATACATGTCTACCAGGAAGTTGCAACTGGAGGGGGCGGTCTGTAGGTTCATGGAAGGGAAAAGGGTGTGTAGTCTAGAATTACGCAAGCCAGAACACTTTCTTGAGAGTTTCAAACGCCTTATTCAACAAATCCACTTTGTGTGTATCTGGCAACCATTACAGCCTGCGTGACCTTCGCAACCACCCAAGAGAGATGAAAAGGAGTAAAGGAGATGTAACATGAGGGTGGTATGTTCCCCTTATATCTTGACCAGCCTGTACGTATCAATCATTTTTTTCTTTCTCCTTATGAAGATTATCTCTGTATTTATTCTAGTCTTTTTCCCTCTAAATGAATACTTGAGATTTCTGATCCTACTATTAAGTGGTAAACAGTTTGCATTACATATTATTAAAAGCTTAAAAGAAGAATGTAAAAGCACTACATAATGATATTTATAAAAGCAATAGAAACTAGAAAGTGGGTATGGCAATATATAAATCTCCGTCTTGTGACACAAAACTAGAAAGTGATTCTTGTAACTGAGCAGTAGGGATGCAACGACAGACCCGCTGGCCCAACAAAATGAGGAGAAAACTACACATAGATCTCTATCTAATAAAAACAAAAAAGGAAAAATAAAGAAAAATAAAAAACTGTCATTGGATATTAAGGCCCCTATTTATGATATAATCCAGTTTAGGACAGAACTGGCTTGGCAGCGTTAGAAAACCATTAGTATTCCTAGAATTTCCAAATTGGTTTTATGTTGGGTGTGGTTGGGGGCCATTTGGCTGTTGTATATGAGAGCTCAGGTATTGCAATAGGGGGCTTGCGTTGGGTTGTGCTCTTGCTAGAGATGGTATTGTAAGTGCTATGTAGTATGATACCTTGACAAGTTCTCGGATAAAAGACTTGATCAACCCTTTTGTGGAGGTGATATATGGTTCATATAGATTACTCTGTCATCCCATGCACGCAACCACTAGGATTTTCTTGTTAGTCATTGCATGGCCCTCAATGCCTATAGAAGCTTAGCTTTTATTGGGTTGGTATGCTTGTTGTATCATGAGCTCAAAAATAGGTGGATGCCTTATCTTTATTATTATTTATTTGGATATATTTTCATGCAAAAGGTATTAGTAATTAGTATTTATATTTGAATACGATTTCTTACTTATATTCATTTATGGGTATCTATGTTTTTGAGAATGGTGAGTAGAAAAAATATAAAATATACAATAAGTGAAAGGTATAAATCTTTTAATGTAAATGTGTTTAAGGTGTTGATGAAGGAGACAGTAATATAGTTAGGAATTGTGATTATAGTAACCTTACTAAAAACAATAGCAAATAATAATAATAATACCATTGGTATTAGGAATGATGTTAGCACTCATAATAGTATTTGCAATGACATTAATAATCATATTAATAGGTATATTGATGGAAGTATATCTATTCATATTGAGGGTGGTGTTAACAATTAATAACAATAAATGAAATTATTATTCAGTGTTATATCAATATTCTATTAGAGAATAATGTAAATTTTATATTGAAGGTGAAATCTTCATGGTTGATGGAATAGAATGACTGGTGGTAAAATTTGTGTCAAGCTAGTGTAGAATAGAGTTGTTACACATATTATTTCAGACCTATGATTAACTACTAGAGGGAGTCACTATGAACAATAAGTTTGGTTTCATTCTAAAAATTTTAGTGGGGGAGATGTCCTTAAACTTTTAATGTTTTTTTAACCAATCTTAGGCAAGTATGTTGTTCTAGTTGTCTTTACATCTTTTGGTTAATAGATAAGTTATGGATAATTATGAGGGATGGCATTACATGCCAATGTTAGTTGACCTTAGTTTTATGATCAATCTTTGTGTGAATTTCATTGGGGGATTATGAGTAGAAATATGTTGTAGTGACATTTTCCTAAGTTATAATCATTGTATAGGTCATTATTGGTTTTATGAATAAAGATATATTGGAAAAATAAATGTAGTATTATGTGTAACTCTCTTCTAGTGAGCTATAAAATGATCATGATATGTTTGTCTCTTGTTGGTAAGTAACCTAACCTATGCCTTAATGAGATGAATTACTATGTTCCTTCCATGTTATTTTGATTATGACCTTGTGACGAGATTCCTTGCTAGAATAAATTGTAACATTTTCATTGTTTCCATCATTTCTTGCATATTGGTTACAAAAATTATATAACCTAGTTCACATTTCACTATGGCACAATGCATTATGAATGAAACTTATTTAACCCTATATAACTTTGGTTAGGAGGTACCTTTTTCACATTGAGCTCTTAGTATATAAAGAGTGGTATGGAGGTTATGGTGGGATGAGTCAAAATTATTGTGAAACTTTAGGAATGTGTGTTTTAATCTGTGATGTTATAATTAACTATGTATGCTTGTGTATCGAACTTCGTTTATGAGTTACAACCTCATCCTAGTTAGATTTTAAATGATGGAAAAGAATAGTTGAAAACTAAGAGCTTAGTTATCAGTATGAGTATTGAAGTCTCAGATCCCTGTTTCTATATGATATCCTTAACTAGGGTTTTGCTACTTGGCTTCACCTAAGTGGGTGGCAGCCGACTAAGAAAATTGTCTAGGGTAATGGACCCTAGAAAGGGTTGTGTACCCACTCTTATATTGTGTAATTTGTATGGAACTCATGTTAACTTTGAGTAGAGGATTGAACTTTAGTGTGCCCCAGTGTTTTTGTGTTATGAGTATGAATGAGGTTGAGTCATCTATTGAAACCTTATGCATATATCCCATGTGGGTGAGTTAAATGAGTTGGAGCAATTTAGGTTGTCGAACTACAGTGCCTCTGCAAAATATATACATAGGCAAGGCCGTATGAGATGAGCCCCCGAGGACTAGGTCTGGCCCCTAGGATTTTTTCTCTTATTATTAATGAGTTTACTACATATATATATATGTATGTATGTATGTATGTTATTGTTGGCATGCGACTTATATAATGTTTTAGATTAATTTTGGGTCGGTTGAACTATTTAAGTGTACCTCGGTGATGTGGATTCTACGTCTCCTCTCGAATTGATCATGATGGTCTAAGCAATTTAGTTATCTAACTAAAATAATTATAGTTTATGACTGGTCAAAAGTTGTTTTCCTTCTTATAGTGCCTGCGTTGGTAGAAAACTTTGAGAGTTTTGCAAGCATAAGTGAACAGAATTTGGAATTTGTGTTTTGTTCATAACTATATTTTGGTGTAAAGTTTTGGGCATTACACATACTGAAGGGTGGTGTTGCGGTTCCTTGGGAACTAAAGGACATAATTGACAATTGTAAGGAAGTTATAAAATTCTTCACTCATTTTCGTATCCAACACATGTTTAGGGAAGGTAATCTTTTTGCTGACAATGCTGCCAACACGGCCCTCATGTGTAATACGTGGACCCATTGGGAGTTTAGCCAGTTGCCTTTGGTAATAAAAGATAAAGTGCTTAAAGACAAATATGATAATGTTTATAAGGTTGGGATAAGGGATCAATATAGGGGGACATTAAGTTTTGATGATGAAAGGGGCTCGTATTTTAATGATGGAAATATTGGTACAATATATATTGAGAATATATCCCCAGGTGTGATATTTACTTTTTATATCATTCCCAAGAACACCCAGGATCACATGGTTTATTTCATTGCTAAGGCTTGTGTCAAATCACAATGTTTTGATGTGCAAACTGTCGTTTCCCACCTGCTAATTGATGATCAGCTTGTTATGAAAAATATGGACTCATTTATTATCAGTAAAGGAAATCATGCTATTTTTTTCCTGGGAACCGTGTTAAAGGTCTCTTCTTTCAATCGGTTCTTGATATTCATTTAAAAAAGATTTCACCATCAAAATAACTTTTGTTGTGCACTCTGCAAAGCTAGTTGGGTGTTTGGGTGTTGTGGTGGTATGAAGAAAGGGTTGCAGAAGAATAACTCTAAAAGTTTACAGAGTTCCAAAATGGGAGGGCCAAGAAAATGAACCAAACCTCCCAATTGCTCAGCTCTCAAGCAAAATTTTGACTTCTAGAGGCTATTCGGTAGGGTGGGAATGGTCTCCTTCTTTGAGGCTATGAAAGGGTATAATGAAAGCCTAACGGTGAAATTCACTAACTCTTGGAGAAAAGGGCAGGTGACAATAGGGGCGGTGAGATTTTATGTCACTGATTAGCTTATTGTGGAGGTGACGGGTTTGAAGAATGAGGGTAGAAAGGTTTCCAAGAAAAGTGGAGTTGACTACTAGGTGTTTGTGGACAATTTTCTTCATGACGGTGAGAAACTCACATGGTTTCAAAACAGGTATGCACGACTTGAACTTCCGCCACCTTTTGCTCTAGTTAGTATGTTCATTATGAGATATTTTACATTAGAGGGAAGATACATGACCATCCATTCTTATCAGTTTCCCCTTCTTAACCACATTTTCCATAATGAACACATTAACATGCCCTTTTACCTGCTATCATCCTTGCAACAAAATATTGAGAATTGTGTGACTCCCCCATTGCACCAAGGTCTCATGCTTGCCCTCTACAAGTATGCCCTAGCTAATAACCCCCATGAAAACCCTCTGGTTGCTAGGAAGGACATCCCTAATCAAAATTTCAGGGAGGAAGACAAACCCCTGGTTGCTGATAACCCCAATCTAGAGCCTAACCCTAGGCCTTTGCCTTAGATTATTGCCCCAAAGGATAATTCCCCTATGTATACCACCCCCTCGGCTGCTAATAGTTCCAAACCCTCTACCCCTATGGGTAATAAGGCTTCTGTGAAAAATTCCTTTGAGCTTGACTTGGTTAAGGCCACCCCAGAGAAGCAGAAAGATTCGTCGCTGCTCCTTGAACCACCAAGGGCCAAGAATATGAAAAAAGACTTGAAAAAATAGTGTGGTCATTACCATAAATGAAGACCAAGAGGGGAATCAAAGGGAAGATTTGGAGGAAGGGCAGTCAAGCTTGTTTAGTGGAGGTTGAAGATCGACGCCTTTAGCTAAGGTCTTATCATTGGATAAAAAAGGAAAACATAAATCCATTGTCCAAGATGAGGAGGAACAAATGGTGGTTGAAAATTTTTAGCCACAAGTGGATGATGGAAGTGAGGACATGGATTTCAAAGAGAGTTCTTATGATATTTGAGAGGAAGACTTGGAGGAGGATAAAGAGGATAAGTAGGAGGAAGATATTGGAAGGGGATAGGATCATAGGGTTGCTATGATGAAAGCCACCGAAACGAAGAACAAAGCCATTGCCACTAATTCTCTTGAGGATTCTAACATTTATTTTCTTAAAAGCAGGATTACGTTTATGTAGGTATAGATGGATGACATGGAGAAGGCTATCATCACCTTGATGAAGGTCACCAACGGTCTCATGCGTCAGGCCATGGTGGTTGCGGTCTCTAGACAAACCAAGATAAGGAAGATGCTCAAGAAGATGGGGAAGAGTGAAGAAAAGAAGGACAAGGAAGATAAAGAGGGGCCTGATTGGAGGGAGTTTGTCTCCCAAATTGGTGAATATTGGGACCTGATATCCAATGCCAAGTAATGGCATTATTTCTCTCTTTTTTTATGGATGCTCTAAAAATTTTGGTTCTCAGTTTTATTATCCCGAACTGCTATTATATTATAGCCTTGTTATGGTTAAATACCTACTTGACTTTGATTAACCTTATTAATGGTCTGTGTACTATTAGTTGGATTAGTATGGGTATTTTATTTTTTATTAAGCTTATTATGGTTTTGTGGTTACAATTTTGGATACTCGGCCTGCAAGCCATCTTGGTTTCTGGTTTTAATTTGTTATTATTTTCTGGTGGTGGCTGGTGTTGTTTTTCCTAGCTTGTTTCTCTTTTTGTTGTTATGGTTGTGTAACCACAAGATCAGGTCCCTTTCCCTGCTTAATTAATCAAAAACATGTAATAAACAAAGAATATTAATGACACAGTTTTGAAATATTCTTCACATTCCTTCAAACCAAAGTATAAAGTCTCTATTTTATGTCCTATGTAGCCAAATGTGTGATAAAAATAGAAATAAATAATTACAAGTTAAACAAACAAGGAACTTGCAACCAATGGAGAATAATTGACACAAAGTTTAAGAAAGTTCTTCAAATTTATTCAAAATTAGAGTATAAAGTCTCCTTACAATTTCTATATAGTGACTATGTTGAGAGGAAAAATATTATAACCCCCTTGAAAAGAAGTAAACCCATTTATAATAGAAATAAACTTGTATGCATAGTTTTCCTCTTTTCCTAACTTAGAACTAATTCATAACCACCTTTTCCTTTTTGGCTTTTTGCCAATGTTTATACAAAAGTTACAGTTTTTCCTATGAGTGAAAATTTGATTCATTAAAATACTTTATTTCAAAACATTAGAAAGTAACTTTAAGATAAAATAATAGATATTTTCTAAAAATTGACATTCAAATGAATATCACAAGTGCTTCTATAAGAATGACATTTGGTGATGATATTCTCTATAGCATTCTCAAGCAATTATGTCATAATTCATCAATCCTAAAATCCATGTCTTTTATTATGTAATATAGCCAATATGATTAGAAGTCCCAAAATAAAATTATCAACACATGGATGCATGGAGACCTTAATTGTCCAAGGCATTTGAGGCCAAAAACTTAACATGTCATGATACTAATTTTAAATTTGATCAATGTTATTATCTAATGTTATCATGATAACATCTTATATAATCATTGTCCATGTCACTATTAACTTTTTTATTATCTCTTAAATAATTAGTCTATTTGTGAATTTCTAAAAGCTTTGCAATTAGAAAGGTATACCCATATGAGAGCCACAAGTGATACATATTATAATGATGCTTATTCTTTTCCATTCTCTTTTTATTTCCTAGAACCTTAGATTTCCAAGAGTTCTATAAATAGCATAGCTATATTCAATCATTACTCCAAAGTGTATATCAAGATCTATAATTTGGTTGGTTGGTTTTATCCAAAATATTCAAATCATAAAAGTATAATCATAAAATTTTGTATATTTGTGGCATCCTTCCTCCAATGGTGCGAGGTGAGAATTAAAGAATTTTTTAGTATTCAAGACCTTTTAACCAGCTTTTTTTGCAGTCAAAAGAAATTAAACACCTTTGAATTTGATTCTAATAGCTACTTTTCTCGACATATTTTCTTAGCTAACATAAAAATTCCATTGATCTAGGATTATTCATAATTCCTACCTAGAATAGCATTCCCACTACCCTTGTTGGTAACCATGAAGGTGTATATCATGAATGATAATAATAGAACAATAAAAAGAAGCATGAATATTAGATATACCACTAACAAATATTAGACTCTCCAAAAGGCATCCACAAAGCTTATAAAAGAAATTAATAATAAAATTTCTTCTAACAATATGAATAGACAACATAGACCTCTTATACACTATGCTATCTAGTGTCTAGTTAGATGTATGTTTCTATAATTTACACTAATGATATTATTGCTGCAAAATTTAGGGTCCCTATGATGTTTCTTACTACCAATCTTTTGGGTTTCATAAAAGTCTTCTTGAGCTATGATTTCTTATCATCTCAACCATGGATGAAGCACAATTAGTCATTCTCTATTCAAGGCCCCCATATATTATAGGTCATGTGGATGTAAGAAAAGGTTGTATAATTTGGATCTATGTCTATTAGTTACATTTTCTTGAAAGTTTCTAAATCCTTTTTAATAAATCTATGCTATGCATATTTGGATACCATTACATTATGCACAATGGAATCTCTTGTGCCATGCCTATGTTGGACATTGCATACATGTTTAGTAGAGAAATTACAACAATAATATCTAAATAAAACCATTCTTAACCATATTTTTATGGATGTCAAAAACCTTTTCCTAAAGTTTCTAGTGATGGCACTAGGCATATTCCATTTAAAAGTATTTAGAAAATTTAAATTTGTCAATTATGGGGTTCCGTGAAATATTGGGAAAGGTGTGTTGTACACCTTGCATAATGCTTAAAATTAAAAAAAGTAATAGTTACTTATGGTTCACCTAAGGAATATAGGGATGTGTGCATCACATGGATTAGACATTCTTGGGGCCACTTTGTATGTTTTTGATTAGATAAGCAGGGAAGGGCCTTGATCCCAATACAACAACTAACAAAAAGGAACTAGAGAGAGGTGGGAAACAACACCACTATCAAACCAAAAAATAGCAACAGTATTAGCACGTAGGCCAAAATTTAAACTAGTAACCATTGTCCAACTAGTACTAATAAAAAACAGTAAGTTTATACCAATATACTTAGTTCTACATAAGCCATTAATTAAATCAACAGGGTCCCAGGTGGTATTCCACCATAAAATAGAGATAAAAAAACAACAATCTGAGATGTTAAAATAACAGGACAAAAATTTCATCAAAAGAAACAAGGTAGCAACACCAAGCCATTAATTGGCTTTCTTCAACAGATCCCCATACTCTCCCATGAGAGCAATGTATTCTCTCCAATCAGGTCCCTTTGTTTCATCCCGCATCTTCAAGCTATCAGGTTTCCCCTTATCTTTAGTTTCCTGGTAATCTTTGTTTCCCCAGAGGCCGTGCCCAACATTTCCCTCCTCATCAATCTGTTAGTTTCCCTCATGAGAGTAACTAACGCCTTCTCCATGTCTTCAAATTGTACTTGCAAAAAGGTTAGACTGCTCTTTAAAAAATCATTACTTAACTCCTCAATATTGTTCTCCCTACCTTGATTCCCAACATCCTGTCCCAATTCTCCAACATCCTGAACATTTTCAACCTCAAACTTCTCCTCGGAAGGCTCAATTTGCTACTCCTCCTCCTCTTCCTTATCCTCCTCCGAACCATCTTCCCCCATCTCATAAGAAAAGTCCTCAAAGTCCATGTCCTTAGAGTCATCTTCCTCTTGGGCTTCAAATTCTTCATACCCTAGGTCCTCCTCCTCACTCACAATCATTTTCTATTTTCCTTTTTTATCTTTTGATGCAACTTTTTCTAGGCATGCCGACCTTCTCTCCCCACTACCACCACTCCCTTTCCCATGTAAATTTTCATTTACCTCCTCATTTTGATTCCCTTCCTCTGTTATATTGATAACACCCCTAGGATTTATGTCTCTTTTTGGTTTCTTAGCCTTTGGGGGTTCCAACAGCAAAGGCGAATGTTTCCTTTTCTCAGGTGTGGCTCTAAGGAGCTCAATCTCATATATTCTATGTTCCTCACTCTTCTGCGACCTTGGAGTTGAGTGGTTTGAAACATTTTCCACAGGAGAATTACTTTTAGCAAAAATAAGCACACACCTAGCAACAATTGCAGGGGGACGCGAGGGATAGGTTCCTCCGCTGAGATTTCAACAGCAATAGGGTTTTCCTCATTAGGTTGTTCCTCATTATTTTCTTCAAAATGGTCAAGGTTCACATTTCGGCCAGCTATGGGGTTTCCATGAGGTTTCAAAGCTAGGGCATACTTATACAAGGTAAGCATAAGGCCTCGGTGAAGAGGAGGACTAGCACCTTTTTCGATATTAAGTTGCAGGGAGGACAACAGATAGAAGGGAAAATTGATTCTCTCACCATGGCTGATATGGTTTAGCAGAGGGAAAAGGTACGCATGTACCGACATATACCTACCCTCGAGAGTAAAGTATCTCATAACAAATAGGATAACTAAAGCAAAAGGAGGAGGAAGTTCCAGTCTTGCATACTCGCTCTGAAATCTCTTGAGATTTTCCCCATCATGCAGGAACTTGTCAACAAATCTCTGGTAATCTTCCCCACTTTTCTTTGCCACTTTAAGCCCATTATTTTGCAGTCTCATTGCTTTGGAAATGAATGTAGTGGTTACCTCGAATTTCATCGCGCCAATGGTGATACTACCCTTCTTCCAGGAGTTCATAAATTTAGCTATTAGGTTTTCATTATATCCTTTCAGGGATTCAAAGAACGAAACCATATCGACATTCTCAAACATTCTCCATAAATCCACATTCTATTTCAGGGCTTGAAAATTTGGAGGCTCTGTTCTCTTCCTTGGTCCTCCCATTTTACTGCTCTGCAAATTATTTTGCTGATACAGACTTTTCTTCATAATCACACACACAATCTGCTTCTTTCTTGGAATACAACAAACACTCTTACGCCAAATTACACACAAAGCAAATACAAAGTTGTGAATCGAGAAGTTTCTTATTGAGAAAGCCAATTGCACATTTCTCAAAGTGCAAGTATCATCATTAATCTTACAAGGAATTAAATTCATATTAAATTTCATACATTTCCCCATCTTAGAGATACGGGGATTGCTGACACAATGCATTTCAACACGCATAGAAATGACTACCCTTAGAAAATTCATTAATTTCATGTGATTTTTGGTCACCTTCTTGAAAGGGGAATTATTAAGATTACCTCCTGATATCATCTTATACAAACCCGTACTCCAAATGCCATCATTACACAGAAATCCAAAAGGCACCACTTGGTACTCATTTTTCCCGCATAAAACAAACCTATCATTTTTGCATATGATATTCATTCTCAATTTTTTCGCTTAGGATTAAGTCTCTTAGAGACTTTGGCATGTTACCACTTGTCCAACATGTCCATCCCCTACAATTCAGCGCCACATTGGCAGCACAGTCCACAACTATATTTCCTTCCCTATAAACATGTTGCACCTTACAATTGTTGAAATACTTCTTAATGACATTGCATTTGTCTATTATATTTTTTAATTCCCATGGTGGCACAACTTATTCATTTAGAATGTCCACAATTAGCTTAGAGTCCCCTTCTAATATGACATTTTTGTACCCTAGCTCCTTCAGAGTATTGAAACCCCCAAGAGCAGCCATAGCTTCGGCTTTATTGTTAGAGAAAATATAAATATTTAATATTGGAAATTTTAGTAACAAAAGAGAAAACTTATTACCAATAAAATAAATAAGGAGCACATGGTTTTGTAAGCTCCTACTTTTAGAGGTGTGTGACTTACGTAATGCCACTTGATGGTTTTGTTTAAGCTTATTTCTATAAAAGCAAGCACATGAATAGTTGTTGAAGTTGGTTATCATAACCTTTTTCTTGTTTGTTAAGATTGATTGAGCATCTCTTGTAAGTTCCATATATGAGGTGTGGATTGGGAAGTGCGGTTTCTCATTTTCTTATTCACATTGAGTGAAATTAGGGAGCTTGATGTTTTAGGTTAGGTTTTTCCATTTGAGGGTTTCCCAATGTACATCTTATGTCATCTTGATGTTATGTTTGAATTTTATTTTATATTGTAGTTACTAAATATGTACTTGCATATTTTCTATTTTGGGGTTATATAAAAATAATTTATTATGGATGTAAATTTATTTTTATTTGGTATCAGATCCTAGTTATCAAGTTGTGGGAGGTCTCTTAGGCATTGTTAACTCTTGGAAGGATAATATTCTTGTGCATATTTGAATCCATCACCTTACAATAAAATAGTGAAGGTATTTGTAATGTTACAAGTGTGTTTGTGTACTTGGGTTGTTGTAGTTATGGGATTAGATGAAGAGTTGGCAAGTGGGTTTTCTATTAAGGCTCTTTTTGTGAGGATTTTGGAGGTGATATTTTTTCAAAGACCTCATAAATAAAAAATAAACCTCACCACTAAGTTTATAAGGCCTAAAAACCTATGAATCCATAGAAAATATGACTATTTTTAGGGTGAAAATTTTCATTTTCTAAGGTCACGAAGGAATCTAGATATGGAATATTTTATATGATACTAAAGGTGTCATTTGTCAAAGTTCTACAATAGTAAAGGTCATCATGAATATCATTTTGTGTCATGTGTCTTTAGCACTATATAAATTTCACATAAAAAAAATTATATAAAAAAAAAATTGATAGTCACACGATATGTCACTATATTAGGACGGTACAGAGGGCCAATTTTTAAATGTTAAAAAAAATATCAGTGAGGAGTTACATATGGACACTAGCCCCTAGAAAAACTGGAGAATAGGCACCATCTCATAGCCTATGGTCAAGATGGGTTGAGTCCCTAGCTAGTCGGGTGTCACCTCTACTCGCCACCTCCATTGCCCAAAACTACCAACACATCACTAAGATATTTAGTCACTGCTAGTAGGTGGTGCCACCAGCCAAGGTTACAAATTCTACTACCATTGTTATCCAACCACCAAAAACACCACCCAAAGACCACCTACCAACCACCAATCTTTTATTTTAAATCCTAAGTGAGGATTTTTTTTTGGAGCTATAAATTTCATCCAAAAAGTTATATATTTTTGTTCTTGTAGTCAATGGAAATCTCTTTCTAAGTACTACATTATAGCATTAGTAGTTTTTCTAGATTTTTATTTTTTGGATAGAAAATTTTAGTTAGAAGATAGATATTCTTTTTTATTTGACAATTCATATATGGTACTCGTAGTGTCCAATTTTGGACTTCTTATAGACAACTAAAATCATTTTCTAAGTACTTTGTAGTAAATCAAATTTGGAGATGTTGATATATGTGATTTATCCATTTACATTTTAGTTTGAGATATTTTTTGGTTTCATTAACTATGGTAGTTTGTGAGTTTATTGTAAACCTAACTTAGATTTAATTTTATGTTTAAGTCATGGTAAATTTACATGTTTATCTCTAATTATTTATGTTTGAAATGATTACTAATGTGTGATTGAATTTGTGTATTGCATTGTGAGATCTATGAGTTGTGTAGTTTTGTAGGTTGTCTATACTTATAGATTGCATAGATAAATCAAATGTGGGTTGTTTATACTCATATATTTTAGTTTGGATGCATATTCTATTTGGTTGGTTCATTTTGGTTACTTGGTTCACTAGTTTTGTTGTCATTACGAGGTAAATAGATGGTGCTACATAAAATAGTTATGTTGTGGGACTTACAATATTTTACTATGGTACATGACACGTGAGGCTCAATTAGGTGGTTATCATGGTATTTTGGAGGTTCCTTGTATGCTTGGAGCTTTGGCATGACATGAATTTTTATGCAATTACATTGGGTGGTGATCAAGGTGTCATGGAGTTTATTTGTGTTCTTTGATATTTTGCACGACGTGATTGCTTATGTAGATGCATTGTTAGTGGTGTTGGATTGATTCCTAATTTTAGGTGGTGGTGTATATTTTTGGTTTGGATAACTTGGGTCTACTTTATATTCTAGAACTAGTAGGTTAAAGTTAAGTGTGTGTGGATTATGGATGATTTCATTTAGGAGATGGTTTTCATGATGTCATTTGTAGCTTGTTATTATGGTTTAATGGGATCTTTAACAATGATGTGAATTCATTTCTTGGTAATGGATGATCTTCTATAGTGGGATTTTATGTCATGGAGGAGTTATTGGTTCCTAATTCTCTTATTCAATGAGAGTTCTTTTAAATCTTGAGTTCTATTGGTAGATATGGTTACCTTGATATGATTTAGAGATGTTGACACTTATGACCATGGAGGGATATACGTGGATTATAATTTTTTAATTTGACAAATGATCCTTGTTTATAGGATGGATTTTATTGTGCCATGGTGTACTCTTAATTACTAGTTAGAGTGTTGGTATGCTACAAATTTCATTAGGAGAAAATATGTTCATTTTGGATATATGATCTTTTTTGAGGAGATATAGATCATGATTTTATGGAGAGTTCCTAATTCTTGGTTTGAAACTTTAATGATGATTTGTGATAATCTAATTGATCAATGGCGTGCATTTTTTGTGAGGTTCAATTTATTATGGTTTTGTATTGGAGTTCATTTGGCATGTAATGATTGAATATACACCTATTTCATATTTTTTGAGGCTACATATATCTTATTCTTGGAGACCATATGTTGAGATGGTTACTCTTTGATGAGGTTTCAATAGGAAGATCAAGGAGCCTACACCTAAGTTGGATGTGAGTTAAAAATGGGCCCATTGATGAGATTATTCTTGGAGAGAGTCAACATGGTTTGGTGTATCTTAGAGTAGAAATATCATTCTCGAATCTTGGTTCTCTTGATAGTGAATCATCTAATAAGTATTTCCCACCTTGATTTTAGAATTTTTTTTTCTTTGTCTTCCCATGGGAATGAGTCTTGAGCTATGTATGTTAGTTCTATAGGTTTTAGTTGAGGATCGCTTGGCATGGTTTATTTTCCTTTATCTCGTAATGCTTATGAGATTGTTATGGATACATTTTTGAGGAGTGTAGAGGATGGTTTTGGGATTATTCCCTTAGTTTTGAGAATGAATCTTTAATATGATCTCATTTTTGTTTTAGAGGTTTATATCCTATTTGGTCTATTATTTTACACTATATGTTTGATCTTTGAGTTGGATAGCTATATTTTGATACAATTTTTGTATTTAGAGTTTTATAAAGAAGATCTTACCTATCACAACTTGATCACTTAGAGTTGTTGGTAACTGAACATTCTACATAGTTTTGATTTGAAATTTCTCTATAGTATTGTGTTTATACTTGGAGGTTCATGCTCATGGGACATTGGAGTTGAGTTTTGTATGGAAATATTGTGATCCCTATGTTTGTGGTCATGTGTTGTTATTGTACTTGATTATTTTTAGTAAAAATATGGAGGCTCACTAATCTCTTTTATTTGTTGAGTGTGAAGAAATCGAGAGAGATATGGAGACTAGTGATGAGAGTTTTGTTTTTGTTGTTTAGCATGAAAATTTTCATGTATTTTTGGTCCCTTGATATTAGATGATATTGATGACATTTGCTACACCTTCTACATGAGTGCTATTGGTGGAATTTTAGATGAGTTGATTGATTATTGATTTGACATTACCCATTTAGTAAGAGTTATGAGTTTTATGTTTCCTTTGTTAGATGTTCACATTATGATATGGTTTTGAGGGTCAACACTATTTATTTATGGAGAATAGTGTATATACATGGACTTGTGATTATGAATTAGGTTAAATATTTTGATAGAATAAAGTTTACCTGCTATGATGAGTATAAATTAGTTTTGAGGTATGGTTAGTTGGATGTGTTAGCAATTAATAATGGTTGTTATCCCATATATGGTGATTAATTCTTGATAGCTACACAAGAATATTTATTACCATTGGATTTAGAGTTTAGATATTGATTTGAAGTAAGATTCATGCTTCTATGTAATAGTGTATAATGTATTTGGATTAGATCTTTTATTTTATGCATTATCTTGATGGAGGATGAGAGAATTCATGTTTGAGATGGTGGTAGCCTTGGTTACTATTATAGGTATCTTTATGGAGTGCATGGAGCACTTGAATGCCATGATGATACATGTTGAGAATAGAGATTGTTCCCTTGATGATTGAGACAAAAGTGGGGGAATGTTGGGAAAGGTATGTTGTAAATCTTGTATATTTCTTAAAATGAAAAAAATAATATTAATTTGTGGTGCAGCTACGGAATCTAAGGATCCATGTAAAAAATGGGTTATAAATTCTTGGGGCCACTTTGTATGTTGCCTATAATATTAGGATAAATAGTTAGCATAGGTCACACATATGGAAAATATTTAATATTGGGAATACTTAGTACTAAAATGGAAAATTTAGTACCAAAATAGTAAAAAAAATGAGGGGGACATTGTTTTGTAAGTTCATGGTTCTAGAGGCACATGTTTTATGTAATAAAACTTAGTGATTTTGTGCAATCTTGTTTCTATAAAATCAAGAACATGAATAGTTATTGAGGTTGGCTATCATAACATTTAGCTTGTTGGTTAATCTTGATTGAGTGTCTCTTGTAAGTTGAATATATGAGGAGAGGTATGGATTGAGATGTGTTCATATTATTATTTTATTGTCCACATAGAGTGAAATTAGGAAACTTGATGTTTAATAAGCCTTATATAGAGACTTTACAAGTGTATTGTAATAATTTTTCATGAGATACTACATTAGGTGTGTGAGTGCTTCTGGAGGCTAGAATTTTTTCTTTGAGGGTTTTCCTAGGGTACATCTTGTCTTGACATCTTGATGATATGTTTATTTACTCTTTAATATTTTGGATTTCAAATACTTGTTTATATATTTTTATCTCCTAGGGTTATGTGGAATTAGTTTATTATGGATATAAATTTCCATTCACAAACCACTTTAGGAGTCAATGAGGTGTTGGGAATAGATCAAGATATCAAATATGACTCATTTATGCTTTTGTATATACTTTTTTTGTTATCCTTAGGGTATCCCTATGGCTCAAGCCCAACAGGTTCCCTTTACGGGGTGAGCTTGAGGAAATACTAGTCCCTGGGGCCATGGGGTAACCAACGTATCCCCCCAACGTCCGTGGCGAGGTGATTTATGGGCTAGAGAGAGTCAAACCCAAGACATCGGGGAGCAAACCCGAGACTCAAACCAACTCCTCTAACCCGTGGGGGATTTTTTGTATATTACTTATATAACTACTACACAAGTAAGTAATTAGGATTTACGTCTTTGGTTTTAAAATATAAATAATTTTAATGTTTTTAGGAACAAATAGGGAGCACCATTTCAATTATCATGAGGTTCCTAGGAATTAAAAAATGTAGAAGCACATGATTTTTTAAGTTTCTAAATTATTTTCAATGAATCCACATATGGCTATCAACCTTTTTAATTTTATTGGGCATTATATGGGTGTTGGGAATAGTATTTTTTGTTGAAGGGGTGTAAATAATTGTTTTGGCACCTAAAGAAGTATAGCTTAAATATATGATAAAGTTTTGAGAACTTAGAAATATTCTTATACTTATATCATAGGTCACGAAAGAAGATGGAAAAGGTTGTGGGATTCAAGTTTACACACATGAGTTGAATTTATTTAAAATTTTCTAACTCCATGTGCATAACATGTAATCATTGTATTTCATGATATGAAATTACATTAAGGAACTTTGTTGAGTGATTCATGTTTCATGTCTACACTTATATATTTTTTATACATGTTTACCAAATTGGTTGAATCTACAATAAATGATAAAGGTCCTTGTCAATTACACTTCACGCAATTCCCATTTATTGTTTCAAAGCATCCATTTTTTGTAAGTGGGAAATACACTGGTAAATTGTGTGGAGTTATCTCTAATCTTTTGAATACATTTGTATGGGAGTTTTAAAATTTTTACTAATAATTCATATAGGTTGCAATCATGAAATTCAATAGTGACATGATTAGAAATGGGAAAGATCTAGTAAATATTTCAACTTCTCAGGTGATATTTTAGATCGACACCAAATATTTGAAGTTGGAAAAACAATGGTAGAATTATAATTGATCTTCCTACAACACCATTCTAGCTATAATTTCCCTTTGATTAAATAGATTACAAAATCAATACTATAGGAGTTAATGCTCAATTTCTAAGTGCCATACAAGTTCTTATCATGACAATTGTAATAAACCATTCAAAATTATTACTTAATTAATATTATTGTAAATGGCACATGAATATACTCCAAATTAAAAAGACATAACTAGTGGCTAAAGTCAATCATAGCTACACATGTCCATTTAAAATGAGTCAAAGATTCATATATTCACTTCAAAAGTCAAATTACAATATCAGGTATGACTTAGCACCTAAGGCCACAAAGTCATTACATTATACACTTTACATCAAGTTACATCTTAGACTATAATAGTCTTGTGAACAACTATGGTTCTTCTTGGATGCTCACCTCCACTGGTGGACGAGAATATGGTTGAAGCGCTTTATCGCCCAACCATGAAGCTTACACTTCCCCAGTATTCTTCCAACTTGAAGAATGTCCAACCCTGCATAGAAAGTTTAGCAAGAGAACAATTTGCAAGGTGGAATCTGGTGCGTGCCCAAACATTAACATGCAATTTCTATCTACTAGTTAGAAAAGAAAATGCAAGATCTATGCTAGGAATGGCAGAGAGTGAAATCATAGAGTTGATACATACATAATGAACTATATTGCTTGGCCAAGCATAATAAATGTGTTGCAACAACAACAAACAATAGGTTCTGGTAAAGCAAACCTATACTCTCTACACTCCATTTCGGCACCTGTCTCGGAAGGTAACTTTCTACTACATATCTCATAACAGCTATCTACCCTCTAGCAACATCTACTCTGAGGTGCTCTATTCAACTAAGGTATCGTTGTTTTGTTCAAGTATTAAATATTTTATCACAAATATATTCAAAAGAAGAATCAAAATACTAGTTTACTCTCTGAATAGAAATCAAATTTATGATTCACTAAGTAATTCAATAATCAGTCATATCATTCTTATGACTATTCTCTACTTTTCATCATAAGAATTTTCCTTTTAAAAATGTACTAAAAAGAAAAGAAGGTATGTCACAAGTATGTGTATGTACATAGACGAAGTCTATGTGCATACATTCTGAAATAATCATTAATTTCGATTGCAATCTTAAAATAGTATTCCATTTGACATTTCTTTTGTCAAAAATAAAGAGTCGGAACAAGCCCATGCTAATAGTTTCACACATACTATTATTGCATTCTCACCACTGAGATATTCTAACATGGTTGTTTACATAAGAACATTCATTGTTTAAATAAAACAAGCACTTTTTCCTACTAAACAGTCATAAAACAAGTTGTTTACATATGAACATTCATTGTTTAATAGAACAAGTATTGTTTCCTACTAAACAATTATAAAACAAGTTGTTTACATATGAACATTCATTGTTTAAATAGAACATGTATTGTTTCCTACTAAACAATTATAAAACAAGTTGTTCTGACTAAATAGTTTATCAAGCAAGGTTGTTTCCAACTACAAAGATATATTTTTAACAAACAGAGTCATTTGCAAAAGAATAACCATTGTTTACATCAACACAATACGGTTTCAAACTAAACAGTTACATTTAAAGACAAATAATGTTGTTTACTCTATTTGCTAATCTCAAGCTGTTGACATGCTAAATGATCACTTTACAAGTAAATGTTCACCGTTTAATACAGAACAGGTTTTCCATTATGAACTGAAAATAAACAAATTAAATAGCCCAGTTTCAATCATAAGGACATAATGTCTATTATCCAGATCTTGAACACTTTCATCACTGGAAATTCGATGAGCAACTTTATTAATATAAAGAAAACCAAGTTCGACATGTTTGTCAATGAAATTCTTGAGCAAATATTTTAGCTAAGGAAAGGAAGTTTCAGGTTCAAACAATACTTTTTCCTATTCAGGCTGCAACAAACAAACCAAGGTTG
This sequence comes from Sequoia sempervirens, assembly GCA_007258455.2. NCBI lineage: Eukaryota > Viridiplantae > Streptophyta > Pinopsida > Cupressales > Cupressaceae > Sequoia > Sequoia sempervirens. The sequence continues at coordinate 93,382,467 of VDFB02000003.1, forward strand.
CTCTAGATTCGACCCATTTAATGGTCAGGTGCTTCCTTTCTTAACCTCAAAAGTTATATTCAAAATTTACCTTATGGGAATTCTGGCTTATCCCATAATGCATGCAGCAATATATGTCATGCAGACTCAAATCTGAATTTTATTCAAATAAATTAACCTATCGATCATGAGGATCGATCCTTGCAAGGTTACAATGAAACCCAAACTCATACATTCCATTGGTTCTTCAAATTGAGGGCATCCTCTTTATGAAAATGTGGTTTCCACAATTCTCAATAATGAACGTTTTTCCCCTTACCATTATCGGCCTAGCCGATAATGGAAGGCGATGTGTAAAGTAAAACACAGTTGATACATTTAAAGGTAACACAGAGGATAATATCCTCTTTTATAGGTTTGGCATGCAAACCTCTACAAAATCAGACACCATAAGGTACACACATGATCAAAATAAGATTTAGGATAGCCATGATATGGCTAACATTATCAAGTGACTTACAAAACAATTGCATCTTAAAGGGTTCCATGCTTTAGTCTAACACAGAGACTAGTCGATAAGGCTCCATCCTAAGCACTTATACAAAAGTAGGCCATAGGCCATACGACCCCCAAAGGGTGGTCGATAAGACTTTACCTTCGGTTCAAGCCGAGACACATAGATAGAGAATATGCTTGTTTACTGTTCTATCAGTTTTTCATCAAATGTAGTGACAATCACTAGCTAAGCATGAAAAAAGATAGTGAAATCGATATTGTTTCAAAAGAACCTTTTTACCTGAATAGTCAAGCTTTTTGGATGAGGCTTTCCTCAAATTTTTTCGCTACTGCGCACTCTTCTTTGCCTTTTCCTTGCTGCTTGTCGATTCTTTCCCAAATCACTCCCCTCTTTTCTTCCACCACTGTCCATTCTAAAATGGTAACCACATTTCTTGCATGCGGCTGGGTGTTTCCGTTATGGGTTTCCCTGCCATAGCCGTTGGCCTATAATTTTGAATATTTCCTTCATGATTTTGGCAGGCCACATCCATCGTGGATTTTCCTTGAGATTTTTCATTGATTTCGACAATCCGATTAGAATATATCGGTTATCAACTTTGAATTCAATATGAATTCAAATATATATATGTATGTATGTATATGTATGTATATTTATATATGTAATATATATATATATATATACATATATTTATATATCATATGTGTTTAAATGATTTCATTCACATTTACCTTGTATTCTAATAATGCATTTATATATATATATGTATTCATATTTATTTTACATACATGTATATATGTATATATATTTATATATGCATTCTTGTGTAAGTTTGTTTGTTTGTAATGGCTTATAAGTTCCATACACTATCATTTAAAGTAAGGAACTTGAATTTTCATTTCGAGCATCTATCTATATATATATATACTAACAAAGGAATTTTCTTTACAATACTCGCTTTCGTTTTCTTCAAAACATAGAGTTTAAGTAGAAGAATTTTAATCTACAAGCCATTAATTTCAATACCAGAGATAATTTGAGTCAATAAATTTTGTTCTCTTATATATGCAAATTAATTTGAATGCAAGTCATCATGCCATTTGTGGTGTGTGCACCCATATTCCAACTGGCTTACCATTCAATCTAGCTAAACAATCCTACTTCAACCGTGTTCTTGTCCTTCAACCTGTCACCCTACAACTGCACACACTTGCACTTGAAAATTGATTAGTAACGTTCAATTCTTGGTAACATATAAAATAATTTTCAAAAGTTGCAAAGTCAACATCAGTCAACTTCTTTCATTCAATTTTTTGAATATTCCAAAATCTCCATTTAATATTTAATTGAATTTCTTCAATAATTCAATTGACCATATTATGATAAATATGCAATAAAATTGGGTTATGACATCCCTCCCCTCCTGGAAGAGACATCATCCCAATGTCTAGTAAGTCGAATAAAAGAACATCATATCAAATTTTGAGCATTCATATCTATTGCAACATCACATAAAAAATATATGTCTATTTCAACATCACATCAAAAATATTTGTCTATTTCGACATCACATCAAAAATATATGTCTATTTCAACATCACATCAAAAATATATCTCTATTTCAACATTACATCGAAAATATATGTCTATTTCAACATCACATCAAAAATATATGTCCATTTCAACATCACATCAATAAATATATGTCTATTTCAACATCAAAATTTTAAAGCATGAAATATCATAACATCTCAATCCAAAAAATTTCAAACAAAATTATTGATTTTCTTTTTCAAGAAAGCAAATGTGGAAAGGAGCGTTCTATTTCTTCCACATCCTCCCAGGTAGCACTGTTCTCTGAGTACTGGTCCCATTGGACCTTAAATTGAGTAATATATATGCTCTGCAACTTAACGTTGTGTTTATCTAGGATTCTAATGGGCTCCACTAGCACCATTCCTGGATCCTGTACCTGCAAGGATTTCCAATCAAGTACATGAGTCAAATCAGGATGATATGGCTTAAGCAAGGAAACACGAAACACATTACAAAGTCGAGCCAGAGCAGATGGTAGAGCTAGTCTATAAGTAACTGGGTTAATCACTTCCAAGACTTCAAACGATCCCACATATCTTGTGGCCAACTTGGAAGACTTTCCAAAAGCAATAGAGCTTTTATGAGGTTTAACTCTCAAGAAAACTTTTTCCCCTGTTGCGAACTATCTAAGAGTTAGGTTCTTGTCAGCATAAATCTTTTTTCGGTCTATTGCCTCTTTCAATATGCTCTTAATGACCCTCCTTTGTTCTTCTATTTCCTTAAGCATTTCAGGTCCCATTATGATCGTGTCCTCCAATTTATCCCAACTGATGGGGGTACAACACTTCCGCCCATACAAGGCTACAAATGGTGTTGTTACCAATAGATTAGTATGGGCTGATTATGCTTGATCCATGAAGAATTGAAGCATAATGAAGCCACCAATGTCGAATCTCAACAAGATCATTCAAATGAAAATTAAACCAAGCATCCATTAAAACCTATCATACTAAACTACGAAAGCTTTAAAATGCCTACTCTAATCCATCTGAAACTTAGTTGTTGGGGGAGTGGTGTTGTGTTGATGTGAAACGGTGACCCTTTCCCAATTCTGTGGATAAATGAGCTTTGTTTCAACCAGTTTTATTGAATAAAACTGGTGAAATCAATGTGAGAGGTGTGATGAAACATGATTTTGATCTAAATGAGCATGATGCAAGCTAATTTAACATGATTTTATACTAAGATGATTTTAGATATGTAAATACAAAGCTAATCTAGATGGATTTTAGATTAAAAGATTCAAACCCTGATTAATCTATAAGCTAAATGTATGCATCTAAGTTATCATGGAAGCCATTAATGAAAGCTAAGCTATTATGAAAGTGATTAAACTAAAATGATGCTAAGTATGTACTAAATATGAGTGTGACTGTGAGAGATTTCAATAGCATGAGTTTTCTCTGAAAAAGATGGATCCATTTGTCTCCAAATAGTGCTTTATTTATAGGAGAGAAAATGAAAAATGGATGGTTGAGATGAAAAAGGTTAATCAACAATCAAGGATGGAAGAAATTAGAGGCATGGATCATGGATTCTCATCAGTGGATGAGAATGGAAGATGAGATTTTAATCAAGGGCTAATATTTCTTCAAACAAACACACTTTTAACCTATACAAGAGGTCACAAGTTAGCTTGCACATGAAGCTTTGTAAGAATATTCCCTTTTTCAAATGAGTGAAGAAAAAAGAATATTATTTGGAATATTTTTATGGGTGAGGGAAAATAGTTAATTAGCAAATTAAAACAAAGTTTAATTGTGCAAAAGGAGAAGGAATATTCTTTTTGGAGGAATGTGCAAAGGAGGAATATTCCATTTGCAAGTGGGGGGAATTAGATTTATTAGTAATTGATAATTAAAACAATGTTAATTATGCAATTTAGGGGAGTTGGATGATTTTCACTAAATAAAGTGATTTAATGAAAAGGGGAAAGTGTAATGACATTTAATTTAAATAACTTAAGGTTATTTTAATTAAATGAGAATATTTAGGGATTAAATTAAATAATTCAATTTATTTAATTTAATTAGACGAAATGTTAGTATGGAAGGGGGTGAATTAACCTGATTTGATAAGTTAAGTTAATAGGTGGAAATGATGAAATTAATTAAATAGCTAGGCTAATTTAATTAATTAAGCAAAAAGAGGATGGGTTTCAAGACGAAATGATGTTAGTATACCTGATTTGAGTGCATGATATCATTCAAGACATTTTTAAGTCTCTACATTTTTCCCTTCTTTGAAGCAAGGTACATGTTACGTTGGCTCAAAGATTGATGCCCTTCGGATTAAAAACTGTTGCTTAAATAAAAATAAAATAAAATCTAATTTTTGGATGCCCCACTGCTGCCCTAGAGGAAGGACTAAGTTGGTTCCCTTACCCCTCAAGAAATCAAGTGAAAATTTTGAATTTTAGGTTGATTTCTCTACAAAAGTAAAATGTTTCCCAAGGGTCCAGAAAGGCTTCGGGATGCAAAAAACATGCCAAAAAATGTTAAAAACGATGCAAAATAAGCTTCATTTTTGAAAAATTGGTGAAAATGGTGAAAAACCCTAGCTTCATGTTTAAATTAGGGCAAAGAAAAACCCTAATTTTCAAGCATAAATAGGTGAGGAAGGGTCACTTTCAATTCATTTGTGCATTCACACCTTCAAGATTTCTTGCATTTTGAGCTTTGAACCTCTGACGAAATGGCACAACAAGTTATCCCATGACACATTTTTGACCGGGTTTGCGAGTACCAAAGGCTTCTAGGCGTAGGACCACCGGTATGTGATTCGAAACTTGATTTGAAATTTGACTTTTAGGCACATTTAATTCATTTTGAAATTTGAATTTTGGCGTTGTCGCCATATAGTGACGCTATTTGTAGAATCGGAAACACAGTTCGTGATTTAAAATTAGGGTTTCAGATTTTACAATGGTAAATAGCGACACAACTTGTGATTTGAAATTTAGGGTTAGGGTTTGCCAAGGTCAAATAGTGATGCATATGTGTTTAGCAACACATCACAATTTTCAATTTAAATGCTTCAAGTGTCACTGTTTGGAATTTGAACTATAGCGACGCTATCGTAAATAGCGACACTATTGTCATTTTGGGAGATAAAAACTCCAAACTTAGCCAATTTTCAAATTTTGACGTTGTGCGCTTCGTGGGTGCAGGAGGTTATCCCGCCTTTGATGTCCCACGAGCACCGACCGACAGTTTTGGTGATTTGTCTGAGTTGCGATAGGAGCACCTGAGAGAGATTGGCTTGTGGTATGTTGCTTATATGCCCATTGTCCAGACCCATTTAGCTATGATGACAATGTTGTGCGAGCGATGGCATAGAGAGAGTTCGTCATTCCACTTACCTACTAGCGAGGCGATAATGACGCTAAAGGATGTATGGCAGATTCTGCATTTGTCGATACATGGTGAGCATGTGATATATGACATGGATGTTAGCTATGATGCTTTCCATGAGGTGCTTGACCAGGAGGACCTTGTCCTGGTCAACTCCTAGATTGACCTCAAGATGTATAGAGGTCGGGTGCTAACTTTCAGACTGATCATTGCAATAGTGATCTTAGGTTTGGTTGCTCTAGATCGATGAAGTAGAGGATTTAGTCCTGGATGGGGTTTGGCTTGGCACAGGATACTCTTTCAGAGGACCCAGTATTCATGGGGGCCAATGATGTTGGCATCCCTCTACCATGATATGCATGACTTTGTATAATACAATGGCAAGGCTATTAGCACAGGGGTCACTCTTCTCCACATTTGGGCTTGGGAGCACATCGTTGTACTTCCACCTATTGTTTTGATGGTAGATGTAGAGACAAATGATCCTATTGTTTGGAGATACAAAGGTGCCATCACTTTGCAACACACAGGGCAGCTCGACATTCCATACTAGTGTCGAGTGATCGACGATATGACAATGCTCCAATGGTGGCCATGGTTACAAATGCCAATTTGGTACGATGATGTGCAACAACTTTTCTTTGCTCGACAAACTCGATATATGTAGGGTCGAGAGCACATGATGATTGAGAGGTACTTTCCTGATAGGGTTTCCAGACAGTTTGGTGAGAGGCAGGACAAGCTTGATGATGCGTATACTACCATATTTTCCAAGTCAACTCGGAAGATAGCATGGGGACATATGATCCCTCCTCATGAGGTTGTTGAGGGTTTCCAATAGTTGGTTACTAGGCCATGGGCCTATTATCAAGGACAGGTGGATGCTCAGACGACACTTGCTTATGATGCATGGTCCATACCCCCTCATCGATTTACAAATCCAATAGGTGTACCTCCATGAGGTAGGTCGAGAGGGAGGGGAGTAGGAAAAGGAAAAGGACAACCAGATGACAGACAGGGTAGAGGATAGGATGGCCAACATCATGATGGACAGGTCCTGGGTGCACCACCATTGCACCAGCAGCCTCCTCAGCATCCACCAATACAACAACAACCTCCACAACAGCCACCGTCAAGGCCAGATCCTTGTGATGCATAGATACAACAGTTGCAAAAATAGTTGTAGGTGGTTACATGCGAGAGAGACCAGGCTAGGAAATAGGTATAGGCCTTGACAGTGGAGAGGGACCAGGAGTGTCAGCTCAAGAAGACTGCTAATATGTAGTTAGCACAGGAGGTCAGGTGGCATCAACAACTAAAGTCTATGACAACTGCAACTCAAGGATGGGCAGTGTCTGCCCGATTGTACCGAGAGGTTGTTATCGAGGCTGCTTACTATCACATGCACTACCATCAGGATTTCCCTGTGGCAATTAGGCAGCCAGATTACTCTTAGAGGAGTGGGGCATAGCCTCGGGCCGAGGATTAGCCAGAGAGAGAACCTCATGAGGGGAGCAGCCATTAGGGCTAGCTTGCTCTTATAGACACTTTTTTATTATTTCCCGATTCTTTATATAGAGATACATTCATGGGCTCTTTTTTGATAGCCTCGTGGATCTTGTACTTTTGATCGATATACATACACTGACTCAGATATTGTATTATGACAGTCACCAACATTTTTTGATATATATATCATATCAATTTGATATGATGCGATGTGTTCTCTTTATTTCATGCTTATGAATGTATTGCATTTGATGTTGATATGATGTGATATGCTTATATATTATCATGTATGGATGCAATTCTTTTATTCATGTTTATGTGACGATAATCTATGATGTGATGATATGGGATGTAATGATATGGAATGGATGCAATGTTATATTATTTTTCAGTATCTTTTTATGGTATTTTATGAGATGGATGATATGATATGCAGATGTTATGCGTATGCAAATGATATGGATGCATTTCTCTTTGTGTATTTTTCTATGCAAGTTTATGATGTGATGGTGTATGCATATGGATGGATAATGCAGATGTTCATGCTATGTATGTGTATGCAGATTTTCATGCTTATGGTATGTATGCAACAATTTAAGATGCTTAGAATAACAAATCTATATTGTCCTTCACAACTTAAATGATAATGTTGTGATTTATGCAAAATGTATGCATGTTGATGATTTGTGGATGTAGGATGGATGCAGTGATGATTATTTTGTTGATTGTCATGATACCAAGTTAGCGCGGAGAAAAGATAGAGGAAATAAGATGATTGACCATTGATTTTGATGATTGATTCAAAAATTCCAACAAGTCTATGATCCACTGAGACTTTATTAGAGATGGTAATGAGAAATGCAGGATGATGATTTGTTCATATTTTGGGATTGGGATTTTCTGCCATTCCTTATTGTTTGATATAACGCATAGACACGATGCATCAAAGTATTGATAACCAGGCTGATGTTGTATCTAGTGTAATGGATTTTGACTCTGCAAATAGATAGGATAGTTCTTGTTCACACATTGACATACGGAAACCTCATTGGAATGTAGTTTAGCAGTTTAGAATATATTGGACCAAAGCATACGCAATAGTCAACAATCTACTCCAAACAACCTCCCTACACACAACTAAGCAAGTATGGGCCAAGATTATTTTACAAGAATACCCACAAGCACAAAAAATGAAAGATAATGATTGATGCCCCATTCCTTTCTCTCTAAATATTTTTGATAGACATCATCGAGAGGTCCTCAGAATGGGTCAATAAGATAAATTAGAAGAAACGATCAAAGACAAACAATCAGTGTTATCCATATCTCTTTCCAATTTAATTTAGGTATGGTGATTTCTAATGTTGATACCCATCATAGAAAGGATAAAACCTAGGACATGCTGATCAGATGGTTTGATTAGGATGAGGTGTTTGATAAGCGGTTGATATAAACTTTACTGACACATTTACCTATGATCTAGACTTTAGATTTTGACACTTTATGTGCTCACTTTACGACTTGCGATACTTGCTTTCTATTTTTTTTGCCCAAGGTTGAAGATGGTGATCAATTTATTATGGGTGAAGGTTTATTGCGGGTGAAAGTGAGATGGGATGTGTGGTTTTGGATTTTTTTGGATTATTTCAATTTTTTTGGTATTTTGAAAATGTTTTGAGGTTGTTTTTGGTCTTTTTGAAAGTTTATGTGAATGTTTTGGTTTTTGGTTATTTGAGGTTGTTTAGGGTTTTCTCAAAGATATTTGATTCTTTTTAGGTCTTTCTAATGTTTTTGTGTTTTTCTAATTTTTAAATGTTTTGGGTTTTTTCTAAGATTTTACAAATGTTTAAGGTTTTTCAATATTTAAATGTTTAAGGCCTTTCTAAGATTTGGATGTTTTGGGATTTTCTGAATATTTGGATGTTTTGAGATTTTATAAGTTTTGACCAAGAACCTAACCTAACAGACCTATCCTAGGGGCCTTGGGGGCTGATCAAAGATGAGCCTTGCCTACGTTATACATGTAGAGACCACGTAGTTTGACTGACTTGACTTATTAACAATGAGATATTAACAATTGATGGATTGTCAGTTTATTATGACAGGCTCCTAAAGACTGACCTAGGGTGTCTCGGGGGCACATCAATGATGGCCTTGCCTACGTTCAAGCTTAGAGACTTGTCGTTCGACAAGGGTACTATTTTTGAAATTTTCGGTGTTTTGACCTTTTTAGGGATTTTTTGATGTGTTTTGGATTTTGACTTTACAATTTTTACGAATGTTTTTGGATTTTAGTTGTACAAGATTTGGATGTTTTTGGATTTTGATAAGATTTTATGAATGTTTTTGGGATTTTCAAATTGCGATTTCCAATAACCTTAAGATATACAAGAACCCAATCTGATCCATAATGAATTGCCCCCAGTACGACGTAATAGATTTCCTCGATATAGGTAGGACAAACTGACATTTGGAACATGCCAAGTAGTACTAAAGGGGATATGATACTTCACAATATCAAGCTATGATATGGATGCATAATGAGTGATGGAATAAATAGGATGAATGATGCAATGGATGGAATGATAGGATAAAGAGCCCAAGATAGATGGAGGTGCCTTATTTACACAAGGCGCCTATTTTCCAAGTTTTCACCGATGTACTTTCCCAAAGTGCTACAAAAGTGGTTTTCACTAGAGGAGATTTTTTTTCTTTACTGTTTTTCAATCCTTTTTCTTATTTTTTTGATTTTTTTATCATTTTTTTATTTTTTTGTATTTTTCAGATTTACACCCTTCAAGCCTAGGCATAATTTTTTTTGAGATGCAAGTTGTTGGTTGGTTCCTGCAAGGGTTCACCTTTAGGTGTTGACAATTGATATGCTCTTGATCCATAACTTGTTGTGATGACAAAGGGACTTAACCAATTAGGCTCAAACTTTCCTTTGATGTCTTGATCTGAAAGATTTTTCTGATTATGCTTTAGGACAAGATCCCCTACCTAAAAAGACTAACATTTGATCTTCTTGTTATAGCTTTGTTTTAGTCGGTTTTGATATACTTGTAAGTGATTAAGGGCATCAAGAAGATGCTCATCCAAGAATTATAGCTCATTCAACAGAGATATTCTACATTCTTCATCAATGATTAGGTTCTATAGTGACACTCGTAGTGATGGAAGTTCGACCTCAATAGGTAAGATGACTTCTGATCCGTAGACCAAGGAGAAAGGGGTTGCACCGATAGGCTTACAGATACTGGTTCGATAGGCCTAGAGGGTGGGATTCAACTGTAGATGCTAGTCATGGCAAACTTCATTGACCATTTTCTTCAGGAATTTTAGAATGGTCTTGTTTGTAGCCTCAGCTTGATCGTTGCCTTGGGGGTAATATGGGGTAGAGAATCGGTGTTGGATGTTGAATATTTGGCATAGCTCTTTCACATCCTGATTCTTAAAGGGTGTTCCATTGTCTGAGATAAGGGTTTGTGGAACACCATAATGGCAGATGAGGCAATTCAAGATAAACTTAGCAATTTGCTTCCCCATTATGTAGATCATAGGAATGGCTTCAACCCACTTGGTAAAGTACTCAGTAGTTGTTATGATAAATTTGTGGCCATTAGATGAAGTTGGGGTAATCTTTTCTATGAGGTCAAGTCCCCACTACGAGAAAGGCCAAGTTGTGACCATTGGTTGCAACTCCTGAGCTAGAGCATGAATCAAATCTCCATGATATTGACACTGGACACATTTTGCACATACTTATGAGCTTCTTTTTCCATGGTTGGCCAGTAGTACCCCGTCCTCAACAGTTTCTTAGCTAAAGTCATACTGCTAGAATGGGAACCACATATGCCCTCGTGTACTTATGTTAAAGTGATCAAGGCTTCCTCTTGGTTAATACATCATAGTAATGTCCCCTCGATGCTTTGGTGGTAAAGGGTATCACCTAAGATCATGAATTGAGATGCCTTCTTAACAAAGGTATTTTTAAGGTTGGAGGTGATATTGGATGGGAGGGTTCCTCTACTTAGGTAGGTAAATATGTCATGGTACCACGGGGATCCAGTACCAACAATGACACACACGAGTTCATATTTTGGGATTTCAAAAGTTGGTACGAGAATTTATTCTACCAAGAATTCACATTGCAAGATGTTGTTTGGCATGTCTAATAGTGACTCGATCGTTGCCATAGCATCTGCTGCTCAATTGTTCATGTGAGGAATCTACTCAAAAGTTATATCTATGAAAAGGTCATTGAGACTCTCTACCATATTCTTGTGAGGAGTAAGCTTATCGTCCTTAGTTTGGTAGTCATCATTGACTTAGTTGATATCTAGTTGTGAGTCTCCATAGACTTGTATCTCTTGTATATGCCATTGAACCACTATCCTTAGACCTGTGATTAGGGCTTTGTACTCAACAATGTTTTTAGTACATGGAAATGATAGCCTGTATTACTTTGGGATGCAATCGCCTTGAGGGGTGATGAAAAGAATACCCACCCCTGATCCATGTTGGGTGAATGATCCATCAAAGTACATCTTCTATTGATTTGTTGCATTAACAAGGAATACTGATTCATCTAAAAATTCATATATCACCAGATTCTTTGCATAGATAGGTGCCTCTACTAGTTGGTTTGTGATCACTTGTCCTTTGATTTCCTTGCGCTCCACATACTCTATGTCAAATTCAGTCAAGATCATTACCCATTTGGCAATTCACCCAATGAGAGTTGCTTTGGATAACAGGCATTTCAATAGGTTGATCTTTGCAATAAGCTTAATTTGATGTGACAACATGTAGTGTCTGAAATTTTGTGAAGCAAAAACCACTGCTAAGAATGCTTTCTCAATGGATGAATAGTTCATTTTGTAGCCCACTAAGGTCCTACTAATGTAATAAATGGCTCTTTCCTTCCCATTTTCATTATGTTGTGCCAGAAGAGCACCTAGTGTTGTTGGTGTTGTTGAGATATACAGGATGAATGGTTTGTTCGATATTGGTGGCATGAGCACTGGAGGTGTTAATAGATAGTCCTTGATCTATTAGAAATTTTTGTCACACTTCTCATCCCACTCATAAGTTATACCTTTATGGAGAAGATGTGAAAAAGGGCGGATTTTATTTGACAGTTCCGCTATGAACCTCTTGATGGATTGCAACCTTCCTTGTAACCCTCTCATCTATTTTAATGCTTACAGTGGTTCCATGTATATGATGGATTTCACTTTTGTTGGATCAATTTCTATCCCTCTTTGTGAGACGATATAGCCCAGAATTTTTCTTGATGTAACCTCAAAGACACTTTTTTGGATTCAATCATACCTTGTATTCTTCAAGCCTATAAAAGATGGGTCTTGTGAATACGAAATTCACCATGCCCCCTTTGGGTTTTTGTTTTTGGTTAAGTACTGGCCCATGCCTTCAAATAAATTCATCAGCCCCCCTTTTTTATTGTCACTGCGGCCTCTACCACGTGTTCGCTCATCGCTCCCCGAAGGATTTTTCTCCTTGCTCTTCTATTAGCCCCCGATATGCTCCCATGTGTCTTCACCACAGGTTATTTTGATTGCTTCCTTTCACTTCCTCATAGGTCCTTTCTCATGTCCCACGTAGCTCCCATTCACAAAAAGGTCTGGTAGGCTCCACAGGTGGCAACTATATCAAACATTATTGCTACGTTTCATCTCAGCGCAAGCTTTCAATAGAGGAAGGGTAAATTGGTCGTGAGCAACGATATGCTGCCACGCATCCCTTCAGCGCAAGCTTCTTCAGTGAAGGAATGAAGCGAACAAAGGGCTGTGATATGTTGCCACGTGTTCTAACTACCTATCCAAGGAGGCAACACTTGTCTGCACAGGACTTTGTTGGGACCACTTCCATCATTTGTAGAGGATGCACCTAAATGGAGGGTGACCAAGTGTTGTGTCTCGAATCTTTTCTGTTACAACAGCCGAGGGAAATCATTACCTCAACATCAATGCTCAAAATTATGAATCTTTTTAGTTGTTGCTCGCCAGGAAATGGAAGGCTCACTATAATACTATTCTTTGCTTCTAAAGAAGAGTTCAAGAAGCTGGAGGTTCCGAGTTTAAAGATTACTTGTTTTTCAAGCTTCACTAGTTTTAGAAATACAAGATTTTTTGGAGAGACGAGGCCTTTTATTGTTTAGATTATTGCAAGAACTCACAGACTGTGCCATTGTTCGGCCTCTATGTTTCTTATACTATTGATAAACTTTATACTGTGCCATTATTGTTTGAATGGTTTATTTTTCGTACTTCTATAATTTGAATGCATGTTTGTTGGTTTAGATCATGTCTTTCGACTCTTCTTTTTAGTAAATAAGTATGATTATTATTTTATGTCATTGAATGGGTTGTTCATGCTGCAATCCTTAACTTTTGTTATTCTAAGACATGGTAAATTGCTAAGTGGGCCCTTAGATCATATCCAAAAGATAGGTTTATCGTGCTTTTTATCTACATTATGGCGCATCGCCTTAGTTAGATTATTTATTTTTATATTTGCTTCCATTTCCCATTCCAAAACCCCAATTACAGAAGAAGTCAGCTTCTTTAAAAATCTAGAGGTCACTCAGTTTAGCGCAATAAGTCCCCCATAAACTGAGTTTCCCACAAAGGGCTATTACCTTGCCAATTTTTCGCATCAACAGTTTTTCTTTTTCCTGGGCATGCCCAGTGGGACTGAGCTTAAATGAATCCAATTTTTAGAAGGGTGTATGAGCCAGCGGCCTATTACTAGGTCTCAAACAACAAATAATCTTGGTTTATTAGTACCACCATTAGGGACAGTACAACCCGCAACCCAATTAGTGAACGTTTTGCTTCCTCCTCCCTTTCCGCTATCGGCCATGTTGTCTGCCACTAATAGAAATTATGTGGAATGGGACACCAGAAGCCCTCTTGTTACACCAATAGCACCTATCATTTGGGCCACTATCCTAGTTTCCGCCCTAAAGGCTATACCTAAATTCACCGAAGATGGCTCAAGAACACCGTCTGAATATTTGCAAGATGTTGCAGACGTATGTCTGGTACATGGGGTTATAGCCCAAAATGTGGCGTTAAGGCTGCTTGCCGCCTCTTTTAGGGGCAAGGCACTGGATTGGTACCACACATTGCAAGAAAACACTATCATTACCTGGGATGATCTTAGGGAGCCTTTCTATCAGATATTTTTGAATGAAGGAGACCGATCATCGCTATATTATCAGCTCTTGGTCATAAAGTGGGCCCCACACGAAGCCATGGCTGACTTCAATGCTTGGTTCCATACAAGATAGTAGAGGATCCAAGTTGATATCTACCCATCACCCGATCTGGCATTCATGTTCTACTTGAAGTCTATCAATCCCAACATTTCAATGATGATCCAGTCTCTTAGCAGAACCACACTACCAGGCGCATATAGCATCACTGTCAAGGCGGAGAATAATTTGATAGACGCCAGGAAATTACCACGTGGGCCCATCATTCCTATATTCCTAGAAATATTGGTTCCTACTCAGGAGATTCCTTCTACTAGTGCACCAGCTCCTCCTCAATCCATGTACACGTATCTGAGCGTGTCCCAAAATGTTGCCTCTACATCCGACTCTTCAAAGGAGGAGATGAGCGAGTTCAAGGAAATATTGTAGACTATTGTCAATGAGATAACTGTTATCAAGCGCAACCAGGTCATACCTCTGAAGCCTACCTACTAGAATTATCAAGGTGGAAGGTCCTCTTACCAACAAAACCAGTTCCAAGGAGGTGCTCACACAAATCCGCAGGCACAAACATCAAATCAAATAGTACTGGTACCCACTCTGCTACAAAGCACCAACCTAAGTTCAAGCAGAGAGCTAAATGTGAGACAAAACAATTTAACGGATGACACCAACCTGTGGTGCTTCCCTTGTGGAGATCCACACATGCCCTGAAACTATTCGTGCGAAAACCTACAACAAAAGGTGGTGGAGCATCACAGCCAAGCTACAATGTCAGACCCCAGAAGCTATGTGTATACCTCTTCGCAAATGGACAATGTGGTGCTCACCACACAAATGCAAGGGATGTCACTAGAGCAAGAAGCGGACATCACTCCCGACCATGCACTCTTCTCATGGATGGAAGAAGAAGTGGTGTTCGCTAATGATACATCTGCATTTAAAAGACCGCAAGTACAATCCAACTACAACACTCGCTCAAATAGGAGATTTACGGGCGAACCAGTTGTCCCGAAACTAGTCAATCTATAACCTAAAAGTGCTTCTGGCTAGATGCCTAGTACCTCCGTAGCGTTGCCACAATATCAGCCATGAAGGGAAGTTGTTATAATAAGAGCAAAGGAGTAGAAACCTCTGAATCCGCCACCATTCAATGTGGTGGAACAATTAAAGAAATCATCCGCTAATGTGTCTTTGTGGGATATTCTAGCCATCCTGAAACAGAAGATGCTACTACAGAAGGCTCTCAGGGAAGACGTAAGCGCAACGCCAATGGAGCAGTTACCCAAAGTAAGGGTTGTTGATCAACCATCTTTTGCCAAAGTTCTTACAAACAGCATAGCGGAAGCCCCTGCTGAAGTAAGAGATAAACCAGAGCCTCAACCCTTCTTAATTCTCATTATAGGGGAGAAATTATTACACAATGCCATGACTGATTCCGATACTAGCACCACAGTTATGCCTAAACAAAAAGATGAAGCTTTAGGACTCATCTATGAACCCTTAAAAAGAGGAGTGATGCAACTTGATGGAAACAGAGTCAAAACCATAGGTGTCATCAAAGCACTCCCCTTGACCCTATTTGCTTGCCCTAGTATCACAGTATTGCAAGACACTATGATCATAGATGTTCCCCCCATGTTTGGCCTCTGCCTATCCCGAGAATTTACTTCAAAAGTGGGCGGATATTTGTCCCTGGATTGGTCACATTTGATCCTTAGAACCAAGCATGGTGCGAAGATGAAGATAGAATTCAAAGCTTTACATTCATAACATGTAGCCGATGAAGCCATGATTAATTTTGAAGCCGCGCATACCTCTATCACCAAGCAAGAAATGTATTGTGTTGAGCTAATAGAAGATGAAAAAGTGACTGAAAACCAGAATGATCAAGAAGATGTTCTCTTGAGTGAACATATAGATACCAACCCCTTTGGAAACTACCATGCTACCGGGTTGGGAACCTATGTCATCTACAATGAAGATCAACTACTCCTGAAGGTTATCAAAGAATCTGAAGGCGGTCAAGCCTTTGAACTGTGGACGTTGCACTTCGACAGAGCAAGATGCAAGAATGGTGTAAGAGAAAGAATATATTTAATATCCCCACAAAATGAAAAGAAACTAAGGTCTTTCCACTTTCAATTCACCTTCTTGAACAATGAAGTTGAATACGAAGGACTAGTGCAAGGTATCAGCCTTGCAGAATGAATGGGAATAAAGTAACTAATGGTGTTCGGAGATTCTGAACTAGTAGTCAATCAAGTCCGAGGAATTTCTGCGGCCAAGAATGTCCGCAGGAGATCCTATGGACACCGAGTTTGGGACCTGATTAAGGGATTTGAAGCCTTCAACATTCAGATGGTCCCCTGAGAACATAATATAGATGCGGATCGCATGACATCAATCAGATCTCAGTTTGATCCTGCCTCTGATCTCATTCACAACAAACACTCTGTATGAGTAATAGTCTGACTGGCGATTCCAAACAACAACCAAAGTTGGAAAGTGTTTGACAGTGATGAACATATTGCCTCATTCATCCATCAGTCAGGAGAATTTGCTGACTAGCTCCAACCGAAGATCGCCGAAGCCTATGAAGGATAGATCATCCAACTGAAATCCAACAAGTTTCCAAAAGGATTGGTCACTCTTGAAAACCTTTTTGATTGTGAGAATGCAAGAAATGACAAACGAAAGTTTGTAGCAGATAAAGGTGACTATGCGGACCTACAAGTTGGAGATGGAAGAAATCTCAAAGTCGGGAAGGATGTCTTGCATCATGATAAAGAAAGGATTAACGACT
Organism: Sequoia sempervirens; assembly: GCA_007258455.2. Taxonomy (NCBI): domain Eukaryota; kingdom Viridiplantae; phylum Streptophyta; class Pinopsida; order Cupressales; family Cupressaceae; genus Sequoia; species Sequoia sempervirens. The sequence goes on from VDFB02000003.1 coordinate 93,399,467, forward strand.
TTTGCGATAAATATGAAGGAGTGGTGGCCTGGTCATATGACAACCTCAGGGGATATGATCTCGATATCATTCAACACACAATAGAGTTGGCGGAAGGTGCAAAGCATGTCCACCAAAAAAAAAGGCCAGTTAATCCCAAGATTGAAGTGCTAATGGCACACGAATTACCAAAGCTAATCCAGTTGCAGATTGTCTTCTCAATCAAGCATAGCACGTGGGTATCCAATTTGGTCTCGGTCCAAAAGAAAAATAGAGATATTTTCCTATGTGTGGACTTTCAGGACCTAAACAGAGCATCCCTGAAAGATCATTACCCGCTACCTTCTATGGAGTCAATCCTGCAAATGGTGGCAGGATCAGAGATGTTTTCCCTATTAGATGGCTTCTCTGGTTACAATCAGATCTAGGTCAAAGAGGAGGATCAACATAAGACAACATTCACTACCAAGTGGGGAATGCCCGCATATGCTAAGATGTAGTTTGGCCTCTCAAATATAGGATTTACCTTCCAGCAAGCAATGGATATCGCTTTCAGTGAACTAATCAACAAGATTATCCTAATCTATTTGGATGATTTGACAGTGTTCTCCAAATCCAAGGATGATCATTTTGATCATCTAGAGATGGTGTTCAAGAAATTCCAAGAGTTTGAGATATCCTTGAACCCAAAGAAATGTGTCTTTGGAGTACTGCAAGGCAAGCTTTGAGAAATGTAGTGTCCAAAGAAGCAATTTAAATTGATTCTGAGTGAGTGAAAGCAATCAAAGAGCTTCATCTCCCGGTCAACAAGAAAGGAGTTCGATCCTTCTTGGGGAAGGTAAATTTTGTTGGTAAATTTATTTCTAATTTTGCAAGAATAATTAGGCCAATTACCCTAATGTTGAAGAAGGATCAAATATTTAAATGGACAAAAGAAGCTAGAGAATCCTTTGAGAAAGTCAAGGATGCTATCTCTTTTTCTCTTGTTCTGGTCAACCCAAACTTATCAAAGGACTTCATAATGTATGTATTCAGTAGCAAGTCAAGCATTGCTACTCTCTTAACTCATAAAGATGACGAGGGCAAGGGAGAAAATCCAATAGCATTTCACTCCCAGACCCTGAAGGAATATGAAACAAACTACAACTTTGTAGAGAGGCAGGCATTTTCCATAGTTAAGGGACTCAAGAAGTTCTGACACCTAATATCCTACAATAAGGTGATTGTCTATGTTGCACATTCTAGTGTGTGTGAATACATCATGGAAGGAGAAATCACTGAGAAAAGAGCCAATTGGATCACCAAGATCCTCGAGTACGACATTGAGGTTAAGCCTACAAAGACTATTCGGGGAAGAGGACTATGTGAATATCTTATGCATGATGAAGAAATAGCCACTGAGGAAGAGCAGTCAGAACTAGTCCCAACGAACGAGTCAGAGTCCAAAGGTTGTTGGCTGACAGATAGAATAAGATTTATGCATACAGGAAAATATTTGTCGGGCCTTCCTTCTCAGAAGAGAAGATTCTACCAGCTGCAAAACAGCGGATTCATGCTCATTGAAGGGATCCTATTCAAGAGAAATTTCAACGACGTTCTATTGCGATGTGTTACCAAAGAGAAAGAAAAAAGGATCCTTAACACTTACCATAGCAGTTCTGCAGGCAGGCATTTCTCCGCAAAGATAACCGCTATCAAAATCATGTGTGTGGGGTACTTTTGGCCAACACTATTCAATGATTCCTACTCCTTGGTGAAAACTTGCAAGGAATGTCAGTTCTTCGCTGGAAAAAGAAAGAATTCGACAATGCCTCTCAATCCAATAGTGGTTGATGAGTCATTCTTGCAATGGGGTTTAGACTTCATTGGAATGATCAACCCAACCTCCAGTGTAGGACATAAATGGATCTTAACGGCCACAAACTACTTCATGAGATGGACCGAAGTCGTGCCACAAAATGCGACAAAGGAAGAGATAGTGGATTTCCTAGAGGAACTGGTGACGAGATTTGGCTCGCCCAAAACTATCATCTCCGACAATGCTAAAGCTTTATTGGGCTCCAAGGTAAGTCAATTCACACTTACACACGACATATTCCTTAAAACATCATCAAATTACTACCCGTAGGGGAATGAATTAGCCGAATCAACAAACAAGAATCTGGTTTGACTGCTCAAAAGAATTGGGTTAGAATATCAAAGGGAGTGGAACAAAAACCTCTGAGTAGCACTCTGGGCAGACCACATATCTCTAAAGCAAGTCCTCAAGACTTCACTGTATGAGCTAGTTTATGGAATGGAGGCGTTATTTCCTATCTCTATGGAGATTTTGGCACTGCAATTGCTAAAATCTCTCGAGGTGGAGAAAAACAACACAATGGAGGTGTGGTTAGACGAGTTGCTAGAAGTACAAGAAAAAAAGGAAAAGTCCCTAACATCCATGACTAACCGCCAACAAGTGATTAAAAGATGTTTTGACAAGAAAGCGTCTAACCAAGGTTTAAAGTGCAAAGACTTAGTGCTAAAATATAATGAAAGGGCCACGAAGCCAGGTCAGCACGAAAAGTTTGATAGCCTTTGGGAAGGCCCATTCAGAATAATTCAATGCAAAGAGCACAAGGCATATGAGTTAGAAACTATGGAAAAAGAAGCACTGGGAATTCCAATCAACGGAATTCACTTGAAATTATTCAATTAAGCTTTCTTATCGTACCCATGTAAATATGTTTATATGCTTTTCCCTTCTTTCCCTTTTGTTTTGTTGGCCGGTCTTTTTATTTATTCTATGGTTTGAGGCAGAGAAGAACAAGTGACCCATTATTGCAAAGAGTAAGGGAAATGAACTCATAGTTGAGAAGAACAGAAAATTTTAAACACCCACATGCAAAACTGAATTGAAACATACATGCTAAAAAGAAAAGATGACCCAATTGCAGAATCCAATAGAAGGAAATGAGATGATTATATAAAGATATATTTTCATTATATATGCTTCGATATTTACATTTTCAAAATGGCTCATAGGCCACGCTTCCAAAAGTATATAAGTCTATTATGCTTCTTTTATATATTTTACGAAAAGCCTTTTTCAGGCATGTATACAAAAAATGGACTAATCACTATGAGATTTTTAGAAAGAAAAAAGAAAAAATGCAAGTCTTCAGTTCACGGCGTGAGCAGCAGCAACATACACATCAATGGTAGTGTCCACAATATCCTCATCCATAGGGGCATTATCAGTAGCATCATCATCCAATGGAACAAAAGCAGGCAGAGGGAACACCAAGTTCCTAAAATCCATGTACCAGTCGATGTCGTAGAATTGCACCACGTTGTAGATACGGAATAGGAAGTGGTAGGCTCGAGTGACCCTCTATCGATGCTCATCTTGTGACTGGAGGTGGAAGCCACTCAGAAATGGAAGCCACAGAATGACCACATCCTCTTCTATGAACCTCCAAAGGTCACTCATAGTTAGAATTCCCCCACCATGTGCAGCGTTTGCAATGACCTCCCTGAGGCCGTTCAGGTACTTCTTGGGAAAATTTTCCTTCACCAGACGCAGGATCAAAGGCTTGGGAATTCCTATATCTAGCATGGAGGCGACAAAGTGTGAGAAAACGTCAATTTTAACTCTATATATGTCCTCATACTCAAGGCAGTCCCATCCCAAGACCCATTTTATGGCTATGATGGACATCGAGTGCTTGTTCTTCATCATCCTTTTTAAGTGCCTGGTAGAAATCTCACCTAAGAAGGTAGTCTGAGACTTATGTGATACTAGCCTAATTGGGGTGTTCATCTTATCAAACTCTCTGTGAATACCTTAAAACTATCCCTGCAAAGCACCTAAGTCTAGCCTATGAGAACACTATGCAATTGCAAATGCTAAACTGCTAAACCAATTACCTAATACCAATTCTGCTCAAATCGCTAAGTGTGATTTCGCTACTGCTTAGATGCCTATTTATAGAAAAAGTGAGGAAAGGTGTGGTAATCTACTTGCCATAAACATGATGTTAATCAAGTACCAACTTGAAATTTGTGCCCAGACCTGCTCGAATTTCCCACCCAGTTGTGTCTGTTGAGTACGATTTGTTGCGTGCAAAACTAATAAGGGCTAATTAATTAGCCTAAGCTGGTGGTAGCAATCGACGGTGTTATGCACGGCCAAGGACTGAGGTGTCATTCTCTAGGTATTTTTCTTATTCCAAGGCAGAGCTCGTATCTTTTCAAATGTTGAGTGCATGTTTTTCCTAATCATTCCTTTTAGGATATTAATTGCCAACACATACGAATGCTTAGGCTACTTGCAAAGCATCGGCTAGAGTTCCAAGAAAATCGTGTTGTACATACGGTTGCTAATTATATTTATTAATTCTTATCAAATCAAAATGGAAAGTAATTCATCTTGTACAAGCCAAGGGTTGGCGGTACATGCCGCATTAAATGAAGAAAAGGTGACTCTCATCTACTAACTTGAGAGAAAATAGCAAAGTATTGCTTGAAAAAAATTTAGGCACTCAAAAGGTCTTTTCAAATATGCTGCCTAGATCAAAAGCAATTCCTAACGCACAACCAGAGCCAAAGTAAAGTTGCAAAAAAATTCAAGCTAAAACAAAAATCTTCCCGCAAATTAACAATGGCAGAAAGATCAAGCCAAGAAGTTAGGAAAGTAATGACACAAAACTTAGCTAAAGCTCTACAAGGAGCACCAGCCATTAATGTCTTTGAGAATATTTCTTATGCTACACCGGGTATTCCTGACAAGCCAAAATGGGAAAACACAAGGCAGCTGGACAAGCCCAAAAACTACAGAGACCAGAGCTTAGTTTGGGAAGATTGGGATAATGTTCATGATCCCTTCCTTGCAAAGAACCCTAAAGGATTGAGGGAAGCGGCCTGCGAAAGAATGAAGGTGTCGAGAAGGATGCTATCGACTACAAAAAAATTATGGTTTAGTGGATTTCCTCAATATATGGTCCCATTTGTGCACTACTACCCAAAATTGGTTGATGCAGCCATTAAGCGTTTCAATCCAAGTACCAGCACTATTGAGGGTCAAACTTTGTCAGTTAACATCATCCCGACTGCCATTTGGAATATGATGTGCATTCCAGACCCTACGCAAAGAGGAATGGAAGTGGAGACATTTACTCCTAGATAGGGAGATCATATATGGAGCGCCAGGGATAAGGCTCTGGAATTTTAGAACAAAGAAACCCAAAGGATTGAAGCAGAACAAGGGAAGCCACGAAAAATTCTTGCACCACACGACGCTTTCAAGGAAGACCTGTGAGATGCCTTTTCAATGATGGCATTTTTTTTTGGTCTGGACACTAACCAAGAGGTGCAGTCTTTTCAATTTGGCCCAGCTTTCCAATTTCACAAGAAAAAATCTTACTTCTGGTATGATTTTGCAAAATTCCTCTCAATGAAGATGATAGAGCAAATTAACAAGTACCAAGTTGAACAAAAGTTCATATTTGTCTACTATCTTGCTCATATGTTTTTGTATTAAAACCCTGACTTCTTTGATAAGCGGGTAAAGTTGTCTATCTTTGACGAAAAGAAGAGGAAAAAGCCAGTTTCTGTCTGGACCCCTCTCCTCTCTTCTAATTTTGATTATTACGCATTTTTGAATTATTTCTTGACTCTGATTTTTCCAGATTTGCAAGGGGAGGAGTGTTTTAATCGGCTCACACTGACTCAGACAAATTTTATGCAGAATTTCACCCCCAAATGTGACTAGTTTTTTGGAGTAGATTTTACATTCATCCAAATGCGAGGCTTCATTGGGGAACCATTATGCCTTCCAACATGTGTGACTAATCAAGTGTTTGCCCTTGAATTGTTCTGGTAGGCATGCATTATTGATATTACCTTCTGCAGTGGAAAAAGTGTCAATAGGAAGGGATTCTTCACCTGTCCACAAAGTTTCAAAACAATGGCCATGAAAAAGAAGCAGACACACCTGCTATTGTAGTATAAGTTGGTTGATTTAGGGTTGGTAATGATCTGCGACATGTGGGATTACAATCCTTTCAATGATTTACCTTATGAGCACCTCAAAGTAATTCATAGCCCTCAGCTTTACTAGGAGCGGAGGGTGTAGCCCGCTAGAGGATGCAGATGAATTATTGGTTGACCTAATTCATATCCCCATGGAAGCCAGCAAGCCGCCATGGCATAGGTTCTATTTCCTTGTAGTAGATTATGATGAGAACCTCAAAATGGGAAAAAAATTATACAATAAGCTGAGAAATGAAGAGGAATGGACTAATGAAAGGATCAGAGCCTTCTGGATATATCGCCAGGAAACAAAATAGCTTGATGATCCTTATGAAATTGTAAAGGAGGATAAACGGTTTCACGAGCTTTGGGATGATGAGAACCTTGCTTTCGACTCAAGCACTAGCAAAGGTGACGACCCCAATGAAGGAGAAGAGCATGTGGAAGAGGAAGTTGAGACATCAGCGTCCTCCGCTCAACAAAGGAGGACGTCTACAAGGTAGTCTTCCTATGTTGCTTCAAATGTGACTAAATATGTCACGATCCTCGCGGACACTCACCTAGGCCTCAAAAACAACAAGAGTTCCCAACAACAACAACCAGAGACTATAGAAGTGGGAGACATCCCACCCGCTAAGTGACAGCACACGAAAGCTTTTCCAAGAGAAGGATAACAAGGAGCCATTGCAAGCCAAGTGCTCACAGCGAGCTAGGAGCTCGAAGCAAGTAAGGAGCCAGCAACGAGCGAACCACTCAATCATCTAGTCAATAGGTAATTTTCACTTCCGCTTTTCTTACTTCCCAATCTTTTGTATCCTCTTCCATTTCCACAACGCCCCTTACAATGAGTGTTGGCCCTACTTTCTCTACCCCTACCACAATGTTTATGGGAGGTTTCTCCCAATTCGCCCAAACTGGGCCATCTATCTTGACACCTCTGCGAACCTTAACACCAGCCGCCGCTACTCAATCTCTCCTTACCTCTCTTTCTGAAAGCTCGGATGCCATTGGCACCCCTATTTCCTCTGCTACCTCGGGTCTTACCTAGTATGCCCAACAAACGAACTTGATTATGACTACCCCATCACCAAAACAACTAATGAGCCCTTTGGCTGGTTCGCAAACTAAACTATGGCAAGTTCCCTTTTTCTCCCTAAAAACTGTCAATCTCCCACCAAAGAAAACGCAAGGGCCTTCTACACTTGTATTCCCTTTTTCCCTGCCTCCCGGTACACCTATTGTTAGCAGACTAGTTCGGTCACCATCCAAATTCATATCCCAAGGAGAAGTCACAAAGCAAATGCAAGCCCTTAGGATCCAAAAGTGAAAAGCGAAGGATGATAAAAAGGAGGCGGAGTCTAAGGTGTATACAGTTTACAATGAAGCACAACAAACATTGAATTTCACCACCATGTACCTGAATGTTGTCAAACCATAGGGCGAGATGTTGTCAAGTGATTACCACATGTATGCCATGGGGCTTGATCTGGTCATAGCCTAGCTGCAGGATAAGGTAGAACTCATGGAGGAAACACAGCGGGTGGTGATGACCGACTTCCTAAAGTCTAGCCGTCAATTGAAGAAAAAGGAGGAGCAACTAAAGCTTGTGAAGGAAAGGGCCAGTTTTCTGGAAATGAAAGAGAAATCACTAGAAGTAGAGGTTGCACACTTGTCTGAGAAAGTGCGAGCAGAAGAGTTGGAGCAGAGCAAACTCCAAGAGAAACTCAATAAGTCTCAGTTCATTGACCCCACACTGCTCAACGAGCTATGAGCGAGGAACCAAAAATATCAGAGCCAATTGACCTCGATGGAGCAAAATCTACAACAAAAGGATAAAGAGTTAGCAGCTAAATGTGCTCTATATGAGCAAGAATTAGAAAATAATCATATGGAATTTTTGGGCCAAAAGGCCCAGTTAGAAAGGGAGCTTTAAGAGACAAATTCCTCTCTTGACACAAAATTGGCATACCACTCCCAAGCTGAGGAGAACTGGTATAAAGAGATATGTAGCTTCGGGGAGCAATTGGCATCCACAAAAAAGAGGAGTGTGGAATTAACAGAGGTTATTAACTCAAAGGATGTGGATATCACCTCTCTAAAGAGCTCTCTCCAAGCCTCCTCCGCGCAGCTAGACCTCATCCCATTGGCTGGACAACTATATATTTCTTATTGGGAAAAATTTAAAAACTTATGCCTAACATTACAGCCAACGCTCATGTTCATTTCAAAGGCAACAAAATTGAGCCAGGAGGTTCATGGAATAATTGAGAAATTCCCACGATTCATCTCAGAGAAGGTTTTGGAAGCAAAGAGTTTGTTGAGCAAGCTATATTCGGTCTCTGATGAAGACTTGGCCAAAGTAGGGATCAAAGATCAGGATATTGCTACCCATACGGCAAAAACTTTCATCCATTGCCACTCGGTCTTCCAGCAAACTAAATCAGTCATAGCTACTTTGAACCAAAAAATGGACGACATGCGAGAAAATTTCTCCCAGCTGAGCGAGATGGGTTTGTCATCTTTTTTTATTGAAGATGGGTTGATCGCCATGGTAGAGCAGATTGCACAAAGAATTGAAGAGAAGGAGAAAGACCCAAATGATTTCCAAAGTTTCAGCCATCATCCTACTGCAGCAGAAATTGAAGGTATTATTCATCCTCTTGCGTAGCTACTTTTCCATTGTGAGGTAGGGGCCAGTTTACCTGAGACACTGCCTTATAAAGAAACGATTGACTTGGGTAGAGCACAGGAGAATTTGCGCAATATAGTGAGACCATCCAAGGACAACTGGTCGCCCCTACAGGCAGCCCTTTCCAGGCTCTAATTACATCCCCAATGGATGGCACTCTAGTCTACGAACCAGAGAAAATTTTGGGTTCCTCATTCCTCTAAGCAAAACGTCCTTGATAGTCGCCAGAAGCTGTGAATACGAAATTCACCATGCTCCCTTCAGGTTTTGGTTTTTGGTTAAGTATCAGTCCATGCCTTCAAATAAATTCATCTGCCCCCTTTTTTATTGTCACTGTGGCCTCTACCACGTGTCCACTCATCACTCCCTGAAGGATTTTTTTCCTTGCTCTTTTGTCGGCCCCCGATATGCTCCCATGTTTCTTCACCACAGGTTATTTCGATTGCGTCCTTTCACTTCCTCATCGGTCCCCGCTCACGTGCCATGTAGCTCCCATTTGCAAAAAGGTTTGGCAGGCCCCACAGGCGGCAGCTATATCAAACATTATTGCTATGTGTCATCTTAGCACAAGCTTTCAATAGAGGAAGGGTAAATCGGTCGTGGGCAGCGATATGCTACCACGAGTCCCTTCAGGGCAAGCTTCTTCAGCGAAGGAATGAAGTGAAAAAAGGGTTGTGATATGCTACCACATGTTCTAATTGTCTATCCAAGGAGGTGACACTTGTTTGCACAAGACTTTGTTGGGACCACTCATCATTCACAGAGGATGCACCTGAATGGAGGGTGACCAAGTGTTGTGTCTCAAATCTTTTATGTTACAACGGCCGAGGGAAATCATTGCCTCAACATCATTACTCAGGATTCTGAATTTTTTAGTTGTTGCTCACCAGGTGGTGGAAGGCTCACGATAAATACTTCTCTTTGCTTCTAAAGAGGAGTTCAAGAAGTTGGGGGTTCTGAGTTCGAAGATTACTTGCTTTTCAAGCTTCACTATTTTTAGAATTACAAGATTTTTTGGAGAGACTAGGCCTTTTATTGTTTAGATTATTGCAAGAACTCATAGACTATGCCATTGTTTGGCCTCTCTATTTCTTATGCTATTGATAAACTTTATATTGTGTCATTATTATTTGAATGGTTTATTTGTCGTACTTCTATAATTTGAATGCACGTTTGTTGGTTTAGATCATGTCTTTCGACTCTTCTTTTCAGTAAATAGGTATGATTATTATTTTATGTCATTGAATGAGTTGTTCATGTTGCAATCCTTATTTTTTGTTATTCTAAGACATGGTAAATTGCTAAGTGGTCCCTTAGATCATATCCAAAAGATAGGTTTATCGTGCCTTTTATCTACATTCTGGCGCATCGCCTTAGTTAGATTCTTTATTTTTATATATGCTTTCATTTCCCATTCCAAAGCCCAATTATAGAAGAAGTCAGCTTCTTTAAAAATCCAGAGGTCACTCATTTTAGCGCAATAAGTCCTCCATAAACTGAGTTTCTTACAAAGGGTTGTTACCTTGCCAATTTTGGCATCAACAGGTCCTAAGACTTGTATGTGTTCACTCCTTTTCTTTGACTTTTCCAAAACATCATCCACATAATCTTCAACTATTTTGTGGATCATATCGTGAAAGATGAGGGTCATTGCTCTCTGATAGGTTGCTCCTGCATTCTTTAGCCCAAATGGCATCATGTTCCAACAATATGTCCCTCATGGACAAGTGAATGTAGTTTTGTGTTGATCCTCCTTGGCGATCATGATTTGGTTATAGCCTGAAAAACCATCCATGAGTGATAGTATTTCGTGCCCTATTGTTAAGTCCACTATGATGTTGATGTTAGCAAGAGGGAAATGATGCAGTGATAGAGGATTCACAACTCAACTTAACAAAAACTCAACCAAGTCCTTACAACTAGGACTCTCTCTTCCTTCATAATTTTTTTTTTCAAAGTACTCAAACTGAGATTAAGGCACAAAGCTCCTTAAATATTCCTCAAAATACATTAGACAACATCAAATTGATGGACTCAAACTCTATTCCCAACACAAATATCCCAAACATGTGCATCTATAAAGTTGACTGTCCAAAACAACATTTAGGCCATTTTAGGCCACATCAACTACATAATTCCAAGCCCATTTCTCTTTGCTACCACCATAAACAAGTATAAAAATTTCTTCACCACATGATGGAACCGTTCCTTATTCTTCATTCATAACTTTTCAGCAAACACCTACTCAAGACCTTCATTTTTTTCATTCCAAAAGATGACTGCCATTAGACTGTTATAATAGGACATTCGTCAACAAAAGACTCAAAACTTAAAATTTCACTAAACCCTACCAAGAAGTGGATCTCAATAAATCTAAACACCTTTTGAAAACACCGTTACCAAGTATAATGCCTCTTACTTCATCAAAACACAAAAATAATCACTAATCTTTGTCAAACTAGGACTGTCATAAGATTGTCTTAACAGGATAGTCTTTTAAATGGATTCAAATTCTAATCAATCCACCAAACCATATTATGAAATGACCCATATTACACCTGAACACCATTTTAAAGCAATAACACCATTGAAGGATTCAAAATCCACATTCAAAACTCGTTAAATCTCCATATAGCACTGTCATTTCCAGATTTTACCCAAAAATAGACCTAGGGAATCAATGTTTCTTATGCTAACCATTACCTTCTAGTCTAAGATTTTGGAATATGAAATAACATATAAAAACAAGCCTTCTTACCAAAATTTAGACTGTTTCACTAATTGAAATGGGAGAAACACAATTTTGTATCCTCATTGTTACCCTAAGTCAGGGTTTCAACCTGCCTGGAGTAGTTTGCTCATAACTTTCACAATATTTAATGGATTTACATGAAACCAAGTGAAAAATAGAATATATTCATAGGTCTTTCATATTCAATGGAGGAGGAGACGTTTTGAGCACTGAATATGGCCGTACAATGACCTGAAATCATGAAAATACAAAAAATTAATAGAAACCAGAATATTTTATTGAAATCTTCACTCCTACATCTTCCTCCAACCTACCTCAAGATTTGAGAGGTTACATTATGCCTTTATAAATAAATTACAACACCTAAAACTAACTCTCCAACTACTTTTCTCTTCATCTTCCTTAATTTTGCAATTTGTTGCATTTTTACAATTTTGCTATGACAACAATTTGTCAAATTTTGCAACTTTACATTTTATGCCTAAATGAACCTAAAATAACCATATAAGACCTATTGCATGCTTATTGAGGCCTTTTATACCTTATTACAAAATGAGAATACCTATACAAAATCAAAATCCTAAGTTTGCCTCATGGAGGCATATTCTTCCAAGGGTGCACCTACACCATTCTCTCTGGCCAAAAGAATTCCAAGTCCTCTTGGATTATCAAAATCTCCTCCTTGTAGTCCTTTATTCCTTAAAACCTTCAGCTTTACCTTTGGTTTGAGTTGGTCAATTCCAAAATGCTACTATTTTTCCCCTTCTCTGTGAATCTGCTCATTCATGCTCTGAAGTGTTACAATCTCCATTTGTCCCTCTTCAATCTGCTGCATCTTGATCTACAAATTATTCCCTATCCAAAATATTAGCATAACAAAGAAATGATACACTATTTCTACCACAATACCTCCATATTTCTTCAACTCTTTGCAAATATCCAAGACCAATTCATCCTTGATCATTTCTTCATCCAATCTTGACACCAACTCAATATCTTCTTCCTCTGAAATCAGGTCTTGTATCTCTGCTTAATCTTCACCTTCATGCTTGGGAATGACTAAACTAACTTCATCCTTGAATTATTCTACTGCATCTTGAAACTCTTCTTCTTCTTTCTCTTTCATCTTCATTTTTCTTCTTCTCTTTTTGACTATCTTCTGAATGGACCATTCAACTTTATTTTTCATGGTCAAGTTCCAAACTTGTTGCTTTCCTATACAACTACTCCATCTCAACCTCAAATATTACTATCCTCATACTAATGTCCTCTAGTTCTTGCCTCAATTCTCTCATCTCTTGATCCTTCTTCTTTTTCTTTTTCTTTTCCTCTTTTCTTTCCCTCTCTTTCTGGGAACCCTCTACCTGCAAATGTCTTCTCAACAAATCCACTTTCACAAGAAAGTCTCTCCTTGCTTCCTCTTCACTTTGCCTCACCTAGGTCTTTCCACTTTTCCACCACCTAGTCTCTTGGCCACCAACTTTCAAAAACCACAAACACACAACCACAAACACCAAATCTCTTTTCCCAGAGCCTTCTAGCTCTGATACCAAACTGATGCAGTGACAGAGGATTTAGAACTCAACTTAACAAAAACTCAACCAAGTCCTTACAACTAGGACTCTCTCTTCCTTCACAAAACCTTGTTTCAAAGTACTCAAATTGAGATTAAGGCACAAATATTCTTGAACATTCCTCAAAATATATTAGATAACATCAAAGTAATGGACTCAAACTCTATTCCCAACACAAATATCCCAAACATGTGCATCTATAAAGTTGACTGTCCAAAACAACATTTAGGCCCTTTTAGGCCACATCAACTACATAATTCCAAGCCCATTTCTCTTTTCTACCACCATAAAAAAGTATAAAAATGTCTGCACCACATGATGGAACCATTCCCTATTCTTCATTCATAACATTTCAACAAACACCTACTCAAGACCTTCATTTTTTTCATTCCAAAAGATGACTGCCATCAAAACTGTTATAAGAGGACAATCATCAACAAAAGACTCAAAACTTAAACTTTCACTAAACCTTGCCAAGAAGTGGATCTCAATACATCTACACACCTTTTTAAAACACTTTCATCAAGTAGAATTCCTCTTACTTCATTGAAATGCAAAAATAATCATTGATCTATGTCAAACTAGGATTGTCATAAGATTGTCTTAATAGGATAGTCTTTTAAATGGATTCAAATTCTAATCAATCAACCAAACCCTATTATGAAATGAACCATATTACACATAAACACCATTTTAAAGCAATAACACCATTGAAGGATTCAAAATCCACATTCAAAACTCGTTAAATCTCCAAAGAGCACTGTCATTTCTAGATTTTACCCAAAAATAGACCTAGGGAATCAATGTTTCTTATGCTAACCATTACCTTCTGGTCTAAGATTTTGGAATATGAAAGAACATATAAAAACAAGCCTTCTGACCAAAATTTATACTGTTCCACTAATTGAAATGGGAGAAACACAATTTTGTATCCTCACTGTTTCCCTAAGTCAAGGTTTCAACCCGCCTGGAGTAGTTTGCTCATAACTTTCACAATATTTAATGGATTTAGATGAAACAAAGTGAAAAATAGAATATATTCATAGGGTTTTCATATGAAATGGAGGAGGAGAGGTTTTGAGCACTGAATATGGTCGTACAATGGCCTGAAATCATGAAAATGCAAAAAATTAACAGAAAACCAGAGTATTTTATTGAAATCTTCACTCCTACATCTTCCTCCAACCTTCCTTGAGATTTGAGAGGTTACATAATTCCTTTATAAATAAATTACAATGCCTAAAACTAACTCTCCAACTACTTGTCTCTTCACCTTCCTTAATTTTGCAATTTGTTGCATTTTTACAATTTTGCTATGACAACAATTTGTCAAATTTTGCAACTTTACATTTTATGCCCAAATGAACCTAAAATAACCATCTAAGACCTACTACATGTTTATTGAGGCATTTTATACCTTATTAAAAAATGAGAATACCTATACAAAATCAAAATCCTAATTTTTCCTCATGGAGGCATATTCTTCCAAGGGTGCACCTACACCAGGAAATCATCCTTCAGACATACCTTGCTTAAATCTTTGAAATCAGTGCATATTCTAATGCCCCCATTGGGTTTGGAGATTGGTATTAGGTTTGAAACCCACTCAAGCTAATCTATCGGTCGAATGAACCAACATCAAGAAGCTTTTGTAACTCAAGTTTGACCAAGAGTGTTATTTGAGGGTGCATCTTCCTTAACTTTTGCTTTACTGGTTTGGCTTCAGGATAGACTACTAGATGATGCACAACTACTTCTGGATCAATCCCTCACATATCTATGTATGACCATGCAAAGTTAGCTCTTTTCTCTTTCAGGAATGCTACTAGGTTTTTATGTTCTTCATCCAACAAGGATTCAACATAGAAAGTGATCTTTGGTGCTTCTTCTATTCCCATGTTGACTAGAGTGGCCTTTTTTGCTAAGGATGTTGATTTTTCTGGGTGCATTGCACTAAGGGGGAGATTGAATCCCTCGTCCTTGAGTGCCTCAGAGAGGTTTTCACACTCATATACATCCTTTATTTTTACTATTTTAAGATCAGAGAGTGCTAGAGTGTGGTTTTTACTCAAAGATCTGCAAGTTAGTTGCATGTCATCCATTTTGCGACTGAAGGATTCAATCGTCTCCTCATAGTATGCCCCTATGTCGAGCTCTATGTCAAAACTATCCTTGTGATCTACCCAGGGTAAGTTGTCTCAGAGTCCAATGAATTCTCAGATTGCTTCATCATTTTCAAATAAATCTAGAATCGGTGGTCCTTTTTGGTCCAAGTCAATGAGTTGCGGATATAATAGGTATATTTCATTTGGTTGGTTTCTTGGGGTGAAGGATGATGTGAATATCATGAAGAGGATTTATTCTCAAATAGGTCAGCCACATCGAGGGGGAAGTCATCTAGGGTAGTATCACGGATGTTGGTAACCAAGAAGAAGCCTCAGCTCATTTAGCGGAAGTATCTTTTCCAATAAGGGTGACCTTGCTAGTAGTACAACCTAGGCCAAGATTCTTTGGATGTTTCTTAGGAACGATAGGTTCTAGCAAACCATTGTCATTTTGTCCCAGTTTCTCATTCTTGGTATAGCCCATGCCCTTCATTAGCTGTAAGCCTTTGTTATTATCTTCCATGGGAAGAACGGGGATAGGTCTTTCATCCTAATACATCAATTTAGAGACATATTCCTCATTAACATCTTCTTTCTTCAGGTCCCCCCATTTGGTGAAGGTAGTCGCTTCCATTTTGATAGTTTCTAGGACATTGTTGTTAGGTGTGGGCTTCCCATGAGATTTGGGAGAAAGAGGTAACTCTCCCAACACAAAAGTATCCTTTGTTAGCTTATAGTTTTCATAACCATCATCTTCGATCACTGCTTTGATGTCGGGTATGTTCTGCATAATGGGTGCTTTCATTTCAGAGGTTTATGCAAGGGATGATGGGTCAACAAATGAGGTAGATGGTGTAGGCCCTTCGTCATTCTTGGGTATTTGGGGGATCTTATAGAACTTGGCCTCAAGATTCTTGCAGTAGTAAAAAGGCTCAAGATCTCCATAGATAGTAACTTCTCTACCCTCAAAAGGAAACTTTACACATTGATGGTAGCTTGAAGCTATAGCTTTTAAGGCATGGGTCCAGGGTCGACCAAGTAGTATGTTGTAGGGAAGATCAAGTTCTAACACTTGGTATGAAGTTTTTGCAATGAGGGGGCCCACTTGGATGGGTAGTACGATGATGCCTTGTGATACTCGCTCTTGGTCATCATATGCCCTGATGGTGGTGCTCTTTGTCTTCTCAATAGTATCCTCTAAATAGCCTAGATTTTTTATCAACTAAAGGGTGAAAATGTTAAGACCAGCACCTCCATCTACTAAAACTCTTTTAACCTTGTTCTTATGAATGATGACCTCAAGGTGTAAAGCACGATTATGAGATGGTTGTGATGGTAGATCTTTTTCTGAGAAGGTGAGGAGATGATTAGTGATATGCCCTACCATAGCTTTGAATTATTTTGTATCTATATCCTCGGGAATGGATGACGTAGATAGAGCTTCTTCTAAAAATTTCCTATGCATGGGGAATAGCCTTAGTAGTTCTAAGGTAGAAATTTGTGTGGGAGTCTTCTTAAGTTGATCTAAGAGATTTTACTTGCTAGTACTTGTTGGTTGAGTAGGGTGTGCCCTAGATTGAGATGGGAATCATGACCTTGCCACATCGTGTGGTGACTCCACATTCCACACTAGGTCCTTTGATGGTGACGACGATAATGACACTATCATAAGAAGTGACCACATTGGAATAGGTATGATGCACATTTGTGTAATCCTTAGCTTTCCCATTGTTGTTCCCTTTTCTATGACCGAGCATAGGATTCTTGTATATCTTAAGATCCTAGTTACCAGTTGGTACTTCAACAGATATGGTATCTCTCTCTATAAGTTCTTGGATGATATTTTTGAGCCTCATGCAGTTTTTCATTTTGTGTCCTTTGATTTTGTGAAAGCCACAAAGATCGTTCTTGTTGTACCAGGATGGTTTCTCTTGTGGTTCTTGGTAGTTTTCAAATTTGGGAAGCGTTATCAAGTTTAACTCTACTAATTTCTTCATGATGGTCTCGACAGGTTCTAACAACTACGTGTACTTACGTTTCAGATAGTTTTTCTTGTTAGGAGTTCGTTGTTGTTGTGTTTCGGTGTTGTTGATCTAATTGTTCTGAGGGGGTGTTGTTTGTTGCATAGTTGGTTGAATGTTAGCAACTTGATTGTTGTTTGGTCTAGGAGCACTTAGGACCACCTTAGCATCTACTACGCCATCATTTGTCACATTCTTGTTCTTATCCCAGACCTGAGGATTTTCATTTGAACTAGTTGATGGGCAATTATCTTTGTAAGCTTGGGTATTTCCCTATGAGATTAGAGCTCTCTCGATGTTAAGGGCTCTAGCGACAAGCTCGTCATAAGATGTGATGCATTAAATTTTCAAGTGGAAGGATAGATCTAGATCTAGATCTAGATTTTATATGATGATCCCCACTTGTTGTTCATCTGGAAGGGGCCACTTGCTCTTACTAGCTCTTTGTCTCCACCGTTGTAAGAAATTAGCAAAATATTTTCCTTTGTTTTGTCTGAGAGTATATAATTCTTCTAGGCTTGTGTCCATGTCAAGATTAAAGGAGAAATGATCAATGAATTTATCAGTAATTTCTTGAAAAGTTTTGATATCGGGAGGTAGTTGAGAAAACCAATCCATGGCAAGACCTGTTAGACTTCGGGGAAAGAGGCGCATTGAATAAGAGTCATTGTATGCAACCTCCATACACATGACATTAAACTCTTTGATATGGTCCACAGGACTTCCTCTCCCTTTGTATTTATCAAATTTTGGGATTTCAAAACTAGGAGGGAATGGTACCATTGCGATGTTTCGATCGAATGGATAGGGACATAGGTTCTGTGTATGGAGCTTCTTTTTCTTGCCCATCCGAAGGTCCTGCATTTCTTGTGACATCTTAAGTTGTGATGCTAGATCATCTTGCGGGTTTGGTGGAGGAATGTATGTTGGGATGATGGATGGGTTTTGATATGATAAGGTGTTGCATGGGCTGTATGGTGGTGTGAGACTCTATGAAGGTGATTGAGGTATTGATGTATAGGTTGCTAATGCATTTGTATTGGCGATGTTCTGTTGAGGATTATAATAGGAACTTTTTTGTTGTTGTTTTTGTTGTTGTTGTGCATACTACTGAGCTAGTAATACTTGTTGTTGTTGAACCACAAGGGCTACTTGGTTAGCTTGTTGTTGTTGTTGTGCCACTAAGGCTTTTTGTTGGGCCTACTGTTGTTGTTGTGCTACTAAGGTTGCTTGATATTGTTGTGCTAAGGCTACTTGTTGGTGTTGCTTCTATTGTTGTGCTACTAGGGCTGCTTTTTGTTGTTGTGTTGCTAGGGCTACTTGTTGTACTTGTTGTTGTTGTTGTACTGCTAAGGCCACTTGTTGTTGCTGATGTTGGATTGCTTGTTGATAAGTTTGTTGAGCTTGCTACAAAGCTAGGGAATGTGCTTGTAGTGTAGGATCAACCAGTGGTTGGGACATATGTGATGGGTTTTGGGTGTTGATTTTCTATTTTGGTTGCACATTGTTGATGAGAGGTTATGGATTCCCTTGGTTTAACATTCCTTGCAGGATAGTAGATTGTGGTGGAGGAATATAAGTTTGAGATCCCAATTGATTTTACATGACTTGGGAGACAAACGGTAAAGATGAGGATGATATCGTTAAATATTGTGAGGTCAAAGGCACATTAGGACCTTGGGTCCATTGATTGAAAGGATTCCCTTGACTGATGTTTTGGAGAGTCCCTGGCATTTGAAATGTGGTCAAGGTATTACCTTGATTGACAGGATTTGTGATTAAGTGATTGCTTTGTTGTGGGTTGATGATGGGTGGAATAGATGTTTTTTGGACATTTTTTGTGTTTGATGTATCCATGGGAGGATTGGATGAAGATGTCCCATGTGGTGTTAAAGGCTGATTTTGCATGAGGGTACTTTCGTGCCCTTTTGGGTCCAGTTGGTCCACACTACCTTGCGTGATGTTGGGCACACTTATGGTACTTTTGGGTATGGATGAAGAGGGGTGTCCTCAATATGTTGGAGTTTTTGTGGAGTAATGAAGCGTAAGTGGTTTATATGGCTGTTTTAGATCCTCAAGAATGGGAGGAGCGCCAAATGTTGGTGTCCAAGTGGTTGTTTGGGATGAAGGATTGGTATAAAGGGTACCCACAAGTGTGTTGATTTCAAATGGAAGAGTATGGCCAAAGTCCTTAGTAATACTAGCTGCAATACTAGGTGTTGATGTTTGATTTAAATTTAATGATGGAGTTGTTTGAATAGTGGATGAATTCAATCCTTGTGTCAATGATTGTGCAACAAAAGATGGGGAATTAGGAACTATGTTCTTTAAGGCTTGGTGCTCCATGATTTCTTCCCTAGTAAGTCCAAATGGGTTATTTGTGATGTCCTCTATCTCATATGGCCCTAATGTAGATGAAGGTTGTTGTGATGGAGTGATGTGACTTCTCGGGTCAAATTCTAGAGGATTTGGATCACTTGAGATTAATGTGACTTTGGTTTTCTCCATGATTCTCTTGTGTTGTGATCTTGTTATTACCATAAATTTTGGGTCACCTCTGGGAGAGTTATGTTGAGATTTGTAATGTTTGAACTCTCTAGTTGACTCAAATCTAGGTAAAAGGGATGCTCTAAGTCTTTTTGGAGCAATGATGGTAATGGGAGATGAAAAGGTGGGTGATGTGAGAAGTGATCTTTGCAAATGTTTAGGGACAACACCTTTGACTTATGTTTTATGTTTTGATGTTTGGATAGGATATTGATGAACTTGGAAATCTTTAGTTTAGACTTGTGACCTTCAAGATGAACTAGTTCAAAGATGGTTACTAACTTATCCAAATGCATGGAAAAGGATTCATTTCACCTACAAAGTAGCTAAGTTAGGGTTTGATTTGATAGATATTGAAGTCAAAAGGTGTTGGTGTACTCAAATTTTTTGAAAAGTTTGATGAAGTGAAGGATGAAATTTGATGAAGGGGTGGATGAAATGTTTGACCCAATGTTGACTTAGAATGAACCTTTGTTTGATAAGACCACAGTAGTGAGAAATATGGTAGACCTCTAAAGTTTTCAAATCCTAAAGACCCAATGATTTAGATACGTTCAAGATCATGAAAAAGCCTAGGATTTTGATTGAAAAAATAATTCATACCAGTCTGGGTTTTTCCTTGAAACACGCTTGTAGAAGTTGTATACCAACTTGGTTTTGTTTTGGTGAAGTGCTAAAAGGTGTTTCTTAAGAGCTTTTGGACTAAGATGCATAAGTTTAAAGTGGTGACTTGTAGATCTTCTCTTGGGGATTCTAATTTTACGTGAGATCATTTAGAAAAGTTCAAGTTTATGAAAGAAAATGGGATATTTATTGCCACGTGGGTGGTGGTAATATGGGTCTTCCAACCACAATATCAACTTGTTCCTCTTCTTTGTATAATATTTTTGTTGTGTTTCTCCACTGAATGGGTGTTTCTATTGTTTCAAAGGTGAAGCTTCTCAAACTACTAATTATGTTGGTTTGTTCTCCCTCAATTAATTCAAAGTTTGGTTGAATGATAGCACTTGTAAGGTCAAGTTGTTCAACAGGAGCGATCAGTCTCCAAATGGTCATGTGGGGTTCAATTTGTCAATTTATCTTGCTTAAGTGAATTTATTTTACCACAAACACTTGTCTTGATTAAGTTCGAACTAAATGTCTATGTCAAAAACATCATAAATTTCACAAGGTCCATTTTGTGAAAAGGATGAAGTTCAAACCATAGTTTCCTATGTTAACTTTGGAAAATATGGATTGAGATGTAAGTCGAGATATTTAGAAATCTCTAAGGATATAAATCCTTAGGAAAAGCATTAATATCAAGGATTTTTCAAAGGGTGTCCATATTTAGACCAAAGGGTTTGAAATTTTGAGGAAGATCGTGAATGTTTGTTTGTAATGTTTTGGAATCAATCAAAGTATTAAACTGACTCACAAGCATTTACAACCTTAGGTTCAAAAGATACTACTTGTTGAATCCCCACTTAGATTTCTCCAAACACTAAGACAATACAAACAGATAGAGATTTGGTGACATTGGCTCCCCTCCACAGCACACACTTCTCGAGACCACCAAATCTCAAATCTTGAAGATCTGAAGATCCTAAGGATTTTCCTGTTTCGACAATTGAATAGTAAAATGTGGGGTGGCTTCGGAACGACAGTCCCTGCACTAGCAAGCATAAAGGTTTTTGGCTTCTAAACAAGTGGTTCATAATAAGGGCTTTTGTACAAGGTGGCCATACACGTGGCAAGATAAGCTCAAGATTATGGTCAATCAAGAGGCCTCCTAGTCTCTTCCTAAGAAGATATTTTAATGTATCAACATGAATACTAAGGGTGACACTTGTCAGTATAACACATCCACACTTGTTGTTTATGATTTTTTTCACAAACAATTATTTATATAGTGGCTTGAAAGTGCTTGACTTTAGCTTGTTTTCGCTTGGGTCGTTCCCCCCTTTTGAAGTGGGGAGCCAGGCCCTCTAAAGATAAACAAAAGCAAGGAAGTATGTTTGTAGTTCGATCTCCCAGATCACATGAAGCAAGGAGATAATACACACCACACATTTTCCCTACACTAACATGGGGTTCATTTTAATCCAAATTGAAAGGTGTGGGTGATTAGACAAAATGTTAGGGAATGTTTCTGATTCTCAAGATCACCAAGTGGTGCAAGACAAGTGCATACGCATTCAATAACAAAGATGTAAATCAAAAAACATAGCAAACACTCGTTAATTTTAACCCCCAAAGCAAAGATGGGTTTATTTACTGCACCAAATGAAGTGTTAAGTTGTTTTGTCCAATTTTAAACCCAAAGTAAAATGATGAAGTGAGGGTTCAATTTTAGTCCCATTTGAGTGTTCTTTTTAAAACCCAATTGAATATTAGTGTGGTCCTACAACATAAAACTAAAAGCATGATAAATGGGTTATAATTTCCCCAAAAGCATAGAAACACTTGTTACAATTATAAGATGGAATGATAAGAATTCTCTTTTAACTTCAAATTTTATCGTCCAACCTGCAAAACTTGGTTATCCTAAAAATTAGAACAACGTTAGAGGCATGTTAGTAATCTGATAAAGCAAAAAAATTAAAGCACATGTTGAAAATTGATCATTGTTTTACTTACCATAGTAGGGTGTCACTATTCACGATAGCATCGCTTCAATGAATTTGAGCATCGCTCTGCAAAAGTTCAGTGACAATGATAGCTTCATTGTTTGGGGAGTGTCACCATTTACAAATCTTCGATACTGTCACTCTACAGAAGTCCAGTGACGATGATAGAGTAGCTATTTGGGGAGCGTCACCATTTACAAATCTTTGATACCTCTAAAAGTATTCAGCGTCTCTATTTGTTTTAATCAGTGTCAGGGTATTAATTAGGAATCATTGTTTCAGATGATGATAGCATTGTTGTATGGTGATGCTTTTCAAAAGTGTCACTAAAATCCTCTAGAGTGTCATTGTATCTTGGAAGAGTTAGAAAAAATGGAATTTGAAATAGAAAATTGATTAAATTTGATCGGTTATGCCCTCCTTCTAGCGCTAGAATTTGACCAATAGATTAGTATGGGTTGATTACACTTGATCCATGAAGAATCAAAGCATAATGAAGCCACTAATGTCAAATATCAACAAGACCATTAAAATGAAAATTAAACCAAGCATCCATTAAAGCCTATTATACTAAACTACGAAAGCTTTAAAATGCCTACTCTAATCCATCTGAAACTTATCCGTTGGGGGAGTGGTGTCACATTGATATGAAACAATGACCCTTTCCCAATCTTGTGGATAAATGAGCTTTGTTTCAACCAGTTTTATTGAAGAAAACTGGTGAAACCATTGTGAGAGGTGTGATGAAACATGATTTTGATCTAAATGAGCATGATGCAAGCTAATTTAACATGATTTTATGCTAAGATTATTTTAGACTAAAAGATTCAAACCCTAATTAATCTATAAGCTAAATGTATGCATCTAAGTTACCATGGAAGCCATTAATGAAAGCTAAGCTATAATGAAATTGATTAAACTAAAAAGATGCGAAGAGATTTCAACAGCATGAGTTTTCTTTGAAAAAGACGGATCCATTTGCCTCCAAATAGTGCTTTATTTATAGGAGAGCAAATGAAAAATGAATGGTTGAGATCAAAAAGGTTAATCAGCGATCAAGGATGGAAGAAATTAGAGGCATGGATCATGGATTCTCATCATTGGATGAGAATGGAAGATGATATTTTAATCAAGGGCTAATATTCCTTCAAACAAACACACTTTTGACCTATACAAGAGGTCACAAGTTAGCTTGCACATGAAGCTTTGCAAGAATATTCCCTTTTTCAAATGAGTGAAGAAAAGAGAATATTATTTGGAATATTCTCATGGGTGAGGGAAAATAGTTAATTAGCAAATTAAAACAAAGTTTAATTGTGCAAAAGGGGAAGGAATATTCCATGGGAATATTCCTTTTGGAGGAATGTGCAAAGGAGGAATATTCCCTTGGTATTCCTTTGCAAGCGGGGGGTAATTAGATTTATTAGTAATTGATAATTAAAACAATATTAATTATGCAATTTAGGGGAGTTGGATGATTTTCACTAAATAAAGTGATTTAATGAAAAGGGGAAAGTGTAATGACATTTAATTTAAATAACTTAGGGTTATTTTAATTAAATGAGAAGATTTAGGGATTAAATTAAATAATTCAATTTATTTTATTTAATTAGACGAAATGTTAGTATGGAAGAGGGTGAATTAACCTGATTTGATAAGTTAGGTTAATAGGTGAAAATGATGCAATTAATTAAATAGCTAGGCTAATTTAATTAATTAAGCAAAAAGAGGATGGGTTTCAAGACGAAATGATGTTAGTATACCTGATTCGAGTGCATGATATTATTTATGACATTTTTAAGTTTCTACAAGTGCCATGCCTAAGGATGTATGATAGGAGTTGTTGTAAGCAAACTCTACCAAAGGAAAATATTCTTCCCACCTATATTGTTGGTCCATACAATACATTCAGAGGAGGTCTTCGACTACCTAATTCACCCTCTTTGTCTACTTGGTGGTCTGAGGATGATAAGCCGAGCTAAAATTTAGTTTAGTCCCCAATGTCGCATTCAAGGTCATCCAAAACCTTGAGGTCATCCATGTGTCCCTATCAGAAATGATAGTCTCTCGCACTCCATCTAAGCATAAGATCTCCTGGACAAACTTTTTTTCAAGGTCAATGATCCATCCTTAAGGTTTCCTGAAATTCCTTAGTCAACTTATCAATCACGACCAAGATAACATCATGCTTATTCTTGCTCAATGACAACCCCTGTAAAAAACCCATACTGTTCACCTGCCATTTATACTCATGTATGTCATAAGGATACAATAACCTAGATAGATTTGCATGCTCAGCCTTGACTCACTGGAACTCCAAACATTTGGCTACATACTCCACTACATCCTTCTTGAGTTTAGGCAAAAAATATAGTCTTCAACTCTGCAATCATCTTGGATACTTTAGGGTGTCCTGAATAAGGTGCATTGTGAACTTCTTCTAAAACCAACTTTCTCAGCTCTCCAGAGTCAAGAATATACATTCTTCTTTGGTATCTCAAAATACCATCTGGTTTGATCTCATACCCATCAAACTGATGATCTAAAGGATTTTCTGCTAGGGTGCTCTTCACTCTCTCATAGTGCTCATCCCTTGGCAGATTCTGAATTACCTGTTGCCTCAAGTTAGACCTTGTTGAGATCATGGTTGTCATATGCCTTCATCTACTAAGAGCATCAGCCTCTTTGTTCTCTTTCCCTTTTATATATTGAATTCCAAAGTCATACTTGCTAAGGAATTCCAACCACCTTCTTTGTCGCGCATTAAGGTTTGGATAGGTAAATATGTATCTCAATCCTAAGTGGTTTGTCTTGAGTTCAAATAGTTTTCCCAAAAGATAATGCCTCCACATATGTAAAGCATGAACTATGGCCACTAATTCTAAATCATGAGGCGCGTAGTTCACTTCGTGTTGCTTAAGCTTCCTTGATTCATAGGCTACCACTTGTCTGTCTTGCATTAATACTACTCCCAATCCCTCTCCTAAAGCATTTGTGATTACTATGAATCTCCCATTAGGATCAAGGATAGTCAACACCGGTCGTGTCATGAGCCTCTCCTTCGAGAGTTGGAATTCCTACTCGCATTTCTTATTCCATTAAAACCATGTTCCCTTCATTTGGAGTGATGTAATAGGAGATGCAATATGGGACAACCCTTGCAAAAACTTCCTATAGTATCCTACAAGGCCCATGAAGCTACGAAATTTTGACACATTTTGAGGCACTGGCCATTCCATGATCGCCTTGATCTTCTCAAGGTATATGGAGACTCCGCCAACTGAAATGATATGGCCCAAATAGTGCACTCCATCCTAATCGAAAGGTACCACTATGAACTCATAATGTCCATACCAAGTTCTAAATACATTCTTCAAAATGTCTTCTTCCTTAATTCTCAATTGATGGTACCTTGACCTGTGATCAATTTTGGAGAACACTACCACTCCCTTCATTTGATCAAACAATTCATCAATCCTCGGAAGTGGATATTGGTTCTTGATTGTAACCTTATTCAACATTCGATAATCTATACATGGACGCAAAGTTCCATCCTTCTTTTTCACAAAAATAAACAACGTTTCCCAAGGAGACACACTGGGTCTTATAAGTCCCTTGTCCAACATTTCCATTAACTAGGCCTTCAACTCGTAGAGTTCTGTAGTGGTCATCCAATAAGGTGCCTTGGATTGAGGCTCAACTCCTAGAACTAGGTTGATAGAAAAATAAAATTCTCGCTTCGGAGGCAACTTCGTAAGTTCATCAGGGAATACACCTTGGAACTCCTTAAGACTAGGATAGTCATCTAAATATAGCTTCTTACTATCAGGATTACTAACATGCACTGCATAAATTGCACAACCCTTTTGATGAGCCTTCTTGAGCTGCATCACAAAAATTTGTCTAAGCTCTAATGGTTTTTGCATTCAACAAACCTCAACTGGGTTTCCATAATCATCCATACATTTGACCACCTAATACGCAGTTCACTATAGCCTTATTCTTAGTTAACCAATTTATTCCCAAAATTATATCATATGATCCTAAGAGTGCCACATACAATTTGACCTGAGTTTAAAAGGTTGGAAGCTCTAACTCACTACAAAAGAGATAGATATCTACCCTTCGCTCTGCTTGATTACCATACTAGACTATCCATGAATTTTCCATGTATCCAGGTCTAACGAGTATCTTGGATATTATTCTAGGATCTATAAAATATTCATTAGCTCTAGTATCAATTAAGATAGAGACAAATTGGCCATAGAGCTTACCTGTAAGTTGAATTGGCGAAGCCTTATACTTTTCCTATCTATTGTCCACTATAGTGTGGACTGGTGATGTTGAGTCTGCTGGTAGCTTCCTTCCTTTTGTGAATTCGACCGTTGAGAACAATTCAAGGCATAATGATTTCCTCCACAAGTATAACATCCATCTCAAGGCCCTTTGCAACCTTCTGGCTTGTCCTCTCTAAATCCCTTTTGCTTATGGTTGTCCTTACCCCTACCCTTGTTTGCTTTCTTATTCTTTCCACCATTACCATCTTCACCGTTATCCTGTGATTCATTTCCCCTCTTGAGATTATGAATTTGATGGCTCTTGTCTCCCTTATGAAATTTCTTCTTCCTAGACTACGACTTAGAATTTGAATCATTATGAAGATTGGATAGCTATTGCAGCTTTTATTCCTATTTGGTGGCTTTTTAGAAGACTTATTCATGTTTTGAGGCTTGTGCATATCCACTTCAGCTCCTATGTGAGGTCTGAGTCCCATTATAATTTTTTGGATACGGAACCGTTCATCTCCCTAATATTGGGGCACATACTTCAACAGGTTGGTGAACTTTTCCCAATATTGAATCATAGTCATATTTCCATGGGTTAAGTTTTGAAATTTCATCACTTTCTTGTCAAATAAAAGTTGTGGTAACCATCTCTTCCTAAAATCTTGGAGGAAGAGTTCCCAAGTTATCTCAGTAGGCTGAAGATTTCATTCTAATTTCTCATTATCCCACAAAGTCATTGCTTCACCTAAGAGTTGATACGTATCCCATGTCGCCTTAGTTTGTTCAAAAAGGTTAAAGAACCCAAAGTATTTTTCCCATTTCTATAATCCAAGCCTCAGCTCCTGCTCTGATAGCCTTACCATCGAACTTGGGTGGTGCTACTCTTTTGAGGTTTTTCCCAAGCTCTTCCTCAATTTTCCCTCATGGACCTGCCCTTGGACCACTGTCTCCTTGATTTCCTTTTGTATTCCTGTGGTCCTAGTCCTCAAGTGCCACTTGGACTTCTTGCTCTATGTGATCCATGTGAGACTTTTGTCAATTTAGAAGCTCTATAATTTGCTCCAATCTCTTGTTTGGTCTATTATCTGAACCATTACCACCCCCATCTTTCTTGGTGGTCATCATGTTGTCCCACACTTATCCTGCAACACAGTCACGTTTATCGCATCTCAACACAAGGTTTTACAAATAAACATTCTTATGCTACATCACATCATTTTCATATGCATACATCCCTCAATATAGAAGACATACGCATTCATGCATAATACACACATTTTAGAGTCCCTCTTTGAACATTTTAGAGTCTCTCTTTGAACACACCAAAAAATATTATCTGATTTTATTTAAGGTGAGTCAATATACCCTTATTTACAATAAGCTTCTTATTACATCATTTTGATTTCTCGATATCAAAAAGAGGACATTCCTCTGGGCCATCATCTGAGTTTACTTCAGACTTTACAGAAGAGGATGGTTAAGCATGCAGGCTCACATCTTCCTCTTTAGTCAACAAGGGTGCATTGGGTCCACACCCTAGAGGGCAATCCCAAATTGTGAAAAGCTTTTTGATCTTAGGTGTTTGCTTCTCCTCAATCTTCAAGCCTCTCTCTACCTTGAGTCGTGTAAGAGCCTGAGCTAGAGTTTCATCATCAGGAATTTCTGATTGAACCTCTATCTTGGCATTTCCTTCCTTTACATCATTCTTACTGAGGTTCTAACAGTTTTCCCTTTCCTTCATCCTGCCTTTGACCTTCCCATTCCTGCATTCAATTCAGGTTCAGTCAATTCTCAGGATATCCAAATTTTGGGTCAAGGGTCAACTACCCCTAGTCAACTATGGTAGACTCAAAAGGCCTAGAGTTGAACACTAAGCTCTGATACCAAATGTAATAACCCATTCAAAATTATTACTTAATTAATATTATTGTAAATGACACATGAATATACTCCAAATTAAAAAGACATAACTAGTGGCTAAAGTCAATCATAGCTACACATGTCCATTTAAAATGAGTCAAAGATTCATTTATTCACTTCAAAAGTAAAATTACAATATCAGGTTTGACTTGGCACCTAAGCCCACAAATTCATTACATTGTACACTTTACATCAAGTACAAGAATGAATTACATCAAGTTACATATTAGACTATAATAGTCTTGTGAACAACTAAGGTTCTTGGATGCTCGCCTCCACTAGTGGACGAGAACATGGTTTAAGCGCTTTACCGCCCAACCACGAAGCTTAACCTTCCCCAATATTCTTCTGACTTGAATAATACTTGACCCTACATGGAAAGTTTAGCAAGAGAACAATCTGCAAGGTGGAATTTGGTGCATGCCCAAACATCGACATGCAATTTCTATCTACTAGTTACAAAAGAAAATGCAAGATCTATGCTAGGAATGGTAGAGAATGAAATCATAGAGTGCATACATACATAATGAACTATATTGTTTGGCCAAGCATAATAAATGTGTTGCAACAACAACAAACAATAGGTTCTGGTAAAGCAAACCTATACTCTCTTAACTCCATTTCAGCACCCGTCCCGGAAGGTAACTTTCTACTACATATTTCATAACAACTATTTACCGTATAGCAACATCTACTCTAAGGTGCTCTAGTCAACTAAGGTATCACTATTTTGTTCAAGTATTAAATATTCTTTCACAACTGTCTTCAAAAGAAGAATCAGAATACTAGTTTACTCTCTAAATAGTGTAGACACTTAAAAATGACCTAGGCCTGCAAACTTCATTTTTCATCTTTCGTCCTAGCATAATTATGAAATCTTAATTATGTCCTTGGTCCACATTCGACTATTAATTAAAAATTTATAATTTTTTAATTAATTCATATCTCTTTTATTCTTCATGATTATTAAATAAATAAAATTTATTTATTCAATATGTCACTAAGGGTCTATTGTCCTCTTACAATTAAATAAATTTCTTAATTTATTTAATTACCTTTAATTCCTTATGTCTTTCTGATTATTAAATAAATTAATTTTATTTATTTATTTAATATGTCACTAATTCTCATAATTAAATGAATTTATTAATTTATTTAATTATCGGCCATAATCCTCTAAATTAAATAATTATGATTAATTATTTAATTACCTAATTTAACATTTCTCTCATTTTTGAAATTATTTAAAATGATTTCATTTTATTAACTGTCACTTCATTTTGGTAAATAATCTGAAAATCGATTATTTATTGTCACACAAAATCCATATTTTGAATTTATTTAATTCAAAATGGTAATCTTCTTCCAAAAATCAATTAATTGAGAAAATTCTTGATTTTTCAAATCTGCTTTTTAGTTCAACCTTTATCCTCTTGATTTTTCGAATCATACAAATCAAGCAGTCTTTATCTTCTTGATTTTTGAAAATCTTTATCTTTTTGACTAATTGTCACATTTATTCTCGACCGTCGATTCAATTTTCTCAAATGACATCTTAACCACTCATTTAATAATTTTTCCCTAACCCTAATTAGGGATTGTCACATGAAATCTCATCCACTGATTTTAGGCTTTGTCAGCTTTCAATCTCGTCTGTCCGTCCAAAATTGCATTTTCTATAAAATGCCAATTTGTTCACATTCTCGGGACCACTTCATTATTATAGACATTCATGTTTAGAATTTACTTGGCATTTAGTTTATTGAATTTGATTATTTAGTCATAGGCATAGTCATTTTTCATAGATATTTTGTCATCAAATCCTTCAAAACTTGCATAGGGCTTAGTCATAGGCATTTGCTCACACATACAAATTTGAAGGCAATAATCACACGCTGCAAGCTAGAAGGTGCTAGGGAGGTGAATCATGGAAGCAACAAATATCTGGTATAATCATTTATGTTTTAAGCTTTCTTTGTATTCCATAGTTTCTTTGGGTTTTGTTTATTAATCTAATCTACTAACCTACCTAAAAATATCCATTGATACAAATAGAAATCAGATTTATGAATCACAGAGTAATTCAATAATCATTCATATCATTCTTATAACTATTCTCTACTTTTCATCATAAGCATTTTTTGTTTAAAAATGTACTAAAAAAAAAAGGTGTCACAAGTATGTGTATGTACATAGACGAAGTCTATGTGCATACACATATATGTGCCTACTTATGTTAAAATTTGTGCATACATTTTGAAATAATCATTAATTCAGATTGCAATCTTAAAATAGTATTCCATTTTACATTTCTTTTGTCAAAAATAAAGAGTCAGAACAAATCTATGCTAACAGTTTCACACATATTGTTATTGCATTCTCACCACTGAGATATTCTAACATGGTTGTTTACATAAGAACATTCATTTTTTAAACAAAACAAACACTATTTCCTACTAAACAGTTGTAAAACAAGTTGTTTACATATGAACATTCATTGTTTAATAGAACAAGTATTGTTTCCTACTAAACAGTTATAAAACAAGTTGTTTACATATGAACATTCATTGTTTAAACATAACATGTATTGTTTCCTACTAAACAGTTGTAAAACAAGTTGTTCTGACTAAATAGTTTATCGAGCAAGGTTGTTTCCAGCTACAAAGATATATTTTTAACAAACAGAGTTGTTTTCAAAAAGAATAACCACTGTTTACATCAACACAATACTGTTTCAAACTAAACAGGTACATTTAAAGACAAATTATGTCATTTACTCTGTTTGTTGATCTCAAGTTGTTAACATACTAAATGATCACTTTACAAGTAAATGTTCACTGTTTAATACAAAACGGGTTTTCCATTATGAACTAAAAATAAACAAATCAAATAGCCTAGTTTCAATCATAGGGACAGAATGTCTATTATCCAGATCTTGAACACTTTCATCATTGGAAATTCGACGAGAAACTTTAATAATATAAAGAAAACCAAGTTTGACATGTTTGTCGATGAAATTCTTGATTAAATATTTCAGTTAAGAAGGCAAGGAAGTTTCAAGTTCAAACAATACTTTTTCCTATTTAGGCTAATACAAACAAACCAAGGTTACTCTAAATTCGACCCATTTCAATGGTCAGGTGCTTCCTTTCTTAACCTCAAAATTTATATTTGAAATTTCCCTTATGGGCATTCTGGCTTATTCCATAATGCATGCAGCAATATACATCATGTAGACTCAAATTTGAATTTTTCTCAAATAAATTAACCTATCGATCATGAGGATCAGTCCTTACAAGGTTACAATGAAACCCAAACCATACATTCCATTGGTTCTTCAAATCGAGGGATCCTCTTTATGCAAATATGGTTTCCACAATTCTCAATAATGAATGTTTTTCCCCTTACCATTATCGGCCTAGCTGTTAATGGAAGGCGATATGTTTAAAGTAAAACATAGTTGATACATTTAAAGGTAACACAGAGGATAATATCCTCTTTCATAGGTTCGGCATGCGAACCTCTACAAAATTAGACACCATAAGGTACACATACAATCGGAATAAGATTTTTGATAGCCATGATATGGCTAACATTATCAAGCGACTTACAAAACAATCACATCTTTAAGGGTTCCATGCCTCAGTCTAACACAAAGACTAGCTAATAAGGCTCCATCCTAAGCACTTATACAAAAGCAGGTCGTAGGCCATGCAACCCCCAGAGGGTGGTCGATAAGACTTTACCTTCAACTCAAGCCAAGACACACAAACATAGAATATGCTTGTTTACTGTGCTATCATTTTTTCATCAAATGCAGTGACAATCACTAGCTAAGCATGAAAAAAGATAGTGAAATCGATATTGTTTCAAAAGAATTGATTTACCTCAATAGTCGAGCTTTTTGGACAAGACTTTCCTCAGATTTTTTCGCTACTGCGTACTCTTCTCTGCCTTTTCCTTGTTGCTTGTTGATTCTTTCCCAAATTGCTCCCCTCTTTTCTTCTACCACTGTCCATTCTAAAATGGTAACCACATTTTCTTGCATGCGGCTAGGTGTTTTCATTATGGATTTTCCTGCCATAGCCGTTGGCCTCTAATTTTGAATATTGCCTTTATGATTTCGGCAAGCCATGTCCATCGTGGATTTTCCTTGATATTTTTCATTGATTTCAATAGTCCGATTAGAATATATTGGTTATCAACTTTGAATTCAATATGAATTCAAATATATGTGTATGTATGTATATGTATGTATACATATATTTATATATACATATATATGTATGTAATATATATACATATATTTATATATCTATATGTGTTTAAACGATTTCATTCAGATTTACCTTGTATTCTAATAATGTATTTAGATATATATATATATATATATATATGTATGTATGTATGTATTCATATTTATTTTACATGCATGTATAAATATGTATATATATTTATATATGCATTCTTGTGTAAGTTTGTTTGTAATGGCTTATAAGTTTCATACACTATCATTTAAAGCAAGGAACTTGAATTTTCATTTCAAGCATCTATTTATATATATATATATATATATATACTAACAAAGTAATTTTCTTTACAATACTCGCTTTCGTTTTCTTCAAAACACAGAGTTTAAGTAGACAAATTTTAATCTACAAGCCATTAATTTCAATAACAAAGATAATTCAAGTCAGAAAATTTCATTCTCTTATATATGGAAATTAATTCAAATGCAAGTATCATGCCATTTGTGGTGTGTGCACCTAGATTCCAACTAGCTTACCGTTTAATCCAACTAAACAATCCTACTTCAATCGTGTTCTCATCCTTCAACCTATCACCCTGCAACTGTACACGCTTTCACTTGCAAATTGATCAGTAACATTCAATTCTTGGTAACATATAGAATAATTTTAAAAGTTCGCAAAGTCAGCATCAGTCAACTTCTTTCATTCAATTTTTGAATATTCCAAAATCTCCATTTAATATTTAATTGAATTTCTTCAATAATTCAATTTACCATATTATGATAAATATGCAATAAAATTGGGTTATGACAACAATTATAAGAATAACCCTCTAAATTATTGTATTATTCTCAATTAGTTGTTTTATATTGGATTTTAAGTTGATTCCATGATTTTCACTAAAATATTTTAAATTGGAATTTTTAGCTTGGGGTGATCCCACAATAGTGGGTTACACTTTTTGGCCAAACTTGACATTGAACTGAATTTTTTTAACTAAATCTTCACTTTCTAGCACCTATAGTTGCTAAACCATGAGGAATTTGAAGATGATGCAAACTAGTGATTTGCGACATTTTGTTTGTAGATTCTAAAAATATATTTTTTTAAAAAAATGGAATCAAATTGCATTTCTTTTTCCATCTTCAAAAACTAGTTTTTAATAGTAAACACCAATTTTAAAGAGTGATGTTCACCGTATACAACATAACTTTTTTTGTATGAAGGATAAAATTCTATTTTTTTTTAATTTAGATTTGTAACTATGATATCTAGCATGTTCATTTGGTTTCATAGTGTTTTATTGAATATTTTTTTCTTAATTAAGTTTTGAAGTCAAACCAATTACAATTTAGACATAGGTGGACCATATACACAACTTTTTTTGTATGTATTGAAAATCAATTTTTTTTTTTGTTGGATCAAGGAAATCAATACCAAGCACATACATATTTTTCAGAATTTTTTTTGATAATCTACTATTTTTTCACATGTGCATAACAAAGAGCTTGATATTCAATGAAAATCCTATGTTTAATTAAACTAGAAAATATATATAATAAAACCAAAATATATTAAAATTATACTTGATGGATAGCTCATTTTGAGGACTATAATCATCTAGTTGGGTCTGCGAAGTTGATTCCATTTTCATCTTCAACCCGAGCTTCGAAAGGAAAAATTTTGTAGAAAACTGCACATGGAGGGGGAGAAGGGCAAAAAAGGGGGGTTCGAGTGAACCCCCCTAGACTCCTTCAAGTGAAGGAGGGTTCGTTCGAACCCCCTTTCTTTCCCTACTTCCCTTTGTTTCATTAGAAAAATCTCGCCAAAAGGGGGTTCAAGTGAACATACCTTGAAAAAGGGGTTCGCTCAAAAGGGGGTGTTCGAACGAACCCTTTTTTTGGGTTCGCTCAAACACCCCCTTCGAGCGAACCCCTTAAAACACTTTTTTTAGCGTCTAATATTTTTTTCTTTGTGAATGCAATTGTAACCCACTTATGTGGGATCACTCGCAAGAAATTTGGGGAAACACAAACTGGATTTATGAGCCCTAAGTACTTTTTGAGTGTTGTAGTTTATACCTAGAACTCAGTCATATAAAGGCAACACGAGTTGATTCAGACAAAGGATTAAATAATTAACTATATATTCACAAAATGACAAATAATATCATATAGATAGAATTTTGGTAATCATTATATTAATCACATCAAAAGGAATACATTTATATATCTTCCCCTATACTCTACCTATATCTTTCCTTTCCTTACATATAACCTTCTATATATTCACTAATCTACTTATATCTATTTACATTCATTTCATATACAAGTTTCTACATTCATTCCTCTATCATTCTTACATATTGTTATTCATATTTTTTTATATACATATATCTATGGAATGGGACGTGACCCATCTCTTCTACCTCTAGTTTAGATGGTACCTTTTCAATCTTAAGGTCCACAAGATCTTTATGACAATATTTAGTAGGATCTTCTCAGTGGTGTTTGTACTATTGTTTTTTCCTCCCAACATCATCCCCCCTTTCAAAATGTTGACTTGTCCTCAAGTCAACACTACTATATTGGAAGGATATCCTTGAAGATATCCTTGAGTCTAGAAATGTGTTTTCCCATTATGTTTTGGCCAAATTTAGTTGTTGGGTCTGCACTTGGATCTACTATAATATCTTATTTTCCTCTAGGAGGTTTGGTGAATTTGTATCTTCTATATTAACTATTGGGATTCCTAGAGGACTCCTATTATATGTTGTAGCCTTAAACTAACTACTTCCCTTAGTTAGTGGAATATGTTCTTAATCTTGTCTATTTGATCCTATAGATGTTGGAATTGGGCATGGAGTGCTTCCATCTATACCATAGATTGACAATATATGTCTTGTAGGGTGTTGTAGATTGTGGCTCTCTGAAGTATCTAGAATTCTAACTAATCCATATGAGCCTTAATTGGGGTTGTCAATGTTGGCCATTGTAGAAAAAAATGGCACAGGGCAATTGAGATCTCCTTTAGTGTTCTTCAAAGTGTTGATTTGTGACTCTAGGGTAGAGTGTGTGGTAGCACAATTCTTCCTTTCCTCATATATATTTATCTTTTGATACTATACTCGAAGTTGTTTCCTTATTATTTTATTTTATAATTGGGTACCCTTGATCACCCCATCTATCAAAATTTTTAGTTGTACCACCAAGGGTTGGGATGAGTCCCCTTGCATTTGAGGGAATTTTCCTTGTATATCTTTCACTATCTCTTCTAACTGACTAGAGCTCTCCACATGATATTTCAATATCTCTTCTCTCGTCATTTGTTGTAGAATGTGTTGGAAGTTTGAGGAGATTTTCTTTGATGATGTTAGTTGGCAACATGAGCATGGAGAATGTACATAGCAATGTAATGCAATATTTTCATTGATATCAACATTGTTGTGGACTAATTTGATTAATCTTGACATGTTTCTAAAATTTATTTGTGCAAAGAGATTTGGTCTGAAATGTTCAGTGGTATGAAAATTTGACTAAGTGTCAGAACTGCCAGTTCAGGGTTACAGTGTATTATTTTTTGGGTTTGTTCCACTCCACAAAGGAAAAAATTTCTTTGCACTTCTAACCTAATTTTTATGGTTATTAGAAGAATTTAAATCCAATATTTCATATTGTTTGGTGAATTATTTTGGGAGATATGAATGACAGAGTTTGATCTAGCATTTCACAATCATTTCCTATATAGAGTGTTGATGTGGGAGATTTTTCACTTCTCCACGGATGAGTCCTTGATGTTGTGGTGTTGAAGTTAAGTTTCTAGATGTTAGATGAGTGTGAATTCTAGATGGCATCATGCTTTGAGGTCCACATGTTGCGAATTGGATGAATAGTTGAAGGATTTTTTTTAGGTCCTCTGGTGTGCCGACCTAACACGTTTGATGTATGTGAAGGGTTAATTTGTGTTGCACTTTAAATGGGATCTATTTTAGGTCCATCTCGACCTATCTTAAGGTATTTTGAGATTTGAATTGAGGCATGTGTTATGGATGATAAATTTTAGAGCCGACAAGTTAAATTTTGTGTGTTACATCCAATTAGGCTGGCCTAATTGATGTTGTACTTGATGTCGATATATATGATAGATTATTTTGTATGTTTTGTGACATATTGTGAGATGGTGTATGTGAGATATGTGATTTGAATTTATTCAGATCAGAGATAAGTTGTGAATGTTGAGATCTGAATTGTGCGAATGCAGAGCAGAGCATTGCTCTAGATCAATGCAATTTTTGATACTGTACTTCATTGGAATTGTATTCCTGCATGTTGTAGATGCAATTTCTAACAGTTCAAAATAGGTTGTGATCCACCCCTCTCTCTTCTATCTTTTTCTCTATGGGTAGTGAGCCCACCTACTGTGACCATTTTTGTAATTTACTATAACCAGATATAATATATTGTGAGCTAACCCTCACTATGGTTTTTCCCATTTTGGGTTTTTCAAGTAAAAATCCTAGTGTTCATGTGTTATGTGATGTTTTGGATGTTTTCATGTTTTCTTTACTTTCTGCTATTGAGTATGCTTTGGTAATTGGATGGATAATGTTTAAATGGTTTAATAGAATACTGATTCACCCCCCCTCTCAGTATTTTGAGTGTTCAACAATTGGTATTAAAGCTTGGATCCCTAGAAGGAGCTTGACAACTTTGGGAAGATCTTGGAGATTGAATACATGGATGATAGGAAGTTCCCTATTCCTCTGAAAGAGAATCCTATTGTTGGATACATAGAAGAAGGTTTCATGCTTGATAAAGATGGAGAACTCAAAGTTGCTCTTAAAGATCTTGACAAAGTTGAAGGTGAAAATAGAGATCTGAAGGAGAATGTTAAAGAGGCAAATCAATGCATCAAAAAATTGAGAGAGAAAATCAAGAAGTTCAGAGAAAGGCATAAGGAAGTCAGTGAAAAATTGAAGCAAGAAAATGAAAACATCACTAGACTAAAAGTGCAAGTTGAAGAAAAGAAAACAATTGAGGAATGTCTAAATATGATAGTGAAAAGAAAATTTGATGAATGCATGAGGCTTGAACAAGAAGTGGTAAATATAAGATCATATTGGGAGAAATCAAGAAGTCATGAAGATAAATTAAAGAGAAGTTCTACAATACTTGATGACTTGATTGCAGGTCAAAAAGCATCAAAAGAAAAAAGTGAAAGCTCAAGAGCAGATCAAACACCTAATGCAAAAAAGAAGACTAAAGACAAGAAGAACAATGGCAAGATTTGGAATCAAATAAACAATGCTAGAAGACCTCTGGTCAAACAACCAAATGCTCAAAGGTACCCATCTTTCAATGGTTTTTGTTATTCTTGCAATAAATATGGACATAGAGCAATGGAATGTAGGAGTAGAATGAATTAGAATATTCAATCCTTTATTGGTCAATGTTTTACATGCAAGAAATTTGGACATAGAGCAAGTGAGTACAGAAGTCAAATTATGAATACATATAACAATGGTAGATTAATTCAACCTTTCAATGGTAATGTTATACATGTTATGGATTTGGACACAAGGCTAATAAATGCAGATCTAGAATGAATGGAAGGAATATTGTTCAAAAGAATGTCGTATGTCACAATTGCAATAGACCTATACATATTGCTAAGTTTTTTAGAAGCAAAAACACAAGGATAATCCGGTAAAGAGGAATGAACCAATCAAAAATATTGATCCAACTAAAGTAAAGAAGGAAATGGAAAAGATTTGGAGAAAGAAAGAAGAGACTAAGAACAAGGAAGAATCTATACCACCCTCTGGTGTAGATTTTTCCTCTGGAAACTAAGCCAAGAGTTATGGCTTAAGGGGACCATTAATGCACATCTTTTATCCCCCGCCATAAAAGAGGTGTTGAAGCTACAACATGGAGATATGTGATGAAGAAAAACATGTTAGATCTATTGGTGAAAATTGTGGAAGAAAATATGTCAATAAGGAGATTTGTGGAGCTTGAGAAGTTGTCTATGTGTACAAAAAATATGTTGCTAGCTTTACCGCTTGAAGCATTTATTACAAAATTTTGGTAGATGAAAAGGTTAAAAGAAAATTTTCCAAGGAAAATTTATTTCATAAAGCATTCGAAGAGAAGCAGAGTAGCGAAAAGAAAATTGGGAGTGCAAAAGGTGATTCAAAGATTAGTACAGTAAAACTCTAATTTTGTGAAGCAAAGTAAAAAGGTATTTAGCAAATCCTACATGCCCTAGTTTTATGAAATAGTTGTTCAAAAGTAGTTTGAATACATTTTGCAATGGATACTCTAAAAGTTGTAGAGGTTTCAGAGAAACCTCAACCTAATTTCAAGAGATATCCCGCCAAAGCCATAGAAAATGAACCATTAGGTGCACTCTCGCACATACCATATGGGGTTTTACCGACTGAGGATGTTAGGGCTTATATTCATGCTAAGATGGAAGAGAATTCACCCTCCAAATTAGGAGATATTTGGGAAAATGAGTTAACAAATGATAACTTTAACTTGAAGCTGGAATACAAAAACCTAGTTGAGAAAATTTTGGATGTATGGCAATGGTTCCCACCTTTCTACTGATGAAAAATGGATTAGAATGGCCTTAAGTAGGGTTCATGATCAATTTTCTTGTACTAACATGCCCCACATGATAACAAAGGAAGTTATAAGGGAATTCACTGGTCTATGCTCCTCTAGACCGGTTCTTGTGTTAAAATCCATCAAGAATGAAGTAGTAATGGAGAAGACTAGAGCTACATATGACAAAAGGGCCTTGACAGTGAATCCCATTAGAAACCCTACTTTTCAGATATGTTGCCATGGTTATTGGATATAAAGTTTACTTCATAAAAAAGGATAACTCTATCTCTACCATTTTAATTAATGTGGCACATGAGATTGTGTTGAATGGAGTTGAATTTGACCTCTATGAATTGCTTAGGCAACAACCAATGGAGAATCTAATGCTGGAAAAAGAGAATATGTATGTATTCAAGTATGGAACTTTAGTTATGTGTCTACATTTCTACTTTTTGAACAAGATTCCAGTGTTTGGAATGTTAAATTGGTCAAGTGGAATACTTATTGCATTATAGATTGTAGACCGCATGAGGATTATTGGAGATTTTATAGCACAAGATGAAGCACTTGTTGTTTTCTTTGCTATTTTCCATAAAAGAATGCATGAGCGGTAAAGGATTCCAAGTATTGTTGAGAAATACAAAGATGAGATCACATTTCTTATATCTATAGATCACTACATTATGGAGGCAGTGGAACATAGGACTGTTTGGGTTATGGAATTAGGTTATGAGGTAACAGAGGAAAAACTTATTGGTTGTGCATATTTTATGTTGAAGATTCCAAAGGATGCAAACCAACCAAGGTTCTGAATGTAGACACATAAAAATGACCTAGGCCCGCAAGCTCTATTTTACCACTTTCGTCCTAGCATAATTATGACATTTAATTATGTCCTTGGTCCACATTCGACTATTAATTAAATAATTTATAATTATTTAATTGATTCATATCTTTTTTATTCTTCATGATTATTGAATAAATAAATTTTATTTATTTATTCAATACGTCACCAAGGGTCTATTGTCCTCTTACAATTAAATAAATTTCTTAATTTATTTAATTACCTTTATTCATTTATGTCTTCTTGATTATTAAATAAATGAATTTCATTTATTTATTTAATATGTCACTAATTTTCATAATTAAATGAATTCATTAATTTATTTAATTATTAATCATATCCTCTAAATTAAATAATTATTGTTAGCACCTGAAATTGCACCCTGTTGAATGTAAAATTCAACAATCTAGTGTAACATGGGAAGACCTCTAAAGTTGTGGGTTTCTTGTAGACAGAGGTCAACCTCCGGAGAAGGCCAACTTCCTTTGGTATCACCTAAATTACTGATTCTGTAAGGAAAAGGGAGAAGGAGTGCATGAAAATGAAAACTAAATCCTATGGTGATACACCGAACTGACAAGAGCAATGGAATACTTAGGTTACACTTGAAAATTGACAATGAACATAAGATTAGTCATCAAATTCTGTAAGCTTTGGATTAATGTTTCACAAACAGGTTCGATTCACACACTTTTTCAAAAAAGGAAAATATTTTCACAGATTAGAATCCATGTGTGATTCTGTGAACACACTTTGTGATTCGTATAATGATACTTTTGCAAAGGAAGGCATGAAAACAATAGATAAAGTTATAAGGGAATAGAATAAATTCACAGAAATAACTTGATCATTAACCTGAAATGCACAACACTTTGCAAGAACAAGATGGTAATCTGAAACATCAATCATGACCAAGGTAAGCTTGTATATTATGCCCCAAATGAGTTACAAAACATACATCAACTGAGAAAGGATTGTTAAAAATCACTAACTCTCCAGAATGCATAATCTGAACTCCTCTACAAAGAGGCAAAAATTCCCTATATACAAAAGTCCCAGCCCCTAGGGCTTACAAAAATGTCAGTGTTCATAAAGATCTGACCTTGGATCTTTTAAATGAAGTTAATGTTGCATTCAAGTGTATCCCTGTTGTCCATGTCGATGTGAAGGATCGCCCTCAGGAGAATTCCTCTGATCTTTTGCAACCATAGCATTAACTTTTAGCCTTCGTGTCTAGCCTCGAGCTTCCATCAGATCCGCTTTGAATGCCCTTGAGTATAGCCATTAATATTGATCTGCCATCTGCCAGCAGAGATCCCAGCTGTCATGGAGACTTGTGGCCTTTTCTTCCTTTCGGTTTTCCTATGCTCAAAATATTCCTACAAGTTGACCATCTTCGAGAAGCAGCATCTGACCTTTATGTTAGATTCGAGCACCATTGTTTCACCAAGCCATCCCATGCCTTTGATCACAGAGCAGATCCATACCGCTTGCATTCCGCTGATCTTCCACAGGGGCGGTCACAATAGTCTAGCAGTCAATGGTTCGCCCTTAGTTCTCCCTGATTAGGTGAACACACTCCACGTAAGATTCTCAGGAGGTCAAAAGTCGCTTCATCATAATCCCATGTCGGTGAGACACTAATCATGTCTCCCCGATGCGAGTACACCTCATAGCAGCTATCGGCATAACACGCGACGGTCGGCAAGAGTTCATAGCGAGCGGCCAGAGTCCTATCGATACCCAACATTGTCACCCAAACCATTGCTATCAGCCAGACATCATGGTGAGTCCTCAGAAGTCATACTGATATCGCCATTTCCTCACCCAGACATCCGCATTTGGCAAGAGTTCTCTCTAAAGTCTGCAGCGGACCTATCGCTATTGGCAAGACACCACAAGGTCAGTGGGACTTCATAGCGAACTCCTCCATTTTTCCCAAGCTCACTTCATTTTGGCAAGACCCTATCGGGTCGGCAAGACCTCTCATCGAAGCTACCTTGTTTCAGCGAGGGCTTATTTCAGTTGAGGAGACTTTGCTCAGTCGGCGAGACCTTTCGCCGAGCTCCTTTCCTTTGTCGAGACATCACTCAATCGGTGAGACCTTTACCCCTTCGCTAGCCCCTGTCGTCGAGACTTCAGCAATCGGCAAGATGTTATACTGAAGCCCCCACATTGCACCGAAGGCATCCCGTTTCGGTGAGACCTCACCGGGTTGGTAGGACTTCTCACCGATGACACCTCCCTTCGCCGAGACCCTACCCTTTTGGCAGGACTTCTCGTCGACACCGGCCGCTTCAGCGAGACCACCAACGGTCGTCGGGACTTCATGTCAAAGCCTTCATCTCTCAGAGAGCTCGAAACTTCTTTTGGGGAGACCGCCACTTGTCGGTGAACCATCTCGGCGAGCCCAAAACCTTTCGGCGAGAGCTCCATTCTTTCGGTGAGACTGTGGTTGATCAGCAAGACGTTATGTCGAACACAGATGTCTTGGCGACCTGATTGAGCCCGTAAGTAAAAATTGGGCAACATTTTTGGTCACCTTTGTTGGATGTTTGCCTGCTAAACCTAGAAACCAGTAGCCAAACCTGTCCATTGGGCTTGGAGTCACTTAGTAAAAACCTCAGAACAGACCAAGAGCAATTTGCACATGGCTGCAACTCACTCGAGACCTATGAAGCAGATCAGGACACTGGAAACTTGTTGGAACCGGAGAAACTGAAGTGAAACTATTTATTGTGCTGGAACAACACCTAGGAAATGAAACAACAATTAAACTAAAGTGCAGAAGCACTTATTGAAAGCATAAAACCTATCTTAATATGTACAATGATAAATCATGCCTCAAAACAACGTTTGAGGTGAATCCCATTAACTGGGATTCATGTTTGATAACTGGAATGCATTATGCTCTTTACATTCAGTAACAACAAAAGGACCTACCTAGAAATGGTCAAATTTTGTATGTTTGCCTGGACCACTCTTTAGCACATCCCACTTGAGAACAATATCACCTTCTTTGAAAAATTTGGTTGTAGCTTTCTTATCAAATGTTTTCTTCGTTTGGAGCTGATGATACTCCAAATTTTTCATAGCTTTGTCTCTTGATTCTTCGAGCTCCATGAGCTCTGCATACCTCACAGACATTGGGTCTTGTTCTTCATACATCTCCAACTGGTGAACAATGTCTAGAGCTAGAAGCTCTACAGATAGAGGTAATCTAGCCTCTTTACCATAAACGAGGACATATGGAGAATTACCAACTGATCTCTTAGGGGTTATTCTATTTTCCCAAAGTGTAGATTTCAATGTGGTATGCCAAATTCTTTGATTCTCCTCCATAGTCCTTTTAATGATTCTGATCAGATTTTTATTTGTACTTTCAGCTAATCCATTACCCTGCGGGTAATAATTGGAGGAAGTATTCAAATGAATTATTTGTTTAATAGCCCAATCTGTGACTCTTAATCTGACAAATGCAAGAGAATTATCTGAAATGATGGAGTCAGGAACTCCAAATCTGGTGATTATATCTTCATAAAAATTCAAAACTGAAGATTCATTTGCTTCTTTCAAAGCTACTACT
This sequence comes from Sequoia sempervirens, assembly GCA_007258455.2. Classification (NCBI taxonomy): domain Eukaryota; kingdom Viridiplantae; phylum Streptophyta; class Pinopsida; order Cupressales; family Cupressaceae; genus Sequoia; species Sequoia sempervirens. The sequence continues at coordinate 93,443,252 of VDFB02000003.1, forward strand.
TTTGTCCACTATGTGAAATAGTCTGTAGCAGTAAGCACCCACTTGTAACCAGCACTGGATGGTGGATTAATTGGTCCAATAAAGTCAATGCACCATCTCATGAAGGGCTGCTCTACCTCAATTGGATGTAAAGGCATAGCGGGAAGCTTTTCCTTTCCTGCAAACAAAGCACATTTCATACACTTCCTTGACCATGCATATGCATCTTTGAACAATCTAGGCCAGTAGTAACCAGCTCTCATAATTTTCCAAGCGGTTGTCCTTGGAGCAAAGTTCCCTCCTGAAATTCCATCATGAAACTCATGCAGTACCTTTTCTGTTTGGTCAGCATCAATGCACCTTAATAAAACACCATTCAGATCTTTCCTGAAAAGAATATTATCAATAAGGACATAAGGAATTGACCGCAATCTGAAGTATCTTCGCCTTGCTCTATCTAGACCTGGTGGACATTCACCAGTGCGAAGAAAGTGGTCCATTTCTTGAACCCAACCTACAACTGATGCAAGTACGGCGCCTTGAACATTTTGAGGCTGATCAATATTAGCTAAAATAGCACTAATTTCTGATTTTTGTGCATCTTCAGAAGTGGAGGCAAGTTGCTCACAAATTCCTCTACCTCTGACTAGTTTTGTGATGTTGATGTTGATGTCAAATTTCATTACTTTTGTGATCCACCCTGCTCTTTTCTCACTGAGATCTTTGTTCAACAAAAACTCCTTCACACTCGGGTGTACAACCAAAATATGAATTTTATTGTTTGAAACTAGAGGCTTAAACTTCTTTAGGCTTCTGATCACAGCGAGAACATGTGTCTCAACAAATGTATATTTCTCTTCATAATCAGCAAGTACTTGACTAAAGAAAGCTATTGGTTGCTCTAAATTATCCCTGTTTTTCTGAACCAGCATAGCAGAGATTGAACTAACGCTGTCAAAAGCATACAAAAAGAAGTCTTTAGAGAAATCTGGATTTACCAGTGTTGGAGCTGATGCTAAAGCTTCCTTGATTTCTTCAAAACTATGTTTTGCTTCTCTAGTTCAACTAAAAACTACATTATTTTTAAGCATGGCAGTCAAAGGTTGTAATAAATTTGCAACATCAGGAATGAATCTTCTTAAAATTTTGATTCTCCCTAAAAAGCTCTGCAATCCTTTCTTGTGATTGGGTAATGGCAGTTCGAGTATAGCCTTAACTCTTTCAGGATCAATGGTAACTCCGTCTTTTGATACTATGTGTCCTAACAGTTTACCTTCATGAATTGCAAAAATACTCTTTGTAGGATTGAGAGATATTCCATATTCTCTGCATTTTTCAAAAACTTGCTTTATATGTGACAATTGTTCATCTGCCTTCTTTGAATATACAGTTATGTCATCTAAGTACACCAGCAAAAATTTCTAGATTAAACCCTGAAATTCCATATCCATGGCACGTTGAAAGGTGGCACCAGCATTAGATAAACCAAAAGGCATTCTCTTGTAGGCCATAGTGCCCCATTTTTTTGTAAATGTTGTTTTATACTAATCCTCCTCTTTGACTAGAATCTGGTTATAACCAGAATACCCATCCAGAAGAGAAAATCTCTCTGAACCAGCAACAGCTTAGAGAATTTGTTCCATAGACGGTAAGGGGTAATGATCTTTCAGAGATGCTTTGTTAAGATCTCTAAAATCCACACATAATCTTATCTCACCACTCTTTTTTCTAATTGAAACAAGGTTAGAAACCCAAGATGTGTGTTTAATTGGAAATACAATATCCCCCTCAACTAACTTGGTCAGCTCTTTGATCATTAAAGGTTCAAGCTTGGGGTTCAATGGTCTTTGTTTTTGTCTAACAGGCTTGGCATCAGGCTCTAACTCAATTGTATGTTGTGCAATATGAGGATCAAACCCTCTTAAATCAAAATATTGCCAAGCAAAAACATCATGATACTCTTGGCATAAAACAATGAAAGCTCTCTTATCTTCAAGTGAACAGATCTTGCCTAATTTGAGAAGCTTACCTTTAAAGATTTTCACTTCTTCATAATGATCTTCTTTCACTTGAATGTCGACTTTGCTCTTCTTAAGCTGGTCATCAGAATTGAATATGGATTCCAAGGTAACCAGCCCTTTGGGAAGTTTATTTGTCTTCAGTTGTATCACTTGATCATCATATTGTTGTTTGATCTTTTCTTGGTTCACTACAGAAAATTGATCTTCTTGTAGCAGAAAGGTTAAAATATGTTCATCACTTTCAAATACCTTCCAGTTAATGTTGTTATCAGGAATTGACGACCTAATAACCACCTTGATATACTACTGTATTTTATGTTTTTTTATATCGCTTGGGATATCAAACTGTGCTCCAATTGTTGCAAGTCTATCAGCATGCTTATTCTGATTGCGTGGAACAGAAATAAGATTGAAGGCATTAAATTCTTCAATTATATTCCATACTTTGTTTCTGTAAGACTTCAAAGCATCATTCTTGGCAACATTTAGCCCTCGAACCTGATTAACTATCAATTCACTGTCTCCATAGACTTTCAAACGGTCAATTCCTCTTTTCCTTGCCCACTCAAGGCCTTGAATGAGTCCTTTATACTAAGCACTATTGTTAGAACATGCAAAATCAAAATGAAAGGTTGAAAAATACTTATCACCCTGTGGAGAAACCAGCATTGCACCTCCACCTGCTCCATTCTTGCTTCTGGAACCATCAAAAAATATTTCCCAGAGTTCACTTTGTTGTTGCAACAACTGATCTGTACTTTTTTTGAGGTTTGGAACCTCTGAGTCAGGTTCAAGCATCACATAATTACCCATACCGGCATCTTGAATAAAATCTCTAGGACTGTCCAACACATTTTCAATTGCCCATTCATGAAGCAACATATCAGGAACAACTTCTGCTTGAAGTTTTTGAGCGGCAGCCAATTCACTGTCAATAAAAATGACAATTTGTGTCTACAATAGTAGGAACAGCATTGATAGGACTTGGATTGTATGGCTCAATGTGATCTTTGGCCAACCTCTCAGATTTAATGGTAACCTTAGTTCCATATCTTGTTCTAAATAGCATATGTGACCAATCAGCTGACACATAACCACCTATCTTAGCTGTAAAGTCTCTTGAGGGGCACAAAGAAAAGAAAGGTGGGAGATCTATGACACATATGTCCTGAGGAACTGAAAAATTCGGACAAGCATGAAGGGTAAGACTCAAATCTTTAATAACACCCAATGTATTAACAGAAGTACCATCCAATTGAATCACTCCTTTCTCTAAAGGCTGATACTTTAGTCCAAGCTTGTCGACAATTTGCTTTGGCATTACCGAGCTACTAGCTCCACTGTCTACCATATAGTTATGAACTAACTTATCGCCTATGATTACATACACGTAAAATGGACATGGTTTGACTTCTTTTCCTGCCTCTTTTTTGGGTTGTTTATCCTTTTCTTGGGGATTATTTGTCAATACAGTTCTGACTTGACCTATTGGAGACTCAGATTCATCACACTTTAAAATTTGACAAAGCTTAGTGTAACATATCTTTTTGACCTGGGATAGCTAATGAATCCCACATAGACATCATTACATTCATCTTTTTCATACTATCAAGAATATTATAGGGTACAACTAGGTTCACTTTATGATGTACCTTTATGCCAGCATGATCAGCTTGTAAGTGTGGCTGCTCCTTAACTAGGAGTTGTTGATTTCTTTGCAAACCATGAGTCACTTGAGATGTAGATGGTTCTGCAGTTGTTGCTTTCCCTTTATCAGCTGCTTGATCCAACTCAAAAGCTCTTTTCTTCACCCTTGTGTTAGCTACAACTGGAGAATTATCTACATTCAATCCACATAATTTCTCACCTTGCCAGTTAAGTAGGGTAGTATCATTGGTAGGTTGATCTTGGTGTTGTGGAGATGCATCATTGAATTCATTTTGCTGTGAACTTGAGGCATTATGTACCATAAGTTCCTGATTAATGAGTCCATTTGAGCAAGTGACCTGATTGTGTGGTTGGTTACAAGGGTAGCACCACTCATAATCTGTTGCTAGGTTGTTTTAAATAGGGACAAGATCCTTAACTGCACTAGCAGGTGTTGGAGCATAAGCCTGAAAAGGTCTAGTGTTTACACTCTATTTTGGGCCCTGGGAGTTTCCTTGATAAGCTTGTCTATTACCTTGATATTGTTGTTGCTGACCTGAATTCTATTGTTGATAGGGCTTGTTATATGATTGTTGTTTTTCCAAGGTCACAAGCTTATTTCCAAAAGTCTGTAATAAACTTTTGATCTCCTGTAACTCACTTGAAGATCTTGGAACAATAGTGTCTTGTGTTACAGTAGCTGGAACAGGTGGCAAAGGTACAAAAGGTGGTATTTGCAAAGGGATATTTGAATGAATATCTAGAAATATAGGCATTGGTGGCCTAGGAGCAATTTTACCAGCTTGTATTAGGTTTTTTTAGCTCTGATTGCTACTTCAAATGCATCTGGTAGAGAAACACCCCCCATTGATTGTATCATAACAGCTATATCATTGTTAAGAGCCTTCAAAAAGTATAAAAATGCAAATTCTAGAGGTGGTCTCACTGTTGTAGGGATTCTATCCCAAGTTCTTTGAAATCTGAAATTGAAATCATTCATTTGCTCTTGAGGAGCCCTCTTAAGCGTAGTTAATTGTTCCAACAAAGACAAATTATCAGACCTGTCCTGAAACTGCTTGTGTAATTTGTCACCCAACTCATCCCAGGTGGCAACTGAACCTACTCCAAGACTCTTGAACCACTGTAATGCTCTTCCTTTGAATGGTGTTGCAAGTAGTCTTACAGCTATGTCTTCTTGTGTAATATGGTGCACACCACATAAGGAAGCAACATCTTGTATATGTTCAATCGGGGTAGTCTGATCTTCCCCGGTGAAAATTGGCAAGCTTTTCAAAGCTGCCATTGGAATGTCATTGTGCTGTGTCAAATTTAATGGACTACCTCCATTAAATGGCACAAAAGGCTAATTTCTGGGAGCAGCCATTAGAGGTGGATTTAGATTTGTAAAAACTGCAGTTGATGAACTTGTTGCAACAACATAACTTGAAAATATATAACTAGCAAAAGCAACTGGACTGCTTAAAGGAGACCTTTCTGTTCCAAGGCTAGGTGAGGCTGAACGATTCTTAATTTGTTTTTTGGATGGTCTTCCTCTCCTTCTTGATGGTGAAAATGCAACTTCTGGTCTAACACCAGGTGGTGTAGACTGTACTCTCTTAGAAGGAGGTGCCCTTTTTGTTGCTCTGCCTTGTCTTCTGGGTGGTGACAGCTGCAAATATTCAAAAGAAACTGAGTTGCTCCTTGTCTGAAATCTTCTCATAAACTGTAAAAGCGTTGATTATGAATTTCTTTCTCTTTATGGAGTGGCCAAGTATGCAAAAAATGACTTTTGCAAAGTCTGAAACTTGTTGGTTGCATACCAAACTAACAAAATAATGTGGAACTCATCCCACTGGGTGTGCCAGAACTGTTAGCACCTAAAATTGCACCATGTTGAATGTAAAATTCAACAATCTAGTGTAACATGGGAAGACCTCTAAAGTTTTGGGTTACTTGTAGACAGAGGTCAACCTCCGGAGAAGGCCGACTTCCTTTGGTATCACCTAAATTACTGATTCTGTAAGGAAAAGGGAGAAGGAGTGCATGAAAATGAAAACTAAATCCTATGGTGATACACCGAACTGACAAGAGCAATGGAATACTTAGGTTACACTTAAAAATTGACAATGAACATAAGATTACTCATCAAATTTTGTAAGCTTTGGATTAATGTTTCACAAATAGGTTCGATTCACACACTTTTTCAAAAAAGGAAAATATTTTCACAGATTAGAATCCATGTGTGATTCTGTGAACACAGTTTGTGATTCGTATAATGATACTTTTGCAAAGGAAGGCATGAAAACAATAGATAAAGTTATAAGGGAATAGAATAAATTCATAGAAATAACTTGATCATTAACCTGAAATGCACAACACTTTGCAAGAACAAGATGGTAATTTGAAACATCAATCGTGACCAAGGTAAGCTTGTATATTATGCCCCAAATGAGTTACAAAACATAAATCAGCTGAGAAAGGATTTTTAAAAATCACTAACTCTCTAGAATGCATAATCTGAACTCCTCTACAAAGAGGAAAAAATTCCCTATATACAAAAGTCCCAGCCCCTAGGGCTTACAAAAATATCAGTGTTCATAAAGATCTGCCCTTAGATCTTTTAAATGAAGTTAATGTTGCATTCAAGTGTATCCCTACTGTCCATGTCGGTGTGAAGGATCGCCCTCAGGAGAAGTCCTTTGATCTTTTGCAACCAAAGCATTAACTTCTGTCCTCTGTGTCCACCCTCAAGCTTCCATCAGAGCCGCTTTGAATGCCCTTGAGTATAGCCATTAATATCGATCTGCCATCTGCCAGCAGAGATCCCAGCTGTCACGGAGACTCGTGGCCTTTTCTTCCTTTCGGTTTTCCTATGCTCAAAATCTTCCTGCAAGTTGACCATCTTCGAGAAGCAGCATCTGACCTTTATGTTAGATTCAAGCACCATTGTTTCACCAAGCTGACCCATGCCTTTGATCACAGAGTAGATCCATACCGCTTACATTCCGCTGATCTTCCACAGGGGCGGTCACAATAGTCTAGCAGTCAATGGTTCGCCCTTAGTTCTCCCTGATTGGGCGAACACACTCCACGTAAGATTCTCGGGCGGTCAAAAGTTGCTTCATCATAATCACATGTCGATGAGACACTAATCATGTCTCCCCAATGCGAGTACACCTCATAGCAGCTATCGGCATAACACGCGACGTTCGGAAAGAGTTCATAGCGAGCGGCCAGAGTCCTATCGATATCCAACATTGTCGCCCAAACCATCGCTATCGGCCAGACATAATAGCAAGTCCTTAGAAGTCATACCGATATCGCCATTTTGTCACCTAGACATCTGCATTCGGCAAGAGTTCTCGCCGAAGTCTGCAGCGGACCTATCACTATCGGCAAGACACCACCAGGTCGGCGGGACTTCATAGCGAACTCCTCCATTTTCCCCGAGCTCACTTCATTTTGGCAAAACCCTATCGGGTCGTCAAGACCTCTCGTCGAAGCTACCTTATTTTGGCAAGGGCTTATTTCAGTCAGGGAGACTTTGCTCGGTCGGTGAGACCTTTCGCCGAGCTCCTTTCCTTCGTCGAGACATCACTCGGTCAGGGAGACCTTTACCCCTTCGCTAGCCCCTATCGCCGAGACTTCAGCAATCAGAAAGATGTTATACTAAAGCCCCCACATTACACCGAAGGCATCCCGTTTCGGCGAGACCTCACCGGGTCGGCAGGACTTCTCGTCGATGACACCTCCCTTCATCGAGACCCTACCCTTTCGGTAGGACTTCTCGTCGACGCCGGTGGCTTCGGTGAGACCACCAACGGTTGTCGGGACTTCATGCCGAAGCCTTCATCTCTCAGCGAGCTCAGACCTTCTTTCAGGGAGACCACCACTTGTCGGTTAGACATCTCGGCGAGCCCAAAACCTTTCGGTGAGAGCTCCATTCTTTTGGTGAGACTGCGGTTGATCGGCAAGACATTTCGCCGAACAAAGATGTCTTGGCGACCTGATTGAGCCTGTAAGTAAAAATCGGGCAGCAATTATCTTTAATTATTTAATTACCAAATTTAAAATTTCCCTCATTTTAAATAAATGAAATTATTTAAAATGATCTCACATTCTTGACTGTCAGTTCATTTTAGTAAATAAATCTGAAAATCGATTATTTATTATCACACAAAATCCATATTTTGAATTAATTTAATCTTCTTCCAAAAATCAAGCAATTGAGAAAATTCTTGATTTTCCAAATCTACTTTTCAGTTCAACTCTTATCTTCTTGATTTTTTGAATCTCACAAATCAAGCAGTCTTTATCTTCTTGATTTTCGAAAATCTTTATCTTTTTGACTAATTATCTCATTTATTCTCGATCGCCAATTCAATCTTCTCAAATCACATCTTGACCACTCAATTAATGATTTTTCCCTAACCCTGATTAGGGATTGTCACATGAAATCTCGTCCACAGATTTTAGGCTTTCACCAGCTTTTAATCTTGTTCGTCCATCCAAAATTGTATTTTCTATAAAATGACAATTTTGCTCACATTTTCGACCACTCACGCTCATACTTACATTTTTCTTTACAGCATTCATGATATTTTGGCATATTCAATTCTAGTCTTAGGCATTATAGTCATTTTCTCATAGGCATAGACATTTATATTTCAATTCCTTCAAAGTTTGTTTAGGACATTGGCATAGTCAAAGAATTGCTCACACACTCGATCTGAGGACAACAATCAGCAAGTTAGAAGGTGCTATGAAGGTGAATCATGGAAGCTTCAACGAGTGACAGGTATAATCATTCTTGTTTTAGTTTTCATTGTTCTTGATAGCTTCTTTGGGTTTGTATGCTTTATTATTTGATAATCTTAATCCTACGAAATTAACCCATTGATACATTGGTGAACCCGACCGCTTTATTTTTTTGTTCCATACGGTTTTTTTTTTGTTTTTTGTCATTTTTGAGGGTATAGGTATGGAAGGCCACATTTAATTTTTATCACGCCGCATCGGATGCGTCGCGACGCAATCGAAGGATAAAATGACACAATCGCTCTGAGGTGCCGCATTCGCAGTACGTAACGCCGCATTTGACATAAACGAGCCGCATCTTCCTGTCAGACCGAGATGCATTCGCTCTGTTGCGATGCATTTTCCTGGTAAATTTTTTTCTTCCTTTTGCATTCTGGTTTTTCTATTTTCTATCATTCTTTGTTTTGCATTCTATTTTTTGTTCTTTTCTATTTGGTATTCTGGTTTTCTTTTCTAGCATAGGGTTTTCGTGTTACTATTTTTTGTTTGTAGCATGTGGCGGTTATATTTTGTGAGTCCAAGATTATTTAAGCAAACTACTAACTTGTGATTTTGTAGGTTCGAATGTCCAAGACTCATTTCTAAACATCGTGTTTATTTTTTATTAGATTACAACACATTTATTTTTGGTGCACTTAAAATAAACATGTCTTTCATTTTCTCTGATTGTGTTTGAAAGTGGTAGGTGAGTATGCTCACCCTATGCAAACTAGGTGATCAGAAAGCCAAACCCACTTTATCCTTGTGTAACCCTAATGCAATAACCGAAGTATCCTCTCCCCTTGCGCAGTAATGTGATCCTGGGTGTAAAAGAAATGATTATTGCCTCTAGAAATTGGGCCTGCCTGGGGATTTCATCACCCCAACGTGACTCAAACCAACAACAGAGCTAAATTCAAGCTACCCCCGACTGGTATATAAATGTGAATCTTAAGGGAAAACCTAATATTACGAGTGTGGATGTGTCATATGGACAGAGTAGTACTCCCATAAACCCTGTTGAGCTTAACGTCTTCAGACTGGAGTGCCACCTAATCGATGATTAATCTCTTGCCCCATGTATGGCCACTCGAACGGGGGTCTCGAATTAAAAACTCTTGTGTAGTAAGCCCAAAACCTTCTATTTGCTAGTACAGCACCGGTCGGTGTGAAGCCTTCCACGTCTTCGCAGTCTTTAGTAGAGGTGATCAATCTGCCATGGGAGTTTCATGGGGGTTGGAAGCTTGGTTGGCCTAAGAAGAGAGTGCACTGTAAGGGGGAGCCCGTGCAGCCAAGCTTCTAGATTCACACACTACTGATATGCGGCTGGGGAAACCCATGTGGAGTCTAGAGAATACTGTCCTGGCCTAACCTAGGATCGTACTTGTTCTCGTGTGCTTGTTTACTTTTCAAAATATTGTGCTTGCCAAGTGTTTGCTGGTTACTTAAACAAAACAAACAACAAAATAGTCAAACTTTCAACAATTCAATTTTTTAACCAAAACATCAGAAAAATTGACTTTTTTACACCCTGAGACGCATCTGTTAAATCGAAATCGCTCTGTCGCACCACATTTTCCAGACTTCGCAACGCATCTGCTCTGATAAATCACATTTGCTGCTCCAAACACTGCATTTTCCTGTCTTAAAATGCATTTTCCTTTTGTAAAGCCGCATCCGAAATACTGAACCGCATTTGACTTCTATAAAGCCGCATTTGTAAAACTGAACCGCATTTGCCATTCCCAGAGCCGCATTTGATTGCTGCAACGCATTTGCTTCCTGTAATGACGCATTTTCCTGTCAACAAAGTAAACCCTATTTCAGACCAGAATCTAAGTCCAGACGTCTTAGCCTATTGTCAAACATCTTTTTCAAAAGTCTTTGTCAGAAACCAAAATTTAAATTGCTCAAAATGTCCATCATTTGTATTCATTAGCTTGCACTTTAACCATAGGTTTAAAATTTTCATATTTTAGTTGCATTCCTTAGGCGTCATAATCATCATTTTTTTTCCTTAGGTTTCATCTTGGAAAACTTTGGATTAGGCCAAATCTCCACACTTTTCAAAAATCATTGTTTTCAAAATTAGGGTATCTTGGGATAGTCATTATTCCTCTTTTCGGTCATTGTCATTTTTGTGAGAACCTCCAACTCAACAGTCTAGTTAGGCAGGCTCACTCATCATTTTGACCTTGTCATTTAGTCCCTTTAGCAAGTCCTTTTGATAACCTAAATTGAGACATAAGTCAAGCTTAGAGTGGTTAGACAAACCTTTCTCCAAACATTGTCCAAACTTAGTCATCATTTTAAACTTAGACTTTGCATTGTCCACCTCTAGTCCTCATTCTGAACCTAGACTTTGCATTAATCGCCTTAGTCCTTTGTCAGCATTACCATCTTAGTCCTCATTCGACACTTTGGCTTTGACAACCTTGTCATTTTGCATCAATCATTTCCTTGGTCATCACCTTGTATTGCCATCCTTTTATCACAAAATACAAAAAAAAAACACATAGGCTAGTATCATCCTTGCATTTCGTCATCATTTTCATTACCCTCATTTGAGCAATTCCCTTTTATGGTGGAAACTAGACTCCAAAGAAAGAAAATACAAATGGAAAATTTTGGACAAGATTCTAATTCCAATGTCACCAATCACACTTATGACCCAAATTGGACTTTTGACGACCCATTTAGCAACACGAATACTCAACCTCTCACGACCATAATACCATCCTCATCAAACATCCCCTTTGAACCATTCTTACGTAAGGATGAATATGGACAAATACTTGAGGAAAACCTAGAGGTAGCAGCACAAGATCCAAAGGCGGCCTACTTTGTCAAACAAATGGTCTTATATGATAGAGACAGATATTTGGCCATGCTTTTAAGTCAAGGAGCTAAATTACCTCATGGGTTGGACATTGATACCTTGAGATCAAAATCTCCTGCCAATAACATCAACAATACACATAACATGTCAAATAATGGTCAACCTCCAAACACCACAAGCAATACCTTTTTGATGCTACCTCGCAAAATGTCACAATGACCATGAGTACTACCTCCAACATTCCAAACAACTCCAATTCAATAAACGCTACATCCATTGGAGGATCACAATTCGTCACAGTGCCCACAATATCCACAACATCATCACAATCGGCTAGAACCACCTTTGGGTCCTCGGCAGTGTGGGCAAGTTATTCCAATCCTCTCTTTACCACTACGGTAAATTTCATGGGGGCATCATCAAGCCATACAAATCCTCCATTGACAACTACATCTACTACTATGAGTACATCTTCATCATATCCTCTCATTGGTATCTCACAAAATCCTTTGGGTGGAGGTAAACGACGTATCTTTATTCAAGGACAACAACAAAATGTTAACGCGTCAACACAGCTTAATGCCATCACCTCCCAAGGAAAAAATACGGCCATTCCCCTTGTACAAACCCAACAATTTGGACAAGGTAGTCAAAACACACAACCTATGGAATCATTCGCACATCAAAATATTCATGGTCCCCATATTCCCCAAATATCGACCCAAATGGATGGGGGACACATCCCAACATACTCACCTCATATTCATACCCACCAACATGCCCTCATTCCAAACTTTCAATACCAACAACACGCAAATTAGAACACATCATACATGTCACAACAACATGTACCTCAACAACACACCAACATCCAATCACAACAAATGGGGACCTATGGTGTACCAATCAATCTGATGTATGGGGCCACAAATGACCCTATAATCGATGCCTTACAATCAAAGTTGATGGGTCTAGAGAAGACCATAGAAAACATACAAATATCCGTCTAGAAATTAGAGGTTTCATATGATTTATCTGTATATCCCTTTGACATGAACTTATACATGCCACCATTTCCTCCAGGATATGTGTCACCTAATTTTACCAAATACAGAGGAAAGACAAACCCTATCGAACACGTCCGAGAATTTGCAACCAACTATATGGATGTCACATATGAACCAACATACTTGATGAGACTCTTTTCTAAAATTCTTGTAGGTCCTACCCTTGAATGGTTCTCCACTCAAAAATATATCCGAACATGGGATGAACTTAAATGCAAATTCATAAAAAATTACTCGTACAACATTGACATGGACACCTCTATTACTAGCTTATGCAATCTCATGCAAGAGGATGCTAGCGAAACATTCATCCCATTCTTCCAAAAATGGAGAAGTCTAGCTAGTCGTTGTCACATTGACATACCCGAAAAGGAAAAGGTGGACATGTTTGTTCAAACACTTCTAGGACCCTTAAAATATGCATTACAAGTACATTGTTGCACAACCTTCACGGACCTAGTTGAAAAAGGTGTCCAGATAGAGAAAGCCCTTATTGCAAAGGGAGAGCTAAAGTACGGTCCTAAAAATACAAATGCAAATCCTCCCACTGACAAAAATAAGTATTGGGTAAAAAATAAACATGTTACCAATGACGGTGTTGTTGATGCCAACGCTGTAAACACTATGGGTCCTGTACTGGCTCTCAAAGGGGTTCAACCACAAAACAAGCCAACGACGATACTAACACCCCCACCCCAAACAACCAAAATGGTCAAAACAGTAAAAATCAAGGACAATACCGTCAAACAAGACAATTCCCCAGGGGTCCAACATACACTCCCTTGGGTGAGCCCATGGAGGAAGTCCTGAAGAAATTCCTTCAGAACGGTCTCATCACACTTGAAGAACCAAAACCGTATGAACCAGGGAAATTTAAACCGTCATGGTGGGATGATAATGCCTTCTATGCTTACCACCGGGCTAAAGGACATAAGACATTGTCCTGTCGACAACTCAAAAATATTGTGCAATACCTTATCAAGAGTCGAATAATCGAATTGGGTGGGCCACAATTTCCATCAAATTCTGACCATACCATTCATAAGAGCCCATTGCAAGACCATGGTTCTAATAATGCTTCCACGTCAGGTCCTAAGACAAATAATAATCAAGCCAATTATGCCCGCGCCAAGTATGACTATTTCGGTGGACCTACTATAAACAATGTCTGAACTGACGATGAATACATCAACACCATCACAGTCAAACGAGCACCCCAATGCAATGCCACTACTCGAAGTGGCAAGGTCACAATAGTTGGTCTGCCTCCCACTAGGCAACCTAAGATTACCATACCTGGTCCATCTCCTAGGCAATCACAACCTGCCTCGACCACAAAGCAATGGAAACCTAAGAGTCAGTTTAACCTTATTGACCAGCTTGGAAAAAATCCCGCACAGATTTCCATACTTGAGTTGCTTTGCATCTCTCCCACGCATAAGGCTATCTTGGATAAAACCATGCAAGATTCATTTGTCCCTAAGGATATTGATGTCAACCAATTTGAGACCATGGTGGGATACCTCACTACACCTCACCATGTCACATTTTCTTATCAAGACTACTCGTCACCCAAGACTAACCATAACGATGCATTACACATTGAAACTTTCATCCATAAGCACAAGGTCAGAAGAGTTTTAGTAGATGGCAGAGCAGGATTGAACATATGCTCCTTGAAACTAGTTAAGGCTCTAGGATTTTTTGATGCATGTGTGGACCCTACAAAGAGTATAGTCATAAAAGCATATGATGACAAAGAATGTTCTTCATGAGACATTATTTCTCTTCCTATCAGAGTGGGACCAGTCATTGTGGATACAACTTGCCAGGTCCTGGATCTAGAATTACCTTACAACATCTTGCTCGGCCACCCATGGATTCATGCCCTAAAAGTCGTTCCCTCCACATATCACCAATCCTTAAAATTCCCATTTAACGGCACATAAATCACTATATATGGAGACCCTAACCCTTTTCAATATTGTACCAACCTAAGGGGTATTTCCAAAAATCAAGTGCCCATCAACTGAGAAGCTCCTAGCTCCTCTTCTTCCAAATACATTGACCCATCCACACTCGCATCATCTTCCACGACCACTCTTTCCAAATCTTCCACCACACCACCGCCTTCCACACTTCCTAAGGATGAACCCAATGTCAAGATCCAGGACCTAGGCTGTGGAGAATTCAAACTACATACGGCATATAGCATCACAACAATACCCAAGTCTCTGAAGGTCTATGTTCGACCATGTTTTAGAATGAAACCCAAAGAAATTTTCAAAGTTCCACCAAAAACGGTTTTCACAAAAATGGGGAGACATGAGTAACGAGGATCTTGTTGATATTACAGGATGGCTCTATAAAGAAATGGCCGACCTACCCCCATTACCAGTTAGGAAATATGACAAGGGATATGACATGATGAAGGAAAAGGGTTACGATGGAACTAGTGGCCTAGGCAGAAATAAAACTGGACGAAGAGAGCCCATAGAATCTTTCAAAATACCAAAGTATCTTGGATTAGGGTATGGATTTCCCGACAATGATGACCGACATACCAGTGGACTTTCAAGTGAGTGCATGCATGCTTCGGAAAGTGTCGAGACCGCTAAGGAAACCTTTACCGAAACTGACTCCCAAAAGTGGGAATTTGGCTCCCAAAGATCCTTAAGTGAATGTTGCCTCGATGATTTGTTCATTGAAACGAGGGAGCTTACCTCTGAACAAAATTTTTGGAAAACATTTAAAATCGATCTAGCACCAAATAGTCACAGCTCCATTTCCCTTCCCCATGACATACAAGCCCCACCATCCCAACCTCATAACCATCAGTCAAATCCATTTGAACTTCTAGATAACGCTGACAACGAATATGAAACAAGTGAAGGGGAATATTGGATAGAGTCTGATGTGGAATTGGATGATGATAATTTCATCTACAATATCTCTGAAGCCATCTGCATGCTTTCTGCATCCTCCCCTCAATTCACCAATGCTAACGATGGCATTTCTCTAGTCTATCTACAATTAATCGATTGGGACCAACAAGGCCCGCCAGTCCTGGACACCTTTCAGAATGATGAGGCTATTGCAGAATTTATGGGATTACGTGAGGGCATACCCAATGGTGATCACAAGGTAGGATTCATCATTGACCTAGATTGTGCAGCCTACTTCGGCGAGACTGCTACATCCTCTAGTCACAAAATTAAAAATAAGAATAAAACAAAAAATGAAACGTCTTTAGGTGAAAACCAAAAGGCACCTTCTAATGAAAAAAAAGTAAAAACAAAGGACGTATATGCAGGTGAAAACCTCTCCAAGGCACCCAAAGATGGAGGGCTAGACTTTCTTCCCATAACACAAGAGAAATCAGCTATGCTCATAGAAGACACCATAGAAGACAACATATCAAAAATAGAAGATCCCAAAATGGTCCTCTTTGTTGCATCCTTGACTGAAGAGGAGAGACCAAAATTTCACAAATTATTTGCAAAATGTAAAGTCAACTTCACATGGTCCTATGCCGACATGCTGGGACTAGACCCAGAACTGGTTCTGCACCACCTGCCACTATTGCCCAATGCCAAACCAGTTAAACAGAAGTTACGCAAAATGCATCCTCAAGTTGCTCTATTGGTCAAGGCTGAGTTGAAGAAACTTCTAGATGTTGGGTTCATACAGTCTATTGATTATGTTGAATGGATATCTAACCTTGTGCCAGTAACAAAGCCAAATGGAATGATCTGAGTTTGCACAGCTTTCAGAGACTTAAACAAGGCACACCCAAAAGATGACTCTCCTTTTCCGAATATTGATATCATAGTTGACCTCACGATAGGATATGAGATGTTGTCCCTCATGGACGGTTTCTCAGGCTATAATCAGATTCGTATTGCCCCCGAAGATCAACATAAAACATCATTCACTTGCCCTTGGGGTACATATTGCTGGAATGTCATGCCATTTGGTCTTAAAAATGTAGGTGCCACATATCAGAGGGTTATGACCATTATCTTTCATGACATGATGCATAAAATAATGGAAGATTATGTAGATGACCTTCTGGCTAAATCAGTTACAAGAAAAGATCATCTGAAGGTGTTAGACACAATCTTCAAGAGACTAGAAGAATACAAAGTCTGGCTGAATCCTAAGAAATGTGTCTTTGGTGTAACATCGGGTAAACTCTTGGGATACATAGTTTCTCGAAGAGGCATTGAAGTTGATCCAGTAAAAGTCAAAGACATCCTGGACATGCCTCCTCCCAGAGGAATAAGCGAACTCAAGACATTACAGGGCAGGGTACAATCTATCTAACATTTTATAGCACAATTGGCTGACAAGTGTCAACCATTCCAATATCTTCTGCGCAAAGGCAACCCCTTTGTGTGGACAGATAAATGCCAAGAACCTTTTTAGCAGATAAAAGATTACTTACTGTCACCGCCAATCCTCATGTCTCTCATCCACGGAAAACCTTTGATCTTATACATCTCTGCCACTACTTCAGCACTGGGGGCATTACTAGCACAAAACGACCAAGAAGAAAAATAAAGGGCCATATATTATATCAGTCGGACACTGGTCGAGTATGAACTAAATTACACATCAATTGAACACGCTTGTCTAGCAGTTGTCTTTGCAGCTCAAAAGCTAAGACATTATATGTTGATCCATCAGACACAGTTGGTAGCCAAGATTGACCCCCTCAAATATCTATTGAGTCGTGCAGCATTGACAGGATGTCTGGAAAAATGGGTCATGATTGTAAGCAAATACGACATTCATTATGTCGAAAGAAAAGCGATCAAAGGATAAGTGATTGCCTACCAATTGGCAGACACGCCTATACAAAGTGATCACCCCTTAGTGGCAGATTTCCCAAATGAGTCAATATTCCATACAAAACCAAAGTCACCCTAGAGGCTATACTTTGACAGATCGCATACTAATCATGGCTCGGGGGCAGGGATATTTTTTATCACCCCTCAAGAAGATTTCATTCCCAAGTCTTTCCGCATAGCTATCCCATGCACAAATAACGTGGCAAAATATGAGGCACTGGTTACGGGACTTAGAATGGCAATAAAATGGAAAATCAGAGCATTGCATGTCTATGGGGATTCTCACTTAGTCATCAACCAAGTTAATGATGACTATGACACAAAAGATGAGAAGCTCATGCCCTACAAACAAATGGTTGATAGCTTCCAGACATACTTTCACATGGTGACTTTCGAGCAAGTTCCGAGAGCACAGAACAAGGCAGCAGATGCCATGGCTACAATAGGCTCTCTCCTCGACATTCCAAGCAATATGCCTCAGTTGGAATTCCTGATAGAACAACTGTTGGTCCCCGCCTATGATGTTCTAGAATCAGAGACGGTCTGCGAACTTGTTGGTCCTGATTCTCCCTGGTACCAAGACATCCATGACTACCTTAAGTCTCAAACCCTCCCCCCTAATCTGTCCAATAACCAAAGGAAGTCTTTTATCTGAAAATCCGCAAGATATGCCATCGTTAGCGACACCCTTTATCGCCGTAGCTTTGACAACACCCTCCTTAGATTTCTCGACACCAACAAAGCATGCACAACCTTACGCGAAGTACATGAGGGTATATGCGGGTCTCATTCGAGTGGTCCTACTCTGGCCAAGAATATTACGAGACTTGGGTACTATCGGCCAACCATTAAGAAAGATGCATTAGAATATGTCAAGACTTGTCGCCAATGCCAGATTCACAGTGATTTGATTCATGTTCCAGCACAAGAACTTCGGCTGATCACGTCTCTGTGGCCCTTCGCACAATGGGGACTTGACCTCATGGGCAAGATCCATCCTACCTCATCCAATGGCCACAAATTCATCATAACCACCACTGAGTACTTTACGAATTGGATCGAAGCCATCCCCCTGACGTACATAATCGGAAAACAAATATCCAAATTCATTCTTAACTATATCATTTGTCGTTATGGCCTTTCGCAATCCATCATCACTGACAACGAATGTCAATTTAAAAACCAATACGTTAGTGAGTTATGTGAGGGATTTCATATCCAACATCATTTTCCTCTCTGTATTACCCACAAGGAAATGGTCAAGCCGAAGTGTCAAATAAAAACATTGTTAAAATCCTTAAAAAGATTGTCAATGACATTGGTCGTGACTGGCATATTCAACTCAACCCTGCTCTATGGGCTTACCACACTAGCATTTGTACGCCTACGAGAGCCACTCCTTTCACCCTGGTCTTTGGAGTTGAGACCATCTTGCCCATTGAGGTTGAAATTTCTTCCTTACGAGTCTCCCTGAAGAGTCTGACCGATGATGAGGAGTATAGACAGTCACATCTACACGAGCTGGAGATGTTAGAAGAAAGAAGGCATAATTCCCTGAACCATCTGTAGGCATATCAGAACCGTATCTATCGCAGTTACAACAAGAGGGTCATGGTTAGGAAGTTTGACATTGGTGACCTAGTCCTTGTGCAAAACCCTAAGAATCAAGCTGACAGAGAAAAACCTGGAAAATTCAAACCAAATTTGCTAGGTCCCTACGTCATCATATCCTCCTTTGGTTCTGGGGCTTATCAGCTGATGACTCAAGAT
Organism: Sequoia sempervirens; assembly: GCA_007258455.2. NCBI lineage: Eukaryota > Viridiplantae > Streptophyta > Pinopsida > Cupressales > Cupressaceae > Sequoia > Sequoia sempervirens. The sequence goes on from VDFB02000003.1 coordinate 93,462,225, forward strand.
GGAGAACAACTGGCAGAGCCTATCAATAGTCTACATCTCTGAAAGTTCTATGCATAGCATCAGAAGGTCGAGCTGAAAACCTTAAAATACAAAAAAATTGAAAAATGGTAAAAATTGTTGCCTTGATGAAAACCTAGAAAACAGGCATCTTGGCGGCACCAAAAAATAAAAATAAAAAAAATGAATGAAAAAAATAGTAAAGATAAATAATTCGTCCAATGAAAACTGGCAAACAGGCACTTTGGATAAGTACCATGGTGAAAACACGTTATCAATAGTTTTGCACTGCTAAATGCAGATTCAAACCAAACTTGGAAACTCCTGATGTGGGTGATCTACGAAAGAGGAATCTCCAGAGTGAGCTGGTTCTCCGAATGATGAATTCTACTCTAACACTTCTGAGGAAAGGGATGAAGGATAACTGAACATAAAAACCTATTTCTAAAAGATGATTCACCAAACTTATAAGAATTCAGACCTAACCACTCATAACAACTTCTCTATTGCAGTAATCCTCACAATCTCATTGGCACACATCCCATCAGTGATTCGCATGAAGATCTGGAAAACAAATACAACATGCAACCTGAAACATGTAATTCTGAAACACCACCTATAACAGCAAGACATAAAAGGATTTCAATTTGAAAACACAAGTACATCAGATTGCTATTACAAAACTTGAGACAGAAAATAAGGAGATATTTGCTGCTCTATTAAAACTGGAAGAGTGTCAATCTATCCAAACTGAGTATCAAAAGGTTTACAAGCTCCCCGAAATGAGTAAGGGCAAGAAACTTATCTGAACTGATGAGTATGGAGAGTTGAAAGACTAAATCTATCAAAAGAACTCTCAAGGAAACCCTAATCTGAGCTCAGAAAAAAACTCAAGGAAAAAAGGCCTCAAACAAACTCAAAAAATGCTTTAAAGCAGAAAAAAGCACAAAGCTTTTATGATTACACTGTCAAGCCCCTAAAAATAGGCAAATTTTGCTTTAAAAGTTCAAAAAACACCTTATCTCTCCAAGATAAGTCTGGAATTCGACCAAGAAGAAAAGTCAGTCAAAGATCTGCTAAAAATAGCAAGAAAACATAAAGCAGTTTATAAAACATCGCTTTTATGCTTCTACTTTTACAAGATGCAGATTTTTTACAATTTGTTTATTTTTGCAACTCAAAGATTGGAAATCTTTTGCAAAAATAAAACTGCTTATTTCTCCAAGATACATTCTGATTTTCTCAAAAAATCGAAAAAAAACATTAATCATAATCATCTTCTTTTCATCTAAAATAAAACTCATTGATTTCTTTAAAATCAATTTTTAAAAAAAGAACCCTAAAATAGGTAATCATCAAAACCTAACTCTAGGTTACTAGGGAGGGATTCACCATTACATTCTCATTGTTTTCTCATAAAACAATAATATGACCTACATCCAAGTCTTCACTTTCTACTAAGGCAAAAGAATAAATCAAGACCTATCCATCGACCTAGGCACATGATTTCGGCCACCCTCAAATACATTACACTTCAGACTTTGAAAAACATAAGGCATAAATTTAAAATTTTGACCCCACTTTGAATTTCGACATATGCTCAAAACCGAACAATCTGGATGCTGATGGTATTTGAATTAGGCATGAGGAAATAGGGTCAAACCCTAATTATCATTCATTTCACTCGTAACTTGAGAAGAAAGAAACTCTATCTGAGAGAAAACTGCCGCCATGATGGTGTTGGATTCGAGCCTGTGTGCTTCAGAAATCTTCCCTTGCTCTCTAGTTGACCGAATCTCTAGTGGGTAAGCTTCCTTTCATGGCGAAATAGCTTTTCCACTTCATTATTTCGAGTATCAAAAATCCCTAAGGGCGCGGTCTGCATAAGTTTGTTTCTAATCTTCTATTCTTTCTTTGACTTCTCCATACCATTATGAGTTCGAGCTTGATTAGAGACTATGGAAGTTTTGACTTGTACTCTTGTTCTCCTTCACTGTGCAAAGGTAAGCTTTGTGTTCTTAAACTCTATGGCTTCGTATTCTGCTCATTTTGGCCTCAAAGTCGTGGCTAACGTACTCTACTATCTCTTCATATTGTATTTTTTGTGTGCTTCTCGTACTACTGTGTAAGCCTGACCTTCATTGTGGGCTCGACTCTCAACCTCTGGATGCTCAATGAAACTTCTGGTCGCGGCAAGAGTACCCAGTTCCTGCCTCGAACTGGTAATCTTTTGCTCTGTAGAAACTCTAAAAGACTTTCCTTTTTTTATGAATCTTCTGGCCATGTACAGGTCGTGCCAAAAGAGCACTATAGGAAGCATTTTTGCAGATTTTGGGCTCGACCCAGAACAGAAAACTACCATTATATTAATTTAAAAGAACCTTTGTTTGTGGGTAACACAGGAACTTAAATAAATCTGCATTTCTCCCTCTCTGTATTTCGACCCAGAACATAAAGCTTGCATTCATTTTATGTTCTTGCCATTTTACTCCAGATTTCACATGGGTATTTATGTAGCTATCTTTTTGCATTTGAAACTAAACTGAAGATGGGTACTCGAAATTTTTAAGGAAACTCCATCTTTCTGTATTTTGAGAATAAACCCACATGTGGGTATTCGAAATTTTGAAGGAAAACTCTATTTTCTTCTTTCTTGAGCTCGATTTATCACAGAATTGTTCATATTTGTAGTCATACTGTTGTTTTCATGAAAAACCCATATGGGTATCATAAATTAGCATACTTATGTACTCTTCGAAAGAAAACCCTCATGTGGTTATTCAAAATTTCTAAAGAAAAATGCATTTTATGTGTTCTGAAAGCATTCGAGACTATGAAGTAACTGTTATTCCTTCTATCCATATGGCTCGAGCTAGAACAAACAGTGATTTACCCCACACTTCTGAAACAAAACAATATCATGAGTTTTGGAATTTTTTAAAGCAAAAGCATGTATTTTATATTTCTGACAGAACTCGACCTCCCATACTTGCTTGAAATGGTGATAAACTGTATGCTTGCTTGCATTTATTTTAGGATCTTGGCTCAAAAAAAACCAGTGACATTTTGTATTTATGTGACCTTTCTTGATAACTATAATACCTGAGCTCAATTCATGGAACTGTTATTGACATGGAGTTGTAAACTATTATTAAAAAGAACCTCCAACATTCATATTCTGAGAGTACTCTCTAGGTACTAAGAATTTGAAAGATCCGTCTTTGAATGCACATTCTGGAACCTCGTATACATATGAAGCTCGAAACTAAAATTCCATTATGGTCTCCTATCGCATTATGTGCTCATCTTGTAGATATGACAGAAACCTTACCTCACTGTTCTGTCAAGACCTTGACTGAGTAATCTGGAAATGATCAACATCTTGCATATTTGTTATATTTAATTCATGGCTTGACCAATTACAAGTGACATCTTACCTGACACCTGTAACTCACAGAAACAAAATGAAAGAACATCACATTTGATTGTTGTCCTTGACTAAGCATTGACACACGATCCCGTTTGAGGCACCATTATAATCAAAATGAGTTCACTACTTTTGTTGTATCTCCTAATAACTGGTACTCCATATTTGAGTATTGTATCACTGACACTCGTTACTGTATCTGGCTACTCCCTTGAAACATAAATTGCCATAGTTAAGATCTGAAAATACAAATTGATCCAAAGTGAACTCCTATTCTTTCTGTTTTAGCACTTATGCAGGGCGTTTATCTTAACATTGAATCATACTGGAATGTACCTAGCCTTCAGTTCTTAGGCACAACTGACACCTCAAAACCTTCTTCCGGAAACAAACTGTTTGCTCTTTCCTTAATTCTAACACAACAGCTTTCACTTCCTACACTTGAATTCTGTAGAAGTTTTTTTCATTTTGCTTTTGAATTGAAATATTGCATCAGTATGGACCACTTTTAAAACACCGGTTCAAATGTATAACTGGTAACTCAGAATCATTCTGGAAAGAAAATACATGCTCCTCTGTTATTTTTCTGAAAAGATCACTTTATTATTACCATTGATAATGCAGTATTTCTTCACCAGTCAGCTCAGAACTAGAAATTTATCTAACACTCAGGTGCACTGTCTGTATTTGTTCTCGTGAGCAACATGGTACTCTTCATGCATTTTTATATTTCACTACTCAAACTGCTCTCAGAAACCATTCTCTTTGATCATGAAAAATAGAACAAATCATTAAGGCATATGTATGCCTGTTCACTATTCAAAAGAGAAATAATGAATTGAAACTCACATGACATGATTATAATCAGCACAGAAAAATGAAGTAATTTAGCAATCTCTGATGTAAATGCATTCTGTTAAATTCCTTAAGTGAACTAAACTCACTGTTCACCTATAGCCTTCAGAAAGAAATGTTGATCGTTATGAATGCACATTTGGTTTCGTTACTTGATGGATAACTTTGTTTTACTCTTTCAGTTGTATTTCACTTTGTTTGATGTATATGATGAAATATCTTTCAAAACAGCCCATTTAATGCATAGGGCAGCATGTCAGGCTCTACCCTTGTGGGAGCCCGTTTTACTCCACATGCTTGGTCTTCGAATAATGTTCCGCTTCATGACTTTACCTATACCTGCACAAGGAAACAAACAGTGTTAGCATAAAAAATGGAACATGTTGATTATGATGTTGATACTTCTCCTTCAGTTCACTTCTTCATACTGCATTTGATTGAATTTGATTGTTTCAATGCATTGCTAATAGTATATTGTACTATTGTAGGTGCATCATATGAGTTATGTCATATTCGGAGCCACTGACACCCCTCCTTTCCTCTTACAGGTCGGCGAAGCTCGAGACGGCGAGGTGCACCATTCAACATCAAGCGTCAATAACAGGCAATGATGACTATGTTGTTGCTTATATGTTCTCCTTTCGCATCTTCAGTAGTGCATTGTGCTGTTAGAAATGTATTGGAATAGTTATAGTTATATCCACAGCTTGTGTGGATCCTTGATTTCAGTTTTTGCTTTTCAGTTGAAAAGAAAAATGCATCTCATGCAATGTTGTAATGTTATTCTAATTGTGAAATCAAATGAAGCCTTGTAAAAATATGAGTTCTTTTGAAATGAATAAAAGCATCTGAAATGTTATTTTGCTAATGTACTCAATTCTGTCTTTCTTTTAAATCTGCAACCTCTGAATGGCACTTTGCAAACTCATAACTTCAAAAATGCATAATTGTTACTCAAATGCACAAAGTAATGCAAAACAGCCTTAAAAAACAATCTGCAATTCCACTTATTGTTGAAAACAATCAGCCAGCTCCTCCATTTGAGCTGAGGCGAAAAAATATGTAACAAAACCTGGCAAACAGGCGACATACGTAATCAATCATTGCTCTGCCATCTACTGTTACTTTATATGTCTTGGCCAATGATGAAACACATTTTATGTCATCGCCACGACATCTTCCATGACATCATACCCTTCCTTTCATGTTTGACAAACGGTGGACATCAAGTCCTGAATACTATCCATCTGACACCCCATGCATATCCCTTTCACGTCCTTTAAAATTGGCTAAGTCTTGGACCTGACTAGGGGAAAAAAAATTATCATATGACTGCAATGAATATCACACATGGTCTCAGCAATTGTAAAAGCCCTATAAAAAGACAAAAACATCACAAAATGTCCTGAAAAAAGACCAAAAACATCACAAAAAGTCCTGAAAAAAGACCAAAAACATCACAAAAAGTCTTGAAAAAAAGACCAAAAACATCACAAAAAGTCTTGAAAAAAAGATCAAAAACATTATAAAATGTCCTCAAGAAAGACCTAAAAATTGAAAAACATCCTGAAGAAACCACAACAAATGTCAAATTGTCTCGAAAAATGCAAAACCAAAGTAATTTCTTGTCAATTATGTCAACGCAATATGTCCTTGTCATTTTTCTGAACTACGTTGTCTCTGCGCATTTGCTACGTAGGCAAGACTCATTTTCGAGTCCCCGAGACATTAGGTCAGTCCTTTTAGGTTTGTCAAAATAAAATCATGATGCAATCTTTGGTCATCAAGACAAAGTCATTGGTCGTGTCGAACTACGAGGTCTTTGAGTGTATGACGTAGGCAAGGCCATCTGTCGATGAGCCCCCGAGGCCACACTAGGTCAGTCCATTAGGGTTAATGGCACTACATCAGCACACACATCACTAAGTCTTAAAGTCAAACAAGTCATCTCTAAATAAGCCAATTACTGCAACCAAATTACAACAACCATTTAATAAACATGACAATCACACCAGCATGACAATATCGACATATGGTCAACACAAGTCAAACTCAGTCAAAACAAGTCAAATAATCATAACCTGTCAAACTATCAAACCCTTGGTTACCTTTTAGATGTGTCCTTCTAAAGAATAGTCTCTGTCATTTATGCCTTAGGATGTGTCCTTCCTAGGCATCGTCATTATCATTCGACATTTTTTTTGAGGGATCCTCTTCACATTTAAGGATCACTCCTCTCGACATTACTATCTTTCAAATGTGTCCTTTTGAAGAACAATCTCTGTCATTTGTGCCTTAGGATGTGTCCTTCCTAGGAATCGTCACCATCCCTGTCACTAGAATTTTGAGGGATCTCTTTTGACATTTAGGGATCAACCCTCTCGACATCAACATTATTTAGGATGTGTCCTTCCTGAATTTTGCAATCTTCGGCATTCATCATCTTGGCATCGTCAGAACCTTGACACCTTGGCATCTCAACATCATCAAACCTAACATCTTGACATTAAAACATGGGGTATCCAAACACACTTGGCAAACACTTGGCACTTGTCTTTTGGCTTTTCATCATGGTACTAGTTTTTCAGTGAGACCCCCACAACAGGATTTGGAGAAGCAGCGACGTATCATGACATTTGTCTTGACTTTTGGCATGCATGTTACTAGTTTCTCAGCGATGTCCTGACTACGGGATTTAGAAAAACAACAACATATCATGATAATGGCTCTATTTTTTATTTTGGAAAATCATGTTGCTAGTTTCTCAAGGATGTCCTCAAAACAGGATTTAGAGAAGCAACGACATTACATGACTTGTCCCTTTTTTTTTCTGCTTATGGTTGGTTATGACAAAAAGACTAGGGCAATTGCGCTCTTAGTATGAGTCATTATCATCCTTGTCTGTGACTTCCTATCTTACGTGATGGTACAACCTTGTACACCTTGATCTATGTCATATCATGGTGTTTGTTGGCCATTACAATAATCTTCCCAATGATGATTAAGAGCAATAAATATTAAAATTCCTATCGTAAAGTTTTGAAGGATTTGGTCTAGGAACTAACATGCATCTCCTTCCGCCTTGTCATCTTCTCTCTCCCATCTCACGATGATATCCTGTGAGATACAAAAACATAAGTGCATGCATAATCATATAGACATTGCATTAGATCCATCATATATCATCCATAGCATTAAATCATATACATATTGTATTATACATAGTCACACATTAGCATAAGCATAAACATGGCATCCATTCAAATAAATACATTATGCATATCATCATCATCCATAGCACAACATCAACACAACATATAAATAAATATTGCATTATCAGGGCATCACATCATAAGTAACCGTCATAGGACATACATGACAAGACATATAAATAATACCATCATCCATCATAAATGCATAAATCCACGTAGGCACCACATTACATACATCATAGTGCATAAATAAAATAACATCACATAACACACATGTAGGCCGCATCAAAATTGCATCATATAGCATCATCTCAAAATATATAATGTCACAGGATAGAGTCATGAGATATCCCAAAAAATAGAGCACGCAGGCTCGATATTCAATACATAAAGTGTCATAACATAAAGACTGAAACATGAAGCCAAACGTAGTAAGCATGGCCCTATGAAATGCTCTCCTCATCCCCTCATGGCGAAGAGTGTGGTGACTGAGGACCTGTGCCTGGCACTGAGGTAATGGGTGGACCTGTAGCAACCTTTATCTGTAAACCAATGGAACTGACACTGATGGCATCATATCCACAGTAACAGGCATCTGTGATGACACTACGGCCTGACTCTGTGAAGCTGAAGGATCTATCACTGGAGGCAGACTAGGTACTGATCTATGGCCTGAACCTAATGAATCATGTGAATGCCCTGACCTGTGACTGGAAGAGTGTCTATGATGAGACCTGTGACTCGAAGTATGCCTTGAAGAGGTTGAGCCCCCTGCACAGCTGTGACTACCACTACCACTGCCACTGCCACTCCCTGACCTGTTGTTGTCGCCTGTCCTCGTCTGTGTCCTAGTCAAGGCGGGATCTCTCATCTCGGCTGGTATGGCCTGCTCGTATAACTACATGTATGGCCCAAGCCGTACACTGATTCTATCAAACTCCTGTGCCAAATCTGTCGATGGTCCTGTACACAATCGTGCAAACTCTGTACACCATTGCATTGCCTCCTGTTGGCAGATCACTGCTTGATCCCACTCTACCTGAGCCACCTCTAGCTCTGACTACAGTGCTCTAACATGTGCGGCACTCTCATCCAATCTCCTATGTAGGTCTGCCACCCTCTAGTCTATCATGGCATCAGGGGGCAGCGTCGAGCTGGATGGTATCTCCTATCTTCCTCCACCATCCTCCATCTCAAGACCCTCTCGGCCTCATCCATAGCATCATCATCATCTATGTCATCATCCTCCTCCTCTGCAACCTCCTCTTTGTCGACTCCCTCATCTTGGGGCATATCAACCTCCATCTCGGCCTCTTGTCAAACCGCCTCCTCTCCAATCTCCTGCTCCTCTCACCTCTCCTCATGCTCTTGTCTCTCCTCCTCTCTAACCTCCACCTCGGCCACGTGCTCGTGACCTATATCCTCCTGCTCCTTCCTAGGCTCCTCCTCCTCCTCTCTCTCCTCCTCCTCACCTGCCTCTAGGATGGCATCTAATGCCACTCTAGCTACATGTTGTCATACCCTCCTGCCCTGCCTCTGGACACCTCTCCTCTGTCTCCGGTCGTCCCCTCCATCGTCCCCTCCATCGTCCCCATCATCTCCATCATCTCCACCCTGACCTTTGTCCCTGCCACCATCTCACCCTCCACCCCGGCCTACATCCCTCCCCCTGCCTCCATCTCTACCACCATCCCTCCCCCTACCTCTACCTCTGTCACCATCTCTGCCCCCTCGCCTAGCTCGTGGCATGCATGGTATAACTAATCTTCGGTCAACAGGTGTTGGCCCATCAGGATCTGTCAGTAGCACTAGTCGATGTGCTTGCCACCACAAGTCATAGTCAGTGGTAGTACCTCGATCTGCAACTCCACCTCTCCATCCCCACTGCTGGGCTACTAGCCCATCAATCTGTTGCTCAGAAAATGGTATAGAAATCAGTGGCCCCCATGCTAACTCCCTAGAAGATCTGGCATACTCGGTTGTGCCTACCGGAATACCCTGTTGCTCCCCAAACTGTCTCAGTACACGTTGTGGTAGGTACATCTCTATAATGAGTTGGCTCTGCACTGTCCTACCAATCAAGTAACGGTACTGTCTACAAAAGCTGAGGTGGTCATCCTCATCATCCCACTACTGGAATTCTTTATACGGCCTCCAGATGAATGAAACCATGGTGTCAATCTGATGTCGCCACCAACCTGTCTCTCCCATCCTCGTCTGTTGTAAGACACTGACATAGTAATAAGCGTAAGGCATCCCCTCGGCTAGCTGTGGTCTCTAAATAGGAGGTCAGAATATGGCCACATTCTCCCAGGCCCATATCATCAGAAGTGTAGTACCACACCCAATGCTCTGTGCCCTCTTGTAGGCTACCTCGTGAAGCTGATGGTAAATCATGCCTAGCAAATAGGACCCCCAAGCATAAACTGTCATGTCTCACCTCATCCCCACTAGCACATCACCCCAACCAATGGGAAACCTGTGTCCGTAGTGGTCAAGAATCAGTATCTCGCTGATCAATGTCGCCAAAAATGCATCAAACCGGGCATAATGCTCCACCATAAACTCCCAGTGGATATCATATCTCTCAATGCTGAGTCTTGCACCCTGATCGTGATAGTAGGTCATGAAGGTTTGATAGCCATGCTGAGGGTCATAGATGATCCTCTCTCCTCGAATCGATAAATAGAGGATACGGTAGACGTCCTCCAACATCACGGTAGCCTCTCCTGTTGGCAAATGGAACAAGCATGTCTCTGAATTCCATGTCTCACACAAAGTAGTTAGCAGTCCCCTATTTTCTCGAATAACAGGCATATAGGCAACATAATACAGACCTAGCCACATCAACCGTCGTCACTCTCGCGGAGTCAGCTGGTCTCTGAATCGGAAGGTCAATGGCTTGCTCTCTCGCGTATAGATAGGTGCTAGCTGTCTCTACACATGATCAAACAACGCGTCAGTACCTTTTGGACAATCGTCATTATCATCATTATAACTCAAAAGAATTAAATTTTTGAAAAGCATTAGAATCGGCATTAGTCAAAGTCAAAGTCAAATGCGTCACGTTGACTGCACTTGCGTCGCAAAAAAATGGTTGCATCGTTATGTACTTCACTTGCGTCGCGACACACTGATTGCGTCGTTTTGTCGCTCAATTGCGTCACATCAAAGTATTTGTGTCACAGTTTATGGCACATGCATCACTTCATTTGAGTGTGTCGCTCAAACAGACGAATGCGTTGCAAAATGACATATGTGGCGTAAGAACTCTCAAATGCGGCACTATATTGTGAATGCGTCACACTTTTTAGCAAATGCATTACACATCCTTGGCCTTCCCTAAATACCCTTACACTTGTGTCGCAATGCATCAAATTCTTCGAACGCGAAGTCAAATGCAGCTTACACGCATGCATATGCATCGCAGGCATTCGTTGTTGGCCCTAAAAACCTAAATTTTGCACGCAAAACAATGAAATGACAAGGTGGGTTAGAGGTACATACCATTGGATCTGAGCCCTCTGGTCTCCTAAAAGTCCGCACAATCTCACCGCGATTCTTAGTCACTGGAATCACCATCCTCGTAGAAGTCCTCTTCGCTCGTCGCTCTCAAATTTGCTAAGGTGAATAGTGAAAATGAATTGACTTTTACCCCTTCATCAACCTATTTATAAAGTCAAAATGACATTTGTCAACTATTTTATTACTGGAGACCCTTTTGACTAACTTTGACCACCCTTTTGGCTGCTCTAAACAAGCTAGAATTCAAAACTGACTGCACCATTGTCTTTCTGATAATTAAATTGACTTATCAGGACACTTTCCTAATTTTTTTGTCACTTGGCCAAAATTCAAAAAAATTCCCAAGGGGGCATCGATACTCTGTACCTTCGTTGGGGCATGTTTTAACTTGTTTTCTTTGTCACAATGCGACATGCTACATTATGACAAAGAGGGGCAAAATGTAGACACATAAAAATGACCTAGGCCTGCAAGCTCTTTTTTTTTTGTCCATATATTATGACACATTTGTTTTGTCCCACGGATAATTAAATAAATAATATTTATTTATCCCTTTTATTCTTCATGATTATTAAATAAATAAATTATATTTATTTATTCAATACGTCATTAGGGTTTATTGTCCTCTTACAATTAAATAAATTTCTTAATTTATTTAATTACCTTTATTCATTTATGTCTTCTTGATTATTAAATAAATTAATTTCATTTATTTATTTAATATGTCATTAATTTTCATAATTAAATGAATTTATTAAATTATTTAATTATTAATCATATCCTCTAAATTAAATAATTATCTTTAATTATTTAATTACCAAATTTAATTTCCCTCATTTTAAATAAATGAAATTATTTAAAATGATCTCACATTCTTGACTGTCAGTTCATTTTAGTAAATAAATCTGAAAATTGATTATTTATTATCACACAAAATCCATATTTTGAATTAATTTAATCTTCTTCCAAAAATCAAGCAATTGAGCAAATTCTTGATTTTCCAAATCTGTTTTTCAGTTCAACTCTTATCTTCTTGATTTTTCGAATCTCACAAATCAAGCAGTCTTTATCTTCTTGATTTTTGAAAATCTTTATCTTTTTGACTAATTATCTCATTTATTCTCGACCGCCGATTCGATCTTCTCAAATGACATCTTGACCACTCAGTTAATGATTTTTCCCTAACCCTGATTAGGGATTGTCACATGAAATCTCGTCCATAGATTTTAGGCTTTCACCAACTTTTAATCTCGTTTGTCCATCCAAAATTGTATTTTCTATAAAATGACAATTTTGCTCACATTTTCGACCACTCATGCTCATACTTACATTTTTCTTTGCAGCATTCATGATATTTTGGCATATTCAATTCTAGTCTTAGGCATTATAGTCATTTTCTCATAGGCATAGACATTTATATTTCAAATCCTTCAAAGTTTGTTTAGGACATTGGCATAGTCAAAGAATTGCTCACACACTTGATCTGAGCACAACAATCAGCAAGTTAGAAGGTGCTATGAAGGAGAATCATGGAAGCTTCAATGAGTGAAAGGTATAATCATTCTTTTTTTAGTTTTCATTATTCTTAATAGCTTCTTTGGGTTTGTATGCTTTATTGTTTGATAATCTTAATCCTACAAAATTAACCCATTGATACACCGAACATATGAAGAAAACTCCATGGAAGAACATTTGAAGCAAAAGGAACCTGTGATGAGGAAAAATTTTGACAAGATGGTAGATGTATCTGCACAAGAGTTGGTTATGTCAAAAGAAAAGGTGGCGTATGCAAGAGAAAAAGCTAGAGCAGACAAGAGTGTAGCTAAAGCATCAGGGAGTAGTAGAAGATCAAGAAGAATATCTACCACTCCTCCCTCTGCACAAAAGTCCTCCAGGACTTTTCCATATGCTGGAGAGAAAATAAAATCTATTGTTAATCCTCTGGTAAGGGAGAAATCCCCTCTAGTAGTGCATGCCACCAAGGCAGAAAGGAAGAAGACCGCCACCACAGCACCCCCTATTGCCCCTACAAGAAGAAGAGTCAAGCAAAATGCTACAAGGGAAAAGAGTATAGGCATTAATGTTATTGATGAAGAAGAGGAACTAGAAGAAGAAGGACAACAGTTGGTCCAAAGAGGAAGGAAAGAGGCTTCACAAGGTGAAGATAACACAAAAAGAAAAAGAATTGACATAATAGATATAGAGAGTAAAGAAGAAAATTGAAAAAGAGATAGAGGCATTTAAGATTCAAGTGAGAGATAAAGAGAAGGAAGCCAAGAAGGCTCCTCCAGAGAAGAAAGAGAAAGAGACAAGTTGGAAGAAGAAGTCTCTAGTGAAGGTCAAGAAGTAGAAACAATAGGAAAGACCTCACTCCCTAATGAAGTTAGAGGCACTATTTAATAGTACTGTGTAGAATGACATGCTGAAGGAGATTGTAGAGTTGTACAAGGAGTCAAATGAGATGGATAAGGCCACCATTATTGAGGCTATTTCCAAGTACATTGTGGTACTTGAAGCATATTTGAAGAATATCAGGAAGGATATTCCTGATGATGTATGGAACATCCTGCTGAAAAGAAGAGAAGAGGCTATAATGGAACATGAAAGGATAAAAAATGAAGCCTTGGAAAGAGTTGGTACTGGACTTTCAGAAGGTGACAGGACCACATTGGTCACTATATACATCAAGGAGATGAGAACCAAGCAAAGAATCAAAGTTCTCATGGGAAAATATCAACGTGACTTGGAAAGAATCTAAAAATAAATCAATGACAAAGTTGAGGAGATTGTTCAAAAGCTTGGACTGCTTCTAGTGATTGAAGAAGTAAATGATGAACCCAATGCATAAATACACACTGATGATGCTCAACATGAGCAAGACATGGATGAAGAAGTTGCAACAAATAACACCCCTCTGAAAGTGGAGGATATGATAGAAGAAAATAAAGAAGATGTAATGATCAGAGAAGACATTGCAAAGGAAAATCTCACAATCACTCCTCTGATACAGAATATTGAAGTCCCTCCTCTGGTAAGCACATATAATATTGCAGAGGAAGTAAACTCTAATAGGGTTGATGAAAATGTTAATGTGGAGCATGAAGACAAAGTTGATGATGAAGAAAAGGTTGTTGATGAGGAAGGTGAAGACCATGGTAATGAAGAAGAAGAGCATGGAGAGAAGGAAGAAGAGAATAAAGAAGAAGAAGAAGAAGAAGAAAACAAAGGCAAGGATGCATCTAGAGATGTTGAAAAAGATGAAACAACTGACTTCGGAAAGTCTACAAAAGAAAAGGATAAGGTTGTGAAGACTACAAAGTCTCTTGGTGAATCTATTGGATCCTTCGGAGATTCTCTAAGAAATTTATTAAGTGTTTATCCTAGCTTTCAACCTATTGTGTCCTCTTAGTTGTTGCAACTACCGATGAGTCAAGGTAATGTTGATTTGAACAAGATTTCTCCTATTCACAAGCTACAACTAGGATACTTGTTCCACACATCCACAAGAAAGCAGATCATAGAAACCCATCAAAAGAGCAAAAAACTGATGGATGATGTAGTCAAAGTGTTTCAAGAGATTATACCTGGATCACATGTGGATACTACACTCTCTTGTATTGAAAAATTTAAGCTTTTAATCGATTCATTCAAATCTTATGCATCTAGATTTAAGGAAGAAGTTGAGAAGGAAGTGGAAAAGAGATTGGGTGATAAGAGAATAATGGAGATGATAGCACACTGCAAACAGGAAATTTTCTAAATTATTGAAATATTTTGAAATCAGTGTAAGTGAGTCAAAGGCATTATTGCAATATGACACGAAGTGGCCAGGAGCCACACAATTCATAACGAAGGAGATGAACTCTATTGAGTCAAAGATTGATGCTGCCTCTAGTGCATATGACCCAGCCGTTGACCTCGCCGATGTCACAAGATGCAAAATTGAAGAGCTTCATAAGAAAATTTTCCAACTTCAAGCACAAAAGTAACATATCATACTACAATTTGAAGAGGTCAGGGATATAGTCAATCCCAAATTAGTACTGATCTCTAAGGCACTACTCAGTTCAAGCAAGGAAAAAGGGATAAATTCAATACCTGCTTCACCGGAACAAGGAGAATAACTGTTGTTAGAATTTGAAACTTAGATCAGGCTGCTTGTTGAGGCCAAATGAGAATGGGAAGATAGTAGGCCAGCCTGGGAAGATCAGGTGAAGAAGTTACAAGCGTCAACCACCTTTGGTTGACTCATCTTTCATGTTTTTATGTATTTTTTTCTGATTCTTTGTACATATACAAACATATAAGTTGTATTTCAATACTTTTTTTCTCTGGTACATGACTCGGGGAGGGTCAATTATTTTCACAACCATGTATGTATGACTACATCATTTGGGGGGAGTTCTAGTAATGAATCAGAAAAATGTATATAGGAACCCTCTACCCTTGATTTCAAAGGGGGAGAGTTTTGGAGAGAATTTTTGACATGTTTCCATCAATGACAAAGGGGGAGATTGTTGGAAGTTTAAGGAGATTGTCATTGATGATGCTAGTTGGCAACATGAGCATGGAGAACGTACATGTCAATGTAATACAATGTTTTCATTGATGTCAACATTGTTGTGGACTAATTTGATTAATCTTGGCATGTTTCTGAGGTATTGAAGAAGTCATTTGTGCAAAGAGATTTGGTCTGGAATGTTCAGTGGTATGAAAATTTGACTAAGTGTCAGAACTGCCAGTTCAGGGTTACAATGTATCAATTTTTGGGTCCACACCACTCCACAAAGGAATATTTTTCTCCACACTTCTAACCTAATTTTTTTGGTTATTAGAAGAATCTAAATCTAAGATTTCATATTTGTTGGAAAAGTATTTTGGGAGATATGAATGACAGAGTCCAGTTTGCCATTTCATAGTCATTTCCTGTACAAAGTGTCAATGTGGGAGATTTTGCACTTCTCCATAGATGATTCCTTGATGTTGAGGTGTTGAAGTTAAGTTGACAGATGTCAAATGAGTGTGAATACTGGATGGTATCATGGTTTCAGGTCCATGTGTTGTGAATTAGATGAACATTTGAAGGATTTTTGTTTAGGTCCTATGGTGTGTTGACCTAACACGTTTGATGTATGTGAAGGGTTAATATGTGTTACACTCTTATATGGGATCTATTTTAGGTCCATCCCAGCCTATCTTAAGGTATTTTGATATTTGAATTGAGGCATGTGTTATGGATGACAAATTTGGAGCCGACAAGTTGAATTTTGTGTGTTACATCCAATTAGGCTGACCTAATTGATGTTGTACTTCATGCCAATATATATGATAGATTGTTTTTGGTGTTTTGTGATATATAGTGAGATGATGTGTGTGAGATGTGAGATTCAAATTTTTTCAAAGCAGAGATAAGTTTTGAATGTTGAGATCTAAATTATGCAAATGCAGAGCAGAGTAGAGCATTCATCCAGATCAGTGAGAAGTTTGATATTGTACTTCATTGGAACTATATTCCTACATGTTGTAGATGCAATTTGTAACAATTCAAAATAGGCTATGAGCCACCCCTGTCTCTTCTATCTTTTTTCTCTGTGGGCAATGAGTCCACCTACAGTGAGCATTTATATAATATACTTAACCGGTTATAATATATTGTGAGCTAACTCTCACTGTGGTTTTTCCCATTTTGGATTTTCCACATAAAAATCTTGGTGTCCATGTGTTATGTGATGTTGTGGATGTTTTCATATTTTCTTTCCTTACTGCTGTTGAGCATGCTTTGCTAATTGGATGGCTAATGTTTAAATGGTATAATAGAATACTGATTCACCCCCCCTCAGTATTTTGAGTGTTCAATTGTAACGTACTAACCTTCAATGAAGTAAAAATTTCTAAATTTACACCTTACGAGTAAATTAACTAACAAACCATTGCAATAAAAAAATTCCTTCTTTATTGATATCATTCAACCAAGATGCATAACATGATACAACATGAATTCCTTTTCTTTTCATTTAATACATCAATACAAGAAAGCATACATTTACAAACATAGCTCAAAAAGCTTTAGAACAAATAGTTGTAAGATGATCTAGGATCCTTCCTTTCAAATCTTGATTCTTCTATCACCTACTATGGAGGAGAATCATCACTCAGGCGCTTTTCCGCCAACCACGGACTCATAATGCGGTCCCCCACACATCTATCATTCGATAGATGGCCCTTCCCTTCGATGAAGAGATTGGTAGAGTAATCGATAACAACAACCAACTGAGCATAGTGTCGTGTCCTACATAACTAGAACTTGTAATCCCACAAACTCTATCTAGCATGTAATACTAGATCACAGTGAATTGACAGTGTAGTCTCAGTAGTCACACAATCCATAGTGGAGTCTCAGACATTGCACTACTTTGGCCAAAGTGTTACATTCAGTATTCCTACTAAGATTCATCTATCACATACACTACTCAGGGCCGATTTGACTTAAGGCTATCTTAAGCTACGCATAGGTATTTCCTTCAATGGATAGTCCATCATCCCAGATAACCTACAACCATATTAATCTACTTGGAATAAACCTACTTAACTAGTAAGTACACAAGTTAGGTATTTCCTTCTATGGATAGTCTGTCATTCCAAAGATAACCTATATACTTGGATAACCCTACTTACATGTAAGTACTTATACTCCCTCCCATACTAGATTGTCTATCCTAGGAGTGAACACAAGCTTTCCTAGTTAAATCAATAACTTAACTAAATGCACTATATGTGCTTTTCATGTTCAATCATACCTAGTATATAATACCTATGATAAACACCCATCTCCTACTATGGAGTACATCAAAATACATTATGAAAACAACATAAAAGCTTCACTTTCTTTTTCAAAGTAATCTAAATTCTCTAATGCATATATTGGGAAAGACATTTCAACCATGCATGCAAGACACACCATTCAAAGTAAAATAAGAAAGAAGAAGAGATCTGCATGCCTATTATCTCTTATCCAAACTAGAGACAACAATGCAGCCTTTTCCACAATAGCAAGCTTGATAAACAGCTCCTCAAGAATTACACTATAGCTCTCCCTCACAAGTTGATAGCTTACTCTCAAAATATAACCTCCTCACAACTATATGAACTTACTTCCTTTCACTCTCTCAAATGCTGGGAAAATACAGAATTATGAATTGCAAAAGATGTTTAATCTCTTGAAAGACATGCATCCCTCACAAATGAAATGGTTCAGCTATTTATAGAGCAACCAAGCAACCTCAAAGCCTATAGTTTAGGTATTCAAAAGGACAGCAAGCTTCATGCAAAGCAACACATGAAACTCAGCAATAAGGTGGCGATCACAGAAGCTCAAACTCATAAAAACCTCCTATAGATCGACTTGTTTCCTTTACAACAATCCAAAGACTTATTCAAAAAGCACATGGAGAATTTGAATTATACTCCAGCAAAGACATCAACAGAAAAATGTTTCAAGAGGTGGCACCAAAGCCTCTATTCTCTTATCAAGTTGTTGTTTCTTATGGAGAGAAACAATCAACATGAAATATGTAACACTTAGCACATATTGATTGAATTTAAGGAATGAATCGATTAAACATTTAAAGGCATTTAGAAAAAGTCAAAGTTGCTCTTTATCATAGTGCTGACCAATTCTAAGCTTGCATCGATGATAGACAGCAATTAAAAATGCATTTATATGTTTCCACATATGTGACATGGTGAGTGGAACTCGACTTCACTACACAATCGTAAGCATTTCCAAATCAATTTTCAAACTCATAGTCATTGATGACTATTATCGGCCTCCTTTATCATAGTCTCTATCAACTATTACAGCCTTTGTAAATCAGCTTCAATAGAATAAGAGATAGTCGAATTCTAATATCATTTATATTATGTTATATATATAATATATATTATATACATACATACATACATACATACATACATATGTATATATATATATATATATATATTCTTGAATACTATCTTGTATTTATATATATATAACCATTATTATATATTTACATTTATATATGTATTTATATATATATTGAAAGTCAATAATGTAAGCATACATTTGATATATATATATATATGAGTATAGGCAAGAAAGTATATAATAAACACATTATAATGAATGTATATATATATATGTATATGTATATATGTATAAATGTATATGCCTCTATGTACACATATGTGTAGGTATATCTATATCGATGCATCTGTATGAGCATGTCCATTCGCTAATGTACGCATGTATCAATATACATATACATATACATATGGATACGTGTATATACTATACATATATATATATATGTGTACACATCTGTTTCACATATAGCCATTCATGATTACCATCATATTGATGAGTGTTTACGTGTGGTACATCTATACATATGCATATATGTGTCGTTAGATACCATTGACATACATGTGCATAGATGCACACATACTTCCACGTACGTCCCACTTGTAAATATAATCATAATAGTACAAGAAAGATCACCAAAGCTCAAATAGACAAACATCACCAATAATGCATGCAGTAGAAAACCAGACTCTCAAATGCAAACATATCGGCTAAGGATGACTTACCTATTACCCACAAACTGACTCAACTCAATCATTCTAATGCGGTGTGTGTATATGCTCAAATAGTTTACTTTTACCGGTTACCTGACCAAGATCTTCTCCCGAGTGATACTTCCCCTCTTCCTAGAGGAATGGAACACATACCTCCATCCACTAACACATGCACATGACAGTCAATTGTTCATAACAATATGCAATATACATAAACATCTCCAAAGTTAGAATAATAATAATTCAATAACCATCCATCCACATATATGCAGTATTTCACCGTGAACAACACCAACTGATATAACATCAAATGAGATAACATTCATATTGATAACAAGGTACAAGTATAATTTATTCATCTCCAAAATTCACATGTTACATTCATATTTACCCTATGCAGTAATAGTAAATAGTAACTACACAACGAGGGTGTAACATACTCCCCCTCTCATGAATCATCGTCACTAATGACCTAAGGTATTATTAAAACATAACAACTAACAACACATTTCTCAAACATTGTCAAAAGCACTAAGAATATGAGGAAAGTTATGTTGAATTTTCACATAGTCCTCCCAAGTAGCTGAGTCTTTTGCATATTGGTCCCACTAGACTTTGCACTGCAAGACTTCATTGTTATGCAAGCGTAGCTTACATGTTCCTAGCACCTTGACGGGCTCAAGAGTTGCTACTCTGGGGTCTCGTACCTATAAAGCAATCCAATCAATTACATGATTATCCCTAGGTATATACTTTTTAAGGTAGGACACATGGAAGACATTATGCATTCTGGCAAGAGCTAGTGGAAACGTGATTCGATAGGCTACTGGATTCACTTCCTCTAGAATCTCAAAAGGTCCAACATAACGCAGGACTAACTTAGAAGACTTTCCAAATTGAATGGATCTCTCGTGGGGTTTTACTCTCAACAATACTTTGTCACCTAAGGAAAAATTACGAGGCACTCTCTTAGCATTAGCATAGCTTTTCTGTCTATCATTAGCTTCAGCTAACCTTTGCTTAACTACTTTAACTTGTTCATCCATTTTAGCCAACATTTCTGGCCCAAGAATCACTCGATCCTCAAGTTTATCCCAACTTATAGGAGTTTGACACTTTCGGCCATAAAAAGCTTTGAAAGGAGCCATCTTTATCGCAAAATGATAAGAGTTATTGTAAGAAAATTCAACTAAGGGTAAGTAATCCTCCCACTTGTACTACTGATCCATGCAATACATCCTAAGTAGGTATTCCAATACTTGGTTTACCCTTTCCATTTTCCCATCCATTTCTGGATGATACGTTGAGCTTATTCAACTAAGTCCCTAGTGCAGTAAACAAGGTTTTCCAAAACCTAGAAGTGACTCATGCATCCCTATTTGAAATTATCTTTTTAGGAATCCCATGCAATCTAAATACTTCTTGCACAAATTTTCTTGCTATGACAAGTGCTCCATCAGTTAGGTTCCCTGGTATAAAATGTGCTACCTTTTTAAGGTTATCTACTACTATAAGAATGGCATTGTACTTATTCCTTGACATAGGCAATCCTTGCACAAAGTCCATACTTATGACTTGTCACTTCCTCTCTGGTATATCATATGGGTATAACAAGCCTGTAGGATGATGATGCTCAGCTTTCACCCTTTGACACTCAAGACACCTAGCCACAAAGCTAGCAAAATCTCCTTTCATTCTCTTCCAGAAGTATAATGGTTTTTACATCAGCCATCATTTTTGTCACTCGAGGATGTCCAAAGTATGGTGCTTCATGTATTTCCTTCTATACCAGATTTCTTAATTCCTTTACATCAGGAACATACATTCTACCCTTACATCTAAGTAATCCATTAGGTTCAAATTGAAAACCTCATACCTAGAATCTTGTGGATTATTAGTGAGTTCTTGCTTAACTTGCAAGTAATACTCATCTTCCTTGCACTTTTGGAGTACTTTCCCCTTAAAATCGGTTTGGATTGTTACTATAGAAGCAATGTGTTGTCTTTGACTTAATGCGTCAGCAACCCAATTTTCTTTCCCCTTTATATAATGGATATTAAAATCATAGTCAGCTATTAACTCTAACCATCTTCTCTATCTTGCATTTAGATTAGGTTGAGTAAAAATGTACTTTAACCCATTATGGTCAATTTTACACTCAAAAGGTTTTCCTAGTAAATAGTGCCTCCACATTTGCAATGTGTGAACCATAGCTGCTAATTCTAAATCATACGATGCATAATTCATTTCATATGGTTTCAGCTTCCTGGATTCATAAGTAATTACTTTCCCATCTTGCATTAGTACACCACCTGACCCTTCTCCGCATGCATCCATGATAACCGTAAAGTTACCTTCAGGATTCGGTACTTTTAAGATCTGTGTGGTGGTTAATTTCTCCTTGAGTAGGTCAAAATCCTTTTGACACTTTTCAGTCCACTCAAATCTCTTTCCTTTCTTCTGTAAAGAAGTAATTGGAAAAGAGAACTTAAAAAAATTTGCAACAAACTTCCTATAATACCCAGCCAAACCCATGAAACTTCTTACCTCTGACACATTTTTAGGTATAGGCCACTCAACTACTACTTTGATCTTAGTTGGATCTACAGCAATTCCATCTACTGAAATCACATGACCTGAATAATTTACCCTCTTTTGGAAGAATGTACACTTGGAAAGCTTACCATACAACCTATGTTCTCTTAAATGTTGTAGGACCATTTCTAAATGCTTGCAATGTTCTTCCTCATTTCTAGAATAAATCAATATATCATCTAAAAAAAATAGTACAAATTTTTCAAGGTAATCCCTAAACACACTATTCATCAAGTTCATGAATGTTGCAGGTGCATTTGTTAAACTGAAAGGAAAAACAGTGAACTCATAGTGTCCATATCTGGTTTTGAATGTAGTTTTAAAGATATCTTCATCCTTAACCCTCAATTGATGATATCCAAATCTCATATCTATTTTAGAGAATATGGTGGCACCCCTCATTTGATCAAAAATTTCATCAATGCATGGCAACAGATACTTTTTCTTAACCGTAGCTTTGTTAAGCATACGATAGTTGATGCACAAACGCAATGTACCATCCTTCTTTTTAACAAAGATGACTGGTACTCCCCAAGGTGATACACTTGGTCTTATCAGTCCTTTCGACAAAAATTCATCCAATTGTGTCTTAAGCTCCCTAAGTTCAATGGTTATCATCCTATAGGGTACCTTAGAAATAGGTTCTAACCCTGGAACTATATCTATAGAGAAGTCAAATATTTTTTTTCAGAGGCAACCCTGGTAACTCCTCTGGAAACACATCCAAAAATTTCCTCAATATTGGATACTTCTCCATATCTGATTTTCATGTTTCATCTATTTCACCATCTTCTAGTTCCTATAAACTTTGGAACTCTTAATCATCATTACCCTTCCTAAGTTATTCAATCTTTACGACGAAGAGTTTACACCCTTTCTTCTTAACTCTTTTAAGTTGCATTGTCATAATTTGTCGATTCCTAACCTCTCTAGGTATCCCTTGGAATTTAACTTGATTTCCAAAATCATCTAGGCATTCTATAGTCTTAGCATGGCAATCTACCTTAGCCCTATGTTTCCAAAACCAATTCATACCTAGGATAACATCATATGATCCTAGAGGTGCGACATAAAGGTTAACTTCTATAGAGAAACTAGGTAGTTCTATCCTAGCCTCGAATAGACATTGATCCACCTTTGCTCTTGTCTAGTTTGTGTACTCTACATCCCAAGACTTTCCATGTGCCACGCCTTTCTAGATAGTTGTTTAGCTATTCTAGGTGAAATGAAATTCTCAATTGCACCAGTATCAATAAGAACAGAAATAGGTAAGCCAAACAAAATACCTGCCATTTCAACTGGAGTTACTTGGTATTATGCTTGACGATCGTCCACTGCTGCATGTATCTTATGTTGAAACATTTCTTGTTGTGTTGGTAATGGATTATCATATGGTCGTGATCCAAAAAAATTATTGGGACACTCATTAGCATAGTGATCCCCTCTGCATATAAAATATCATGTAGGTGGTTCTCTTTTCCCTATGGTTTCTCCAAACTTATTGGTATTATCACTAGCCTTATTGGTATTACCCATGCTAGAATCATTCCTTTTCCGCTCTCTCCTAATCTCTTTTCCATTATTGCAGAATCTTTTCCCCTTTTTCCTTGGAGCATTTTGCACAGATTCCTCCTTCTTTGGAACTATCTTGTTAGGAACTTCCACATCCTTCTTTTGCTCTTTTCTCTCTTGACAAGTGGAATTAGCCCTAAGCTTTTGCTCCTGCTTAATTGCTTTCTCATATACAAGATTCATTATTTTTGGACCATGCATATCCACTTCTCCTCCAATATGACTATTGAGTCCCATTATAAATTTCCTAATACATAAGCGCTCATCCTTATGATATATGGAAACATAGTGCAGAAGTCGGGTGAACTTCTCTTAGTATTCGTTGACCATCATGTTTCCTTGTTTCAAACCCTGGATCTAAAATCTTTTGGTCATATTAAAGTTTTGGTAACCATCTTTTGTGAAAAATCTCCATAAATTCTCCCCATGTCAGCTTCCATGAGTTGATACTAAGTTCCAACTTCTTGTTCATCCACTAGTTAAAGGCTTCCCTTGCTAACTAATATGCACCCCATGCAGCTTTAGTGACCTCATCATAGTTTCATATTTCAAAATACTTTTCCAATTGAACAAGCTACACCTTAGCCTCATCACCTCCAGCACTACCATCAAACTTGGGTGGGATTATCTTCTTCATGTCCCTGGAAATTTTGGAAGCCACAAGCTTCTTATTCCTTTCCATAGAGGAGATAGGTCATTTTTCCTTCTCATGATCATGGGTTTCATTATGCCCATGGGAAGAGTTTTCCCCCTCATGCTCATTAATGGGTACTTCCTTTTCTACCCTATCCTTAGCTCTTTCTTGTTCAAGGTTAGTCAACCTTGCCAAGATTTGGTCAAGCCTAGCCTCTACTCCAGTGGTTCCTTGTCCAACCTCCTGACTTCCACCAGGATTATTTCATGTCCTCACCATCCTTATGAGATTGGTTTTTACCTGAATGTTTATCCATTTTAGATTAAATTATGCTATCAACTATCTTATGGAAAACATAAACATTCATATGTACACAAGAATTCCACATAAGATTAAGCATACGCTTCTTTTGATAAACACATAATTTTATTCATTTCATGAAGATTTCAATATCCTTTTGATTACATGGAATAACTATTCAGGTAGTCAAGTGGAGAGTATTCTTCAGATTCACTCTCGGAGACATAACTTAAAGGAGTATAACCTACAAACTGAGACAGTTGTTGTTCCCTATCTTTTTGTTCATCTCTCATTTATTTGTACCTATCCCAAAAAGGATAATAACCTTCGGATTTATCATCCGATACATAGTTATGAGAAGCAATGTCAATATGGTGTTCATCAACAATGTAGACTACCCTTTTCACAGACATTTGTTCATGAGACCATTTCTCATCAGGTGGTGTCCATGGTACATATCCCTTAACTCGTTACTTGAAGAAATTGATATTACTTCAACCAGTGGTAGAACTCTAGCATCCCTAAAGATGAATGTCATACTAACACTTTCTTCTAAAGGCATACCCCTGGAAAGTGGTAATGACTCATACTTTTCTGGTGAGATGGTTGGTAGGTAATTGTACATAGCCTCCATCTTCATGTTCCTCTTCACATCACTAATCCGATAAAGTGTGTGACTAAAAGTTTTGGTGTCACTCAACTAGATGGCATTATCATAGTTGGTTCCCTCTATTGTTCTAATGATGGCTTCCCTTTCCTTCTTGGCCTTCAGGTAATGCTAGTTTTTTATTGCTTACTTTTGAGTCGTTAATCTAAGACGCACCATCCTGGCACAAGAATTCACAACATTAGATAATGTTGTATGGAAATAATAATGAGCTCATATGTTCCAAATCACTAAACATAGTAGCTCTAATACCACATGTAACATACTAACCCTTCAATGAAGTAAAAATTTCTAAATTTACACCTTACAAGTAAATTAACTAACAAACCATTACAATAAAAATTTCCCTTCTTTATTGATATCATTCAACCAAGATGCATAACATGATACAACATGAATTCCTTTTCTTTTCATTTAATACATCAATACAAGAAAGTATACATTTACAAACATAGCTCAAAGAGCTTTAGAACAAATAGTTGTAAGATGGTCCAAGATCCTTCCTTTCAAATCTTGGTTCTTTTGTCGCCTGCTGTGGAGGAGAAGCATCACTCAGGCGCTTTTCCACCAACCATGGACTCCTAATGTGGTCCCCCGCACATCTATCATTCAATAGATGGCCCTTCCCTTTGATGAAGAGATTGGTAGAGTAACCAATAACGACAACCAACTGAGCATAGTGTTGTGTCCTACATAACTAGAACTTGTAATCCCACAAACTCTATCTAGCATGTAATAATGGATCACAGTGAACTGGTAGTGTAGTTTCGGTAGTCACACAATCCATAGTGGAGTCTCAGGCATTACACTACTTTGGCCAAAGTGTTACATTCAGTATTCCTATTGAGATTCATTTACCACATACACTACTCAAGGCCAATTTGACTTAAGGCTATCTTAAGCTATGCATAGGTATTTCCTTCAATGGATAGTCCATCATCCTAGATAACCTACAACCATATTAATCTACTTGAAATAAACCTACTTAACTAGTAAGTACACAAGTTAGGTATTTCCTTCTATGGATAGTCCTTCATTCCAAAGATAACCCATATACTTGGATAACCCTACTTACATGTAAGTACTTAAACTCCCTCCCATACTGGATTGTCTATCCTAGGAGTGAACACAAGCTTTCCTCATTAAATCAATAGCTTAAATAAATGCACCATATTTGCTTTTCATGTTCAATCATACCTAGTATATAATACCTACTCATCTCCTACTATGAAGTACATAAAAACACATTATGAAAACAGCATAAAATCTTCACTTTCCTTTTCAAAGTAATCTAAATTCTCTAATGCATATACTGGAAAAGACATCTCAACCATGCATGTAAGACACACCATTCAAAGTAAAATAACAAAGAAGAAGAGGTCCTCATGCCTACTATCGCTTATCCAAACTAGAGACAACAATGCAACCTTTTCCACATCAACAAGCTTGATAAGCAACTCCTCAAGAATGACACTATAGCTCACCCTCACAAGTTGATAGCTTACTCCTCTCAAAATATAACCTCCTCACAACTATATGAACTTACTTCCTTTCACTCTCTCAATGCAAAGAAAATTATGGCTAGGAAAATATAGAATTATGAATTGCAAAAGATGTGTAATCTCTTGAAAGAAATGTGTCCCTCACAAATGAAATGGTTCAACTATTTATAGAGCAACCAAGCAACCTCAAAGCCTACAGTTTAGGTATTCAAAAGGACAGCAAGCTTCATGCAAATCAGCACATGAAACTCAGCAATAAGGTGGTGATCAAATAAGCTCAGACTCAGCAAAACCTCTTATAGATCAACTTGTTTCCTTGACAAAAATCCAAAGACTTATTCAAAAATCACATGGAGAATTTGAATTATACTCCAGCAAAGACATCAACAGAAAAACATTTCAAGAGGTGGCACCAAAGCCTCTATTCTCTTATCAAGTTGGTGTGGTTTCTTATGGAGAGAAACAGTCAACATTAAATTTGTAACACAACACATATTGACTAAATTTAAGGAATGAGTCGATTAAACATTTAAAGGCATTTAGACAAATTCAAAGTTGCTCTTTATCATAGCATTGACCAATTCTAAGCTTGCATCGATGATAAACAACAGTCAAAAATACATTTATATGTTTCCACATATGTGACATGGTGAGTGGAACTCGGCTTCACTACACAGTCGTAAGCATTTCCATATCGACTTTCAAACTAATAGTCATTGATGACTATTATCGACATCCTTTATCATAGTCTCTATCAACTATTACAGCCTTTGTAAATCGGCTTCAATAGAATAAGAGATAGTCAAATTCTAATATCATTTATACTATGTTAAATATATAATATATATTATATACATATATATATTCTTAAATACTATCTTGTATTTATATGTATATATATATAGATAACCATTATTATATATTTACATATATATATCAAAAGTCAATAATGTAAGGATACATTTGATATATATATATGAGTGCAGACAAGAGAGTATATAATAAACACATTATAATATATATATACATACACACATACATATATATATATGCATACACATATATATATATATACATATATATATATGTATAAATGTATATGCCTCTATGTACACGTATGTGTAGGTAATATCTATATCAATGCATATGTATAAGCATGTCGATTTGCCAACGTACGCATGTATCGATATACATATACATATGGATACGTGTATATACTATACATATATATATATATATATATATATATATATATATGTTCACATTCGTTTCACATATAGGCATTCACAATTACCGTCATATTGATGACTGTTTACGTGTGGTACATCTATCCATATGCATATATGTGTCGTTAGATCCCATTGACATGAATGTGCATATATATACACATACTTCCACATACGTCCCACTTGTCAATATAATTGCAATAGTACAAGAAAGATCACCAAAGCTTAAATAGGCAAACATCACCCAATAATGCATGCAGTAGAAAACAAGACTCTCAAATGCAAATATATTGGCTAAGGATGACTTACCTATTACCCACAAACTAAATCAACTCAATCATTCTAATGTGGTGTGTGTATATGCTCAGATAGTTTACTTTTACCGGTTACCTGACCAAGATCTTCTCCCGAGTGATACTTCCCCTCTACCTAGAGGAATGGAACACATACCTCTATCCACTAACACATGTACATGGTAGTCAATTGTTCATAACAATATGCAGTATACATAAACATCTCCAAAGTTAGAATAGTAATAATTCAATAACCATCCATCCACATATATGCGGTATTTCACCATGAATAACATCAATTGAGATAACATCAAATGAGATAACATTCATATTGATAACAAGGTACAAGCATAATTTATTCATCTCTAGAATTCACATTACATTCATATTTACTCTATGTAGTAATAGTAAATAGTAACTACACAATAGGGGTGTAACATCAATACGATGTCCCCTATTGTAATTTATGTAGAGGTGAGATTCTCCCAATGTCCACATGTGATCCCACCAGCAAAATTTGAAGCAGATGTGGAGATGCCACTAGTTGGAGTTGCTTTTGTTTTGCCAAAAAATCCATAATGGACTGCATCAAGGAAGTTGTTGAAGAGGAAGGTGTTTCTGACTATGGAGGTTGAGAAGATTTTTCTTGCTCCAAAGAAGTTGCTTTATATTTTTCTTCTTCCTTGCATAGTTATTGATATGCTTTCTCTATGGCTTCCTTGATCTCCGCTTGGACCGTTTGAATAATCTCCATTTTTTCTATCATCAATTTTTCTAGCCTCTACTTTGACCAAAGCTATTTAGTCTAAATCTTGACTATCTTTAGCTTCTGCAGAGGTGTAACTACAGTAAACAATTCTCTAATGGCTAAGTCCTTTAATCTCTCCTCTTCTTTGGCTACTTTATCCCTTCTCTTCTTTAGTGTGGTGGTCAAGCAGTTTGAAAAGTGATTGATCAGATCCTCTAGTGTTGTGTTGGATGATATCATGTATCTGATTATTTCTCTTTTTTTGATCAATTGATTTGGCACTGCTATGTTTAGGTATTTCTGGAGGGTCATTTCTAGCACCTCTTGGCAGAATAGACCACTATATAGTTGATCCTCATCTACAAGTGGTGAAACATTAAGGATAGTTATATTTTTTGAGAGAGAGGTATCCTCTAGTACTGTATGCTCATCTTCTTCTATATCCACTATTTATGGAGAAACCTCTTTGTGTGCCTTCTCCTTCCTTCGCTTTAGATTTTTCTCCACACTCAGTTGTAAGAGGGCATCTCTAGCTTCCTCTTCTAATGGTTCTTTTCATGGAGGAGTGGTGGTGAGTATTCTCTTCCTTGGCCAACTACTATCACCTTGGGAAGGTTTTATAGGTAGAGTGTCGATATGGATTCTTCTATACCTCTAGGGAGTTGATGCACTCTTCTCCTCTATCTCTTGCTTTAGTAAAACCCATTTCTCATGTAGATTTTCCTATTTCTTGTCTAAGTGCTCTTCAAACTTATTTTTCACTAGACTATCCATGTACTCTCGGTAGGTGGTGAACTTCTTAGCTTGTAGATCCTTGGGAAGGCTGAGGAGTGTGGAGGAATAGGAGTGGATCTTTGTATCTGTCACCTCATATGAGAGTTGAGGCATCTAAGATATTTTAGGCTCAATTTCTTCCTTGAATGTGTAGTCTTTATTGTAAGGAAGCTAAGGTAGTGAAACAACTTCCTACACTAATCTTGAGAGGAGGATAATGCAAAACTTTATAGATCTTATAACAGTTACAAAAACTTTAAAAAATATATATAAATATCATGCATACCACAACATAGTGATTTACATGGGGAAAACTCCTTTGGGAGAAAAACCTCACTCTAAAAGCCGCCCAATATATTATTCAGAAATCATAAAGATTATAATATACTTGCAGAGCAAGCTTCTCATAGGAGTATCACCAACCAGAGATCCAGAGGCAACATGACCATTATCATACTCTCTAAATACATCATAATACACATCTATAATGCAACGCTCTCATAAAATAGGGTTGCCTTCTAGGGCAAGTCAAGCCAACAAAATATCAACCATTAGATTTGAGACCTAATGATGAATGATCCAGATTTACAATAATAAGATATACATAAAATCTAGCCTGAGGCGTGTGGCCCTCGTACCCCCAGTTGGGGGATGATCCCCTCGGACCCCTCATGGGTGGGTACCCCCTTGCACCCCCTCGCACTAACCTATCAACAATATCTTATGTAATTGCAAGGTTGAGACACATTTTCCCAACAAATCTCCCACTTGTCAAACACCTTGCAAGAGAAACGAGAGGGTGTATAAACATCATCTCCTAATTGCTAGGGGCCAAAAGGCCCATAGACTCTGAACACCATCTGAACTTCTTTGTGCTCAAATGATTAGTTAAAGAATCAACAATATTCATCAAAGTATCCACCTTATCCAACTTCACCCTGCCATCTTCAACCATATCTATATAAAATGATATTGTACATCAATGTGCTTGGTCCTGGCATGAAATGTTGGGTTATTAGCTAGACATATCGCACTATGCCTGTCACAATAAATTGTCACTTCACCTTGTTTTATTCCAATATTTGAACGCAGTCTCTTAAGCCAAATGGATTCTTTAAAAGCATGAGTAGCTACCATATACTCAGCTTCATTAGTGGACAAAGCAACCACAGCCTATCGCTTACTCATCCAACTAATTGCACCACCAAATAAATTAAACACATAAGCACTGGTGGATCGTCTACTATCAACATCACCTACCCAATTTGAATCCACATAACCATGAATATCAAGGAAAATCTTATCTTCAATCAAATTACTATGATAGCACAAGGAATACTTTGAGGTATGGTGCAAATATCTAAAGACTATTTTAACTGCATCTCAATGAACTCTACTAGGATTAGACATATATCTGGAAATAACTCCCACCACTTGGGTAATGTCTGGTCTAGTATAAACCATAGCATACATCAAACTTCCAACTGCACTCTAATAAGGAACTCTGCTCATGTCTTCCCTCTTTGATGGGAAAGTTGGACAATTTGAAATAGATAACTTTGTTCCAGCTAAAAAAGGAACATACAATGGTCTACAATCCTGCATATCAAACCTTTATAAAATTGAATTAACATACTTCTTTTGGCCAAGCCATATCTTTCTATTCACTCTATCTCTTCTAATTCCATCCCAAGAATGTGTCTAGCTACACCAATATCTTCCATTTCAAATTTAGCAGCAAGTTGAGATTTTAGTTCTAAAATCATACCTTTCCCTTTACCAATGAATAAAATATCATCAACATATAATGCAAAAAACAAGAAACAATCACCATCATTTTATAATAAACAAAATGATCTGATTTAGAATGCTCAAATCCCAAACTCAACACATATGTATCAAATTTCTAGTACCACATCCTAGGACTCTGTTTTAGTCCATACAAAGATTTCTTCAATTTGCAAACTAATTTACTTTTACCTTTAACCACGTAGTGCTCTAGCTATGTCATATAAATATCTTCCTTCAAGTCACCATGAAGGAAAGCAGTTTT
Organism: Sequoia sempervirens; assembly: GCA_007258455.2. Taxonomy (NCBI): domain Eukaryota; kingdom Viridiplantae; phylum Streptophyta; class Pinopsida; order Cupressales; family Cupressaceae; genus Sequoia; species Sequoia sempervirens. The sequence goes on from VDFB02000003.1 coordinate 93,494,221, forward strand.
CACATCCATTTTCTCAACCTCTAAATCATAAGTAGCAGCAATAGAAAGTAAAAAATCTAATGGATGTCATTTTTACAATAGGAGAAAATATCTCACCATAATCAACACCTTCAACTTGAGAGTAGCCTTTTGCAACCAACCTTGCTTTGTACTTCTCAATACCTCCATTAGAACCAATCTTTTTCTTGAACACCCATTTGTAACCAACAAGTTTTCTTCATTCAGGAAATGGTACAAGATCCCATGTATCATTCTTTTTCAAAGCTACCATTTCTTCATCCATAGCAATCTTCTAGGATTCTGCATCATTCATACCTAGTGCCTCCTCTATAGATATGTATTCATCCATGTCAGTATTCAAAGCAAAAATACATCTCCAATCATCAAGTGAATACCTTTTAGGTGGTTTTTTATGCCTTGTAGACCTATGAACAAGTTGAGTTGGAGGTTCTTCCTCCTCTTCTAAACATTTAGAGCTAGATGAGCTCTCCTAAAGGTCTTGTCTATTCATGGGCCTCGATTCAACTTTCTCAGGTGTAGAAGGAAATTGAATTACATCTTCCTATTTACTTTGTTCTAGTTGCAATGTAATAGAAGAAGGCTTAGTTTCTCTAAAAATAACACTTCTACTATATATAACCTTATGTGCAACAGGATCCCAAAGCTTGTATCCTTTCACACCATAACTATATCCAATAAAGATACATTTTACAACTTTGTTCTCCAACTTTTTTCACTTCTCCTTTGGCACATGTGTATATGCCTCACAACCAAAAACTCTAAGATTTCTTAATAAAGGCTTGTGACTCGACCATGCCTCTATAGGTGTCTTATCAACAAGAGTTGATGTAGGAGACCTATTAATCAATTAATAAGTAGTGGAAATAGCTTCAAACCAAAACCTTTGTTCTAGACCAACACCACTTAGCATTCTCCTAGCCTTCTCCATCGGTGTCTTATTCATTCTTTTTGCAACTCCATTTTGTTGTGGAGAATATGGAGTTGTCTTTTTTCTATGAATACCAGAATCTTTACAAAATCTATCAAAATCATTAGAGAAAAATTCATTGCCATTATCATTCCTTGAACATTTTGTTTTCTTTCTAGTCTGCAACTCAACCATTTCTTTAAATTCTTTAAATCAATTGAAAAATTCATATTTACGCTTTAGAAAATATACCCATGTCCTTCTACTATAATCATCAATAAATGAAACATAATAAGTGGATTTTCCAATTGAAGGAACATCTACAAGACAAAACACATCAGAATGAATAAGATCCAATACACCACAAGATTTATGAGAATTTGAGTAAAGCTGGACATGATTCTGTTTTCCATAAATGCAATGCTCACAGAAATCAAATTCAAGATTACAATCAAAAAACCCTTCAACAAGCTTTTTATTTTTCAATGTCTTTAAACCATTTTCTCCAATGTGTCCAAGTCTATGGTGCCATAACATAGTTTTTCTCTATAGGTAACTTTGACTCAGAAGAAAGAGCACCCTTGGGTACCTAGAAGCCATGAACATATGTTGAAGATGAAACCCTCACCTCTTCCATAGACTTGCTTTTTACAAAAGTATTATTACACTCAACAATGCATGCATCAAGTTGTGTCATATCTAGCACCTCTAGCAATCACCATAGCACCTCTAACCATCTTGCATCTTGCATCAAAAATACTACATGCACACCTACATCTATTAGTTTTCTCATAGATAAAAAATTTCATGCTAATCTAGGGATATGCAACACACCATTAATCCTTTTTATTCTGCCATTAGGAAACTTGATTCTAACTTTACCATGACCAACAATATTTAAATAAGAATCATCACCCTAGTACACCTTACCTCCATCAAATTCTTCATATTCAGAAAACCAATCTATATTAAAGGTCATATGGAAAGATGCACCTAAGTCAATTAACCATGCATCATTACCTACACGAGTTTCCAAAACTGCAATGAATGCTTCACCATCTTCCTTCTCAAACTCATAATTAGAATCAAATCTCTTTTTTTTATTCTTCTTTTCTTCTTTGCAATCCTTATGAATATGTCCAGGCTTACCATAGTTCCAATAAATAACTTTGGACTTTCTAAGAGATTTGGATCTCCCTTTGAACTTGGATTTATCATGCTTCTCATTCTTCTTTCCTTTTTCCTTAGGTATTCCATGAATATTTAGGGCCTTCTTGGTACTAATGGATACATTCCTCCTCATCTCTTCAGAAAGAAAAGAACCCACCACATCTTTAGTCTTATATATAATAGAAGTACTCCCACAAGAGAATCCCACGAATCAAGCGAAGGACAAAGCAGGATCTGACATTTCTTCTCCTCATCCATTTTGACACCAACTGATACCAATTGAGCCACCAACATATTGAATGCTTCCAAGTGGTTTGTAATTCATCCACCCACTTCCATTCTCAAGGAATTCAATTTCTTCCTCAAGAAAATCTTGTTCACTAAGGATTTGGCTTGATACATCTCACCAAATTTCTTCCATAGTTTATGTGCAGAGGTCTTCTCATGGATAATGATTAAAATATATTTTTCCAAGCATAGTCTAATTAGACCCTTGGTTTACGGTCCATAACATCATATTGAGTAGCCAAATTAGCATCTACGAGCCTTGAAACATTTTGATCAACAACATCCCATAGATCTCGATCTATCAATAGATCCTCCATCTCCAGCTTCCACATTTCAAAATTATTTCCAAAAGAATTATCCACCTCTATTCTCCCTGATGAACTTGCCATTTAAAAATTTGTACAACAAGATCACAAAGTATCTTTTGCACAAGCTCCCACTCAAATCTGGATTAGTTCAAAAAACCCAACAACTCATAACTAAAACCAAAGGTGATCATACTATGATACCACTTGTAAGGAAGCTAAGGTAGTGGAACAACTTCCTACACTAATATTGAGCGGAGGATAATGCAAAACTTTATAGATCTTTAAAATAGTTACATAAACTTAAACAAAAATAAACATAAATATTATGCATACCACAAAACAGTGATTTACGTGGGGAAAACCCTTTTAGGAGAAAACCCCACTCTAAAATCCATCAAATATATTATTCAAAAATCACAAAGATTACAATAAACTTGCAGATCAAGCTTCTCATAGGAGTATCACCAACTAGAGATCTAGAGGCAAGATGATCGCTATCAAACTCTTTGAATACATCATAATACATAGCCATAATACAACACCCTCATAAAATAGGGTTGCATTCAAGGGCAAGTCAAGCCAACAAAATATTAATTGTCAGATCTAAGACCTAATGATGAATGGTCCAGATTTACAATAATAAAATATACATAAAATTTAGCTTTCAAGGGTGTTGCCCCTAAGCCTCCATTTGGGGCACACGGCCCCCTGAATCCCCACTGGTGGGATAGTCCCATCAGAACCCTCAGAGGGGGTAACCCGTCCTGTGCTGACCTATCAATAGTACCTTATGTAATTGTAAGGTTAAGACACATTTTCCCAACATTTATTGACTAGGAATACTATGTTTTTTATGTATTGGTGGACCACCTCATTAGAGATGTGTTACCTAGCCCGTAGCTTTTGTTGTAGGGATTTTGAGAACCCCCACAAAGTTGTAGTTTAGGAAGTGGCATCTTGAAAATGCTTCACATGGTCTTGAATTTGGGCCACAACCAGCCGAGTGGAGTCCCAATTTTTTCTTGCAAAGGTCGGTAGTTATTGCATAAAATAGGTGAGGCATATTAACAGAGTTCCATACTTGAACTAATAATGGGATTTATTTGTGCCTTAGATGTCATCCAAGAGCTTTTTCCCTAAAACCTCACATAGATCAATGTAGTATACCTTGTAAGCAATGCCCATGGTGGGATACTTGACTGTCAAATTGGTGATTTTAGTGACATTTAGGCTCCAACCATCATATGTTTCTCTGATTAATTGTGTGGATTTCACATTTTTATGGCCTTCTTTGGCAGAACTTCTCCCTGTGCCCATAGGCCTGTTATGATGTTGATTGCATCTTTAGTAATTTTGAAGGGTCGGTCCAGTTAGAGGCATTCATCATGGAACTAGATTAGTATGATCTAGACCTAATCTTCATGCGTTGTGAAGTCCAAAAACTCCTTCCAAACATCCAATTATTTATCTAAGACATTTTTATACTATAGTAGATACTATTGTGTGCCTAGTTGTAAGAGAGGGTGCCTCAAAACTTCAAACTTAGTATGATCAATCTTTGTGAGGGGCGCATAAATGTATTTTTGGATATCTTTTATGTAGATGACATCCATGAGTACCTTTGAGAAGGCCCTTGTTGGGTCGGTCTCCATTTCTTTGTATGGGGATCTTTTATACTTTGGCCTAAGCTTTTGAGAAATATCAACAAGGGTGGGCACAACCATTTTTAGGAGTTTAAATTTTGCAATGGACTGGTAAATAGCTTAAGGTTTGGCATGGAGTAGCTTGAATACTTTAGCAAGAATATAATGCATGGTGAGTGAGAATTGGAAAGTGAATGAATTTATTTATAACCTTCTTGTGAGGCGAGTGTAATAAATGGTCTAGCCATTTCTCATCTTCCTATGTTTTATTGCCCATTATTTTCCTACAACTCTATTTTTTGGCAAGTTATTTTTATCTCTAGTGTATGAAAAGACTATATTATATTATGTGCTAACTTTATTTGAGCTATATTAGGGTGATTATATAATACTCTTCTCTAATCCCTCATTTTATCCATTTAGGGTTAGGTCAAGGAAATTGACATTTAGAATCAATCCTACCCATTATTTATGGATAATGAGACCTAACTATTAAGGTTATAATTTTCTTGTTATTATATGTCCCTCTATGTTTTATTTCTTTATTGGTTCCATATTTATACCTTAGATCGCTTTTCTTTCTTCTAGAGGTTACTAAATTCTGGTGTATTGATCCCTTTGATTTTGTATGCTTAGATAATTCCAAAGGATGTTGGATTAGTGTTTGTGTGATGATTTTTTCCATTTGATGTGTATTTCTTGTGTTTGCATTAGTTTGCAGAGGTCTAATGGGTTTCCTATGTACCATAAATGCTCTCCAAAATTCATATACCTTTTGGGATGTTTATTCTTGTTCTCCTTGCATCCATGCATCTAGAATTTCTTCATTCCAGTACTATCATTGTCACTTTCTAGTTCAATTTATCTAGAGCTATTGGGGTCTTCCTCTTCTTTTGTTGTAGGTAGTCTTGAGATAGAATAGATATTTTTGGGATCTTCCCCTTCTCTGTCTTGTTCAATTTATTTTACACATGTTCTATCTTCTCTTTCTCCTAGTGGAATATGGACTATCCTATTATCATTAGCCAGAGAGATCTCTTCTTTTCTATATTCTACCATCCCATTAGAATTGACAAACCATTTTAATCCTAGCAATGTTCTAAAGGTGTAAAATGGTTCCTTCATTTCAACAACCTCAAAATCAACTATTTTTTTTAGTCCTTTTATGTTTATTTCCATATTTTTCCGTGTTCCTAAGGTCTCCATGCTAGATCCATCTACCAAACTGATGTTCATTGGTGTTCTACTTAGCTTGGGTCTACCTAACCTCCCCCAAGTGGTTGCCAAAATAATATTTAGGTCTGCACCTAAATCTACCATTACATGTTTGACTTTATTGTTATTAAGGTGTGTAGTGATTAAAAGAGGACCATTCTTCCAATTTAGGTCTTGTACAATTTGATGGACTTGTTATTTTTGTTTGTTCTAATTTTTTCCCAGTTGTTTTAATTTTACTAGGTCTTTTTTCCAGGCCAAGAAAGCTAAATTTTTTGACATCATTACTTCTTCTAAAAATAGGCTATGCCATCTTTTTGTTGTTGTATGATTTGTTGTTTTTCTCTTTCTACTATCTTATCATATTTTTTTTCTTGGTTGGAAGTAATCGTGTTCCTCTCCTTCTGAATATGATTCTTCACAGACTTCTTTACTCTAATTTTGTCTATTCCTTCCAATATATGTTCCTTGTCTAGTCAACACTGTAACTTTATTTTTCTTTGTTTTGGATTTCTTCTTTTTCTTTATTTGTATTTGTTGTTCTTCACCAAATTACTCTTCATTTGATGTATATGATGACCAGTTATCTATTCTTTGATAGATTTTAACTCCTTGTGGCAATATTCTTCTTATTATTATGGCTCCTTTATGGTCTTGTAAGTCATCACTTCTAGAGTGTGTTGTATTCTAATAGTATTGCTTTGATTTATCACATCTGAATATATCATGAGAATTCTCTCTACAAAAGAGTTTTTCCTTTTTTTTCCAACATTTCGTAGCATATGACCTATCTTTATGCAGTTATAGCATGTGGCATCACTTATTTGGTAGTTGTTTCTGACATGTTCTCTTCCTCCTTTGTAGTTTGATTTCCTATTATCTCCCATTTAATCTTGCAGTTGGTTATTTTTTAATGCATAAGCACCTCTATTATCTCTCCATGGTGGTTGTTTGTATCTTGCATCATATAGAGGTCCTTCTGCAAGTCCCTGAATGTATGCCATTTTTTGTCTATCTTTGTGTCATAATTATAGTTTATAGGGAATATTAGATTAGGATGATTTTTTTTGTTCTATATTTGAAATTGGTTTGCAAGATAGACCTTAGTGAGGTGACTATCTCATTCTTGGAAAGTTTTACAATATAGTGTATTTATTTTATCCAATATTGTTTTCAATTATGTGTAGTACGATTGTAGTTCTTTCTTCGTGGGCTTTAGGGAAATCATTTCGAAGGTGACCTTCTCTTTAGAAATATATGCACCAAATTTCTTTACCTTTATTTTTTCTCTCCTCTTTCCAAAATTCCATTATGTATAGTTAGTTGCTCTACCGCTAATTGTAATTTCTAAAGATTCTCCTTTATGTCATTTTTCTTCAGTTTGCACCATGTTTGGGCTTCTATGTAGTATGCCATTGTGATCAAGTCTATGTAAGTATTGAATATTCTTCCATCCAAGGTTTCTCTTATATCCTTCTATAGTCCAAAGATCAACCATTCAATATTTTGTTGCTTTGTGATGGTTTCTTCTAATTTGCAATAGATTTCCTTAAATATTTTGTCACATGCTTTCATTGATTCTTCTTTTCCTTGTATTAGGTCCCTCATTTTTCTAACACTCTTTGTTAGAATATCTGGAGTGTCAAATTTTTCTAGGAAATCTTGTTTCACATCATTCCAACTTTTCCCATGTTTCAGGTAGGTCTTTTTATACCAATCTAATACTTCTTTTCTTAGCGAAGATACAAAGTCTAGTAATTTTTATTTGTCATCATCGATGTCCTATCTTCCCCATAGGGATTCTAATAGGAATATATGTTTTTTGGATTCTATTGTGTCTCTTCCAAATATTGGGATCTTGATTGAGGATTCCATATTGTTTTTGCTATAATTTCTAATTCAAAAAATTTGGATCTATGAACTAGGCCTTTCTTCCTTTCTTTCTTTACTTTTCTAATAGTGTAGGGTTTCTGCTCTCTACCCTCATCTCTTTCTAACTTTATATCAAAGTATTTTTTTAAGTATCTCTTCCCACTCTACTCTTCCTTATTCCTTTGTCTCTTTACTTTGTGATATCTCTTATTTCAAAATTCTTTGACTCTTATATGATTGAGGGGATGGGTCTTGGTCGAGGGGTTGTGACTCTTCAATGTATCTTTTCACTTTTTTATTTGTTAGTGACAATTTATTTGTTTGTGAGCATAATTATTTACCCAAATTCAATCTATTCTCTTTTATTTTCTTTATTTCTTCTTCCTTAAGTTTCCATATACTCTTATTGACTAATTATTCTAAATATTCCACTTGAATCGATGGATTCTTCTCTAAATTTTTCAAGAATTCAATAAATCTATCATCCAAGTTAATGGTTCGATTTGATAGATCTGGTTTGATTGTTGGAATTTTAGAAGGTTGTGGTGATAGTGGAGTCTCTATATTATTGTAGGGACCTAATAGCAATCTTCTAGATTCTCCATAATCATTAATATTCTTTTGTATATCGGTTATAATTTGTCCTACTTTTTCCCAATATAGTTATGATTTCTCTGGAATCTTTCGTTCTCTTCTCTATCCTCCTTTCCTTTTCTTTGACAGTACTAACTTTGGTGTGCTCAACAACACCCTCATTGGTGTGCTCAATTCTCCTTTTCTCCATAATTTCCATTATTTTACAGTATCTTCCTTCTCTTTCAATCCTCCGGTTTTGTCTTTTCTCTTCTCTAGTTGGACTTGCCATGTTCACTTTTCTTTCAAATTTATTTTTTTCTTTAATCTTTCTTATGGTTGTCTTATCTCCTTTTTCCATGGGTGTGATTTATTTGGGGTTTCATTAGTCCTTTTATCATTTCCCATGGTAGTTATTTAGTAGCTTTCTTTGTAGGTCACATTTTTTCATGGATCCCTTCCAGAATCCCCCCTTTCCATTCTCCATCTCCTTGGTGCCTAACCCCCTCTCACAGGGTAAGTGCCAAGAGGATAGGTTTGTATATTTTCATATCTTTATTGGTTATCTTTTCCTTTTCCTATGTCTAATTAAAATTTAAAATTTTAGGTATTATTATCCTTTATATCACCTAACCAAGGTCCTGACAATGAAACCAATGTTAGCAAGAAAACCAGGGAAACACATACCAGAGTTTTGAGCCCCAAGTACTTTTTGAGTGTTAGTTTATACCCTAGAATCAGTCATATAAAGGCAACACCAGTTGATTCGGACAAAGGATTAACTAATTAACTATATATTCACAAAATGATAGATAACATCATATAGATAGAATTATTGTAATCATTGTATTAATCACATCAAAAGGGGTGCATTTATATATCTTCCCCTATACTCTTCATATCTCTTTCCTTTCCTTATATATAACCTTTTATACATTCACTCTTCTACTTTTATTTATTTAAATTCATTTCATTTATAGGTTTCTACATTCATTCCTCTATCATCCTTACATATTGTTATTCATATCTTTCTATATACATATATCTACAGGATGCGATGTGACCCATCTCTTCTACTACCCCTAGTCTAGATGGTATATTTTCAATCTTAAGGTCCACAAGCTCTTTGTGGCAAGATACAGTAGGATTTTCTTGACAGCATATGTACTGTTGTTCTTTCCTTCCAACAGGAATCTTATTAAAGGAATTTGAATTATTTTCCAACCATTTGGCCAATATTAAAATATTAACAACAATGAATATTGTGGAAATGTACCTCCTTCTTTATGCTCATTTCCCTAATAATAATAAAGATGCTTTTGATAAGTGTAATCATTTTTAACATTTAAAATATCATGGTCAAATTTCCCAACAAATATTTCTCCCTAAGATTTTTAATTGCAATAGAAGAGTATGTATAAAGTGTGGGCTCTTAAGGTCTCCATACAGAACTTTGATTGTTTGATAAGCTAGCAGTATTGTTTCACATTTCCTAGATATCTTTGTCTTAGATTTTGGATCAAGTATGAATATAAATTTTGATTTTTGTAATATTTTATTTTGGGCACCTAATTACTTCAGCATTTGAAACCATCCTCTTGTATGCTTGTTGTGTCTAGTACACTACTTTTTTTCACTGTGATCCATATTTTCTACTAAAGCAACTAATTTTTTCTTCCTCTTATTCTTAGAGGATTATTTTCCTCTCTATTCATGTGTGTGTAAATTTTGGTATTAACATATGAAGGTTGATGTAGAATAACTGATGATTAATAAGTATTGAAGTGGAGCTATAGCTTGAAGTTCTATAATGTCCCTTGCTTGGTGAAATACCTTAACTTAGAAGTATTTACCTCATTGTTACACTAAATAAAATGTATCCCAAATATAAAAATAGATTTCATGGAAGGGATATATAAAAAATTTCCAAGGTATGAAGATATATAATATGTTCTTCTCTTGATTATAATTGCTTTCTCATCTCAACTCAAAACATATTCTTAGACTTCTAAAGTTTCATTGATCAAGCTATTTAATTAATTACATAATTCAAATTTGGAAAATCAAATTGTGACCATGCATCAAACTTAAAATGACAATAAATTCACACTTGCATGATAATTATAATTAATCTTGAATTTAAATTTATACTAAACCCAATCATGTCAACACATCAAATATTCTATAAAACCTATTTACCAATTATTGAGTGATCTTATAATTTTACAAAATTATAAATGATAGAAGGGCCAAAGACGTTGAATCATACCAAAAATATGATGTACTAATCAAATCACATTATGAAGCATGCATTTCCACCACTAGAATTATTTAATCATCTTACATAGATTACCAAGTCAATAATATTTTTTACTTGACTTAGATGAACTTGTGCTATGACTATGAACGAATGAATTTGACTCAATAAGTAAATTAATACCATGAAATAATTGAGAACATTTATGATTGAGACTTGATGACACAAATATTAATGTTTTCAATTTGACCAAACTAAACTTATAGACATATCTCACATTCAACTTAGAATCCTAACATGACTATCAAGAAATTTATTTGATGAAACATGTCAATTAACATATACAACAAGTCTAGGTGAAGTCTCATTCACCTGTGACTTTGCTAAAAAATATTTATTTGTGGCCTTGGTGTAATCTTAGGTTTGTCTTCATACCTATATCCCTTAGCATTGATGAATGTTTTATCAAGTAAATCTGGTTAGATCATTAGAAATGGAACTAGAAATGTTATCATTCTCAAACAATTGGACTATTTACATTGTTTTCTTTAAAGAAATAATGGTAATTCTTGTGGAAGGGTAAAAGCACAAACCTGTGTCACGCTTTTGACCAACTAAATAGTTTTGAGTGAAACATTTTTTCCTTGAACAGCTTTGAGTGAAACTACATGGCCTATACGTGGCACATAAAATTTTTCAACGAAACCCTTTTGCTCGAAACATTTTTTTTTCCTTTTTCGATTTAAAATCTGACTCAATTTGTATGTAAGTTTTTGACTGAAAGGGTTTTGGTTGAAAGGGTTTCGGTCAAAACTCTTTCACCCAAAATTGTCTATGTGGCATCCTTGTTGGCAGCCACCTCATCTTTTTTTCCCTCTTGAACATGATATTTCTTCAATCAGAATGATGTTTTTCAAAAAAACTAAAAATACCCTTTTGTAGAGCTTGGAGTTAGGAATCCAAATATATATATATTTATATTTTGATTAGTTATAATATGATTATTTTTAAAATAATGCAAGTAGGTTGTTAAAATAAAAAATGAGGCTGATTAGAAATTTAAAAAATAGTAAAACATATTAAAAAAATTGAAAAATATATGTGCACTAGAGGAGAGAATCCTCTCCAAAAGGGTATAATTTTTTTTTTTAAATGATAAAAAATAGACAATAGTTGACATCAAATAAAAACTATCAAATTTCGGTGCATTTAACTTTATCACGTTACTATGAGGAAAATATGCATCAAGATTTTAAAAAAAATTCCATGCACTAAATATTGAAGTATATATTTGGAAAAAAAAATTCAAGGGAAATTTTTTTAAAAATTATTTTTTTCTTGACATCAACTCAATGTCTCTTTTTCCTAAAATTTTCAGCAATTCAAAATCTGCTCTTAAATTTTAAAAATATATCAAAATAACTTTTTTAAATTTTAAAAAATAAGAAGAATAAACTTCAAGATTTCTACATTTCATTAGTTTACATCACTTTGAAACTCAAAACATAAAGACCACTTTTATGCAGTCGAAGTTGAGAATTTTTGTTTTTGTTGGTCAATTCCTTTATAAAAGTGTGACACAGGTTTGTACTTTTACCCAGAACCTTCTTCTTTCTTGATTGTGGAGGTTCCTTAATCTTTAACTACTTTCTTAGGTTCTTATAAATTTCTAAGATCGATGGTCTACAATATGGGATCTAAAATATACTTTATTTTTAGATAACTCATATTTAATTAGTATTATTTCCTTTTTCTTAGTTAGATCATTTTTAACCATGTTGAATGGTTCCAGATCTCCTCTTGCTATGTATACTTTTCCAAGATGGATAAAATTTATCTCTTGAAATAAATAAGAAGGTATAATCTCGATATTATGTATCTAACGTCTTCCTAATACCAAGTTGTAGTTTGTGCTTATCAACTATTTTAAACACTATAGGGGTCATTTTGGGACCCATAGTGAGAGGAAGGACATTTTTTACTATTATCACCACTTTTAGACTATTATATCCCCATAGGGTGTATCTACAAGATGTATTGCTCATTTCACCATATCCCATTCTTTACATTTGGGGAAGGGAACTATGTTAATTCTATCTCCATCAACAACCAAAGCTCCCTAGCTTCAAGTGTTGTACATACAAAATTGCAAGTACGTCTCTTCTTCTTATTACATTAACCTTTAAAGGAATATATTTAAGGTCATAAAAGGAACATAGATCCTATAAATTAGAGTATGGTGGGTTAAAATCTAAATGTATTTTATGTTTGTTCCTCTATAGATGGGGTTATGTGATTGAGATAATTTAACCCAATATCTTCCAATCTACTCAATAAATGGGATAGATTCTTAGGAGGTCTTTGAACAAGATTTATGTGAATTTATTTTTTAGATCCTCTCTCAAGTCTTAGGAATTGAAAGAGAGAAAATTAAGATTTATTTTTTCAATATGTATAATAAATTAGACCTAATTATGGATATTTAAAACATGTATTAATGATCCCAAATATGACCTAATGTGATCATAGATTAGTTGAAACTAATAAAAGATTGGAAATTATATATAAAATTAGGAAACAAAAATAATCTATGATTAGGAAGTAGAAAATAATGAAATAGTGAGTTTAGATACACCTAGAATCCAAATAGTAGTTAGGTCAAAAATACTAAAAATATAGGGAACCTATGTGTGAAATATTGTAGAAAAAAGTGTGAACAAATGCATGGGGCACAAGAACTTTGTCCCATGGACAAAAATCCACTTTAAGGTGCATGAATATTGTCTCTTTGGTAGAATTTGTTGACAGTTTTTTTTATATTGCTAATCACTTACAAATATTTTGTTAATACAAGCATCAATATAAGACCAATACGAGCTATTTTGAGCACAAGCATGAGACTAATTTTAACTCCTTTCAAATAACCAAACTAAAAATCACCAACAAAATACCAAGAGTCACAACTTAGAAATCCACTTATTTAGAAACCACCTCCAAACTAGAAGCCAACAATGAAAGTCCAAGAGTCACACCTTAGAATTCTACATTAGATGTCCCTTTAGGATTTGAACTTGGGTCTCTAAAATGAGAACTCAATGTTTTAACCAGTTAAGCTCAACCCCTTGGAAAATTTGTTGAAAACTTTAGGATATACGGTTATTATAATATTAAATCCTCCTTAGGTTTTTCTAGCTATGTATGACAATTGGAATGGAGAAAAAAAGAGAAATTAGTGTCCAAATTTGTATAAAAAAATAAAATTGACATGCAAAGAGGAGGAATAGAAACAAAAAAAAAAACTATATAACAAGTCAAAAACCAATAAAATGCAAAGACAAGATAAAAATGGTATTATAATTCTAAATCAAATATTAATATTTCATAAGATAATAGAGGGTAAGGAAAATGCATTGGGTGCAAGAAATTTGTCCTAGGGACAAAATACTAGTGTCAAGAGCCAAAATATTGTCGCAAGGGGTACTCTTATAGTAGCTAAGAATTTATTAAAAATTTAGAGGGTTTTTCACCTTTGGATTCTAATAACTTCTTGTAATACTAATCCTATAAAAAATGCATTGATTCTCTCATTTGTACTTGTCATATAGACTTTTATGTAGAAACCCTAAAAAATGGAAAATTCATCACTTAGGATTCTTTTGGGTATTCAAACATGGATTCACATGGAATAATAATGGAAATAATATGAAATATAAAAAATATAAATGGAAATGAAAACACAAAATACAAACCCTAGTTAGATTACTGAGAAGGAAAATGGAAACTTGGAGGAGAGAGGGGCAATGAGAAAAGGAAAAATATATTAAATGGGAAAAAAATACATGGCATAATGAGGGATAATATGGAAAGGAGAATGATAGGAAATATGGAAAATTTTGGTGAAATTATAGTAAATTATAAATAAGGAAAGACTAGGGTAAGGGAATAGAAGAAGAGAGAGAAAAGCTCCACAATAAGCTAAGGAAAAGCTTCAAAATAGTTGTAAAATAGCACCCCAAAGCTCCAAAGCAATATTCTAGTAGGCGATAATGCTCTAAAGCTTTAAAAATCTTGCTCCAAATATTAAAAAATGACAACATACAAGAGAAAATTAATTGTGGATGTCTAAAATGAGGGAATGGGGATCTACTTATAGACTTTTAGAGAATTTTAGGTGAAAACAAGTGAATTTTAGGGGGTCCACTTATCATATAGGGATCCCAATAAGAGTTAAGCAATGTTTTTGTGAGAAAAAATTTCCTCTGGAGAATATCATAGGTCATCTTTGGAGCTGCAAATTATATTAATAATGGGTATCAATTTATGCTAATATATAAAGATACCACTCCCCAAAATAAAAGTTTATGGTGTGAATTTTTTCTACATAAAGTCTTTATGGGAGAACATATTAATTTTTGCATTAATGCATTTTTTTGGAGTTCAATTGAGCATTCATTTCCCAAGTGCATAACCAATAAATGTGGTTACAAAGGTTCGGTGACTACAACCACATTGAATAAGTTTATTTCTTATACCTCAAGAATGAACATCCAATCCCTCAAGTGTTCTAATCAAAATTTATTCAATTAGCTTATAACCCTAATCTCTAACTTTCATATTATAAAAACGAACTCTTGTGTTCTCGAATTTGATATGTATGCATAGTCCTCCTTCACAAAGGCCTTAGCAGCCTACAAGAGAAGATAGAATATAAAGTTCACAAATTAGAAGATGAGGGAATTGGTCTCACTAGGGAACCTAATGTTGTTCATAAGGAAAGGTAGAACAATTTCCCCACTCATGGAAAAACATGAGGTAAAGTAGATTAGGATGAGATTCACGCCTTCATTCATTATTGAATCAGTTCTTATATGGATAAACCCAATGGAAGAATCCAATTTTCAAGCATGGTTAGAATAGGTAGGTTGATATTAGGGGAATGTTGATACCAAAAGGAGGAAATAGGCCACATATTAGGAAGAGTACAATTATTCAAAGAGATTGTACCAAATGAATAAATAAAGGCCCTAAAATGATGCAAGAGAACTTGCAAACCCTCAAACTCAAAGAAATAAGAAGTGTTAGGGAAGACTAATCTAATCTTGCAAATGTACCTTCCTTTCCTTGCCTAAATCCCACTTTTCCCAAGATTTGTGCATAAATTGTTGATAAATATTTCTTAATTATGTTAAGATATAAGTGTAATTCTTAAATAAATTTCGAAGATAGAGAATTTCAGGTAGTAAGCTTGAACTAACATTTGGCTATGTAGAAGCACAATTTTTTTATCATAATAGGGCTATAGAGACATCTACATAAGAGTTCACAAAACTTTGAAGACATTTGAGCAAATATAGAAGATATTTTTGACCTCAATATGTACTTCAAGATTTTTGGGGAATAAACTAACTATTATTCACTCTTTAATTGATGGATCTGGTGGGGATGAAGGGAAACACCAAGTAACAATTTTGCATACAAGCTTCTTCAAAGATATCTCACCATCTTTAGTTCTACATTGTCTATCCTCTGTTGAAGTCAACTCTCATTGTCATTCAACTACTGATGATTCCTAAGGGTGTAGTTCATTGTCAAGAGATACATAACTAGTGTCATTGAATGTCTCTCTTGAGAATCATCACATGCATTACATTATAATTAGAAAATATGTAATTTTTAGAATGGAGGTATAACTCATTTATCTTTGTAAAGGCTCTTAGTTAGGATGCAATAATAATAGTCATATCTATCGATTAGGAAATTGCAGATATATATAAAATTGTGGCATAGATAAATATATCATTTTTACTTTGGAAATAAAGAAGTATATGTTAGAATTTTTTTTAAAATAAGTATATAATGTTGATTCAAGCTATGAAATAGAAGAAATAATTTCATCCATTTTTTTACTACTAAAATTTGATTGGTCTCTCTCTAGAGGTGGAGCAAGGGCCCACTCTAACCAACAAACAAGGATTGGTATTTCTTAAGTATTGGGTTCTTATGCAAATTGAATTTCCTATTATCATTAAAATTTCATTGGATTAATTTTATTTTTAATAATACTCATTTTTTGTTGTAATTTATGGTTTCATTAGATTAATTTCATCTCCAATAATATTTATTTTCTACTATAATTTATGTTCAAGCAACAATTAGAAAGAATGGGTAGGTATTTAGTCAATTTGTCAATTTGTTTTCAAGTAATTAGGAGTATAATGCATGTTTGAAATTTGTTAGGAGAGCTGCAAGGTATAGGCCTCCTACAAATAGCCACAAACACACCTTAGATTTGAAAATTAGACATATAACTCTATTTAAATATAAGGTGTATGACCCTTTTCAAGCGCTAAACATGAAGGGAGACTCTAGTAGAGATGAAACTTGGAAGATAAAGCCACTGTTGAGGAGGGGAAAATAAAAATGATAATAGGAAATATAGTCATAGCCACATGAAAGTTCTTAGGGGTAATGATAAAGTAAAAGTTAAAATCTTACCTAAATCATTGATGGGATCTTCCTTCCTTGAAATTCAAGATCGCGCCCTTGCATTATGCAAGGGTTGACCTAATATCCTATCTAATTCTTCTACTGTGTAGTAAATGTATGCTATTTTTGGGACTATTTAGGATGTTGTGGATGCCCAACACTATCTCACCAAATGGTTTTTCATGGAAATAAATAAGCTAAAACTTAAACTATTTCTTATGGAGAAAAATATTGGAGGTCAAATTCAATTGCACATGGAGGATGACATGAGGATTTTTTAGAGCTAGGATGTTATTCTTGTAGACACATACTCCAAAGGATCAGATTGTAGATATATTTACTAAGGCTCTTCTGAAGGATATTTTTGAGTATCTCAGGGAGAAGTTGGGGGTCATTGGCCCTCCAAACTAGGTGCACATGGAGGTGCATCAGTCCAGTGGATCTATAGATTCTTCATTTATCTAGACTGATGAATGGGTCTACTCCGCAGGGTGAGTAGAAAGTTTTCATTGTTGTAGTATAAAGTGGGTGCACTCCTAAGGGGGAGTGATCAAAGTTTTTGGCCTTTTCCATTGATGTCAAAGGGGGAGAGAAGAGTATACTAGTGATAGGGGATAAAATGTTGTGTTTTGCAAATTTTGGCACATGTTGCCATTAATAAAAAGGGGGAGATTGTTGGAAGAATGAAGAATAACGGTTAGATATGTAGACTTTGTGTTGTCATTGATGTCACCATGATGTTTTGGTTGTTAGTTTGATCTGGTACTCTGAACCGGTATGAAGAACTAGTTTACATCCTCCGGTATTTTGGTCTGCATATGCAATATAGATAAGATCTATCCTTGTGGTTTATATATGGTGTTCACTACATATATCTACATCTATGTTCCTAATTATAGATGGTGCATATATTTATATCAGAAGTTATGAGTATCACAATGTTGATTGGAACAGTGTTGTCTGGTTGAATCTCAGACTAGTGTTGGCATTTTGGTCTGCAATCCTCTATGGTTGATTGTTTCTACTTGCGGATTTGGGAAATGATTTTTGGACATTAGAAGATTGTATGTTCATAATCTTGTGTGATCATGTGCTCATATGGAGAGTTAGCATTATTCTGTTGATTACTTTTTGTTATTAGGTCTATCCCTGGATGACCTAATGTATAGTTGATATTGAAGTGGATTAATCTGTGTTGTAGATATATGTGTGACCTATCTTTGGTCCATGCCGACATATTGTAGCGTGCTACACTCTTGGAATATTTTTGGAGAAGTTTTGTACTAACTTGGAGCCGACAGTTATTCTATTTGGTGAATGAAGATTGCATCTAATTAGGCCGACCTAATTGATGCTTGTGGATAAATCGGATATATATGTTGGATCGTTTTGAGATTGTTGGTGCGATTTTAGAGAGTAGCATGGTGTGAATGTGAAGAAGTGTGAAGATGGAGTGTGTCAAGTCTGTTTACTAAGCATTACCAAAACTAAATCAGCACTTGTTAGGTGTTCTCTTATCAGTTCATTTTGGTTGTGAAGCCACCTTAGTATTGTAACCTTTTTGTAGGCAGTGAGCCTCCCTATTGGACAGGGAGTCCATTTTGTAGATAGTGAGCCTTTGTATCTAGGCAGTGAGCCTATTATATTTATTTTTGGAACTACTTTATATTGTGAGTTAATCCTCACCGTGTTTTTTCCCTCATTGTGTTTTCCACGTAAATTTGGTGTTTCCTGTGTTGATATTTCCTTATGTTATTTGCATTTCATGTTCATACTTAATAACAGAATTAAGTGGATAAGAAATTGATAAGTGTTTTATTTTGAGTTTAAGTTTGGTGACAACTGATTCACCCCCCCTCTCAATTGTCTTGCACCTTTCAACAATTCCCAAGGTTAATGAGGTAAACCAAGACCTTGATGAACTAAAGGATAGTGATGCTATGATGATTGCAAAGCCAGCGAAATAGAAATATGACCATAATAAAAGGTTGGTTACATTGGAAAAGGAGTTGTTAGAGATAAAATATAACCTCAAAAAGGTGATTTAGGTAAGCAAGTATACCATCAAAATAGTTCCATGGGGATTAAAATGTTCATTAAAAACTTAAATACATGATAGATGGATCTAATGTGTAGTATTGGGGTAGTGAGAATACTAGGATTGGTCCTAATGCAAGGAAAAAAAGTAGTAAGAAGAAAACCTATGGGGAGGAGAAGAAAGATGTATAGATTTTGTGCAGCTTCACAAAAGCTTCTACCAACAAATGCTTAAGGCAACTAAAATACTAAAGAATCTTTAAGGTTTGGGTGTTAATATCTTTTTGTTTGTTTCCTATAATTTGGGATCATTTATTTTCAATCATTTTGCTATTTTTTATTATATTTTTGTTGCTCCTTAATAATTTCTAAAGGGTTTTTGGAGCTCCTTCACAACCCATTCTACTTATATAATAAATTAATAGCAAAACTAAATAATATATCATTATCAACACTAATATGATTTATTTGTAGAGGAATCATCAAAGCTTTTCTTCTTATTTTTGCATTCCTTCTTCACCAATCCTCTATTTACAAAGTTCCAACACTTAAATCTACTCTTCATATGGTTTTGGACCATCCTTTCAACTTAGATCTATCTTTTGATTTATTCCATTCCCTTTTGGACCCACCTTTATCCTGGGCCTTCCTTAAATATGTAAGTCGTTCTTCAAGGCATCATCCATGGACTTTCTCCTCATTTTCTCACAAATTAAGGTACCAATAAGGTAATTCATCTTCAACTCTACAACATTACCACTGATAACAACAATCAAGTTCTCCCAAGATTTAAGCAAAGTGCTTATGTAAACAAGGTATATTACCTAACTAGTTTACCTCCTAGGTCCTATTCACGCTATTTTAGTTAAGTTTACATAAAAAAATAGGTGATTTACTTTTGTGTCTCATGTCATATGATTGTGACACATGTCATAATCTTATGATATTATATCCTTACACCTTGCTTGTATAAGCAAGGCCTCTTTTGTATATTATGTATATTTGAACCGTATGATATCATTATATCATTATTGTATTTGTAATCAAGTAATTAATTTCTTGCTACTCTCCCTACATAGCCATATATCCTCCCACCCACCCCAACCCTATGATTCTCAGGGGTGAAGATGATTGTGAGAGCTTGAGTCTTTGTGTGACTCTTGTATGGTATCAAAGCTTTAGATCTACAATCCTCTTCTTAAATTTAGGAGTGATTTAGGTGCATTTTTAGGAAAAATGGACCTCACATTAAGTCTATAAGGCCCAAAAACCCTTATTTCATATAAGATTCTCTATATTTTAGAGTCAAATTTGTTTTCTATTTTTGGAGGGTTTGAAAATTTGTTGCAATTTTTTTGTATAATTGTATAAAATTCTAATGATTCATACATATTTGCACTATATGGCATCAACATGATATTTATTATCAATTATTGTCTTAGTCTACATCAAATTCCATAAAGTATTCTTTAGGTCATAGGTTTACAAGCATCGTCATTCAATTTTCATTGTGTAAGCATCTACAATCACATTGATAATGTATGACTTGTTACCAGGGTATGATTTTTTTAATTAAAAAATATTTTTTTCACTAGCTTACTTTTATAATCCACATGCCTAGTCACCACCCTTAGTTCCTCATAGCCCAAGGGGTTTAATTTGAGACCACCTAGCATGCCTAAAAATGTCGTATTGCTTGACCTCTACTATTATTCTATCACCTTCATTAGTTATTGACTATGACACTTAGCTTATTGCCTCCTTCACATGGCTTTGGTGATGTGACCATCCCATCACCCAAATCTTCCACTCGAAGAGTGGTGTTTCCTATCCGACCATTGAAACAATATTGTGGCCCCTTTTTTGTTTGCCAAAGAAGCTATTTTTTGGGGACACGTGAATTTTGTGAGGGTACCATATTTTTTAACTTCTCATAGTTGGAAGAATTTTGGGTCCAATAACTTCATAATGGTATGGGTTATTTTTCAATATTTTATTACAAGTGTCAAATATTCCTTATTGAAGTCTATGTTATGTTTCTAGCTTTCAATCTCATGTTTTTTTTCCATTTTATTTGATTTTCATGATCCCTATAGCAATGGAAAGGTATTTGAGAGCTCTTCATATCCATCTATGCACTTTTTTATATTCAACCTCAAATATATTTTATTCAATTTCTAGTTTTTATGTATTTTGGTTGATAAGTTGGACATACTGACACATGGAGAAGTTTTATCTTTTTGGATGGGCTTCATTTTAATTTATCTATAATTCATTTATTTTTTCTAATTGTAATCATATCTCCAAATTAATGAAAAATTAAATGTGTTTATTGTGGGATGAAAAGGCATATAATAGATGAATGCATGCTAAAGGAACTTGATGATTTAAAACTTCTTTAAACTTCATCAATTGAGACAACTTTGCATTGCCAATGACATCAGTTTTCTATATTCTTTTAACCCAACATCTACATATACATCATATGTTCACACAAATATTTTATGTGGACTCAACTTTATTTAGCGATGAGAAATAAAATTGGATGAAAATGTATTCATATCTCTATACCATCTTCACATGTTTCTCTTGATGAGACTAGCATTGCTACATACATGACTCCTATTGATTTGGTGTAGCAAGACATTCATCATATTTTAGACCGACCTCATTAGGGTTCCTATCTATCAGACATTTCATCATTATTTGTGTAGTTTCATATTATAGATCTTGAGGACATATTAGAGGATTTTTATTCTCTTTGATGATAGTGATGTCATCACATCTTTAGTGTTTCTATATGTAATTCAACTTATATCCTTTATTGGTTCCTCTACTTTGAATGGGCATTTAGTTCTTGTTTTGGAGGAACCATTTTTTTCTAGCACAAGGACACCAGAGTTACATTAGAGACACACATTTAGATTTAGATTCTCTATTCATCTAGATTATGGGAATGGATTCTACTATCACCATTTGAAGTGTTTCTTCCTAAGGGGAGGAATGTATTAGATTTTTTTCTATCTTCAAGAATTCACCATTGAAATAGGAGCTACTTCATTGTGGAGGATTTATAATCTCAATCTATCTCTCCTATGGGGTGTTATTGATTTTATATTTGTGATGGATGTAGTCCTTTTGGGTTCATGTTGATTCCTTCCCCCATCACTTGAATATTTTTGTTTTCATGCATTCTCTCTTTTGGAGAGGGATTTTTTTCCCATGGGTTTTCCTCCTTTGCTCCATTTATGAGAGATATTTTACACATGGGTAGCTAACATGGTCTAGTACCTAGGACCCATTTGTGTATCTTTGTATTCATGTATTTGTTTGTTTCTCCCTAAAATGTGGGGAAAGGGAAACCTTAGAGCTTTCACCTTACGGTTTGCACCTTTCCTAAATTTCATGGAATGAAGGATGATGTGTGTGTTGATGTGGGGGTTTGATTGGATTTGAACAAGGTATGTGATTGAATTATAGCCTGATAGGTGAGTTGACCAACCCTTAATGAAATCTATAAATTCCCTAAGGATGAAATGTAATGATTCAAATGACCTAATGATGCAAATACAGAAAATCTAGAAAGACATAGAAGAAATCAGACTACAGAAATGGATTGAGTAGGACACTGTGCACCTGTGATTCAAATTTGGAATAGAAAATGCAAGACATAAGTGCCCCAGGAACCACTATCTTTGTAGGGAAAATTTAGATCTATTTTCACAGTCCTCTAGTGTCGAATTAGAGCTTTCATTTCCCACTTATCACACTTTCGGATCACTATCAGATAATTCTATAACTGAGATTTTGTGAATTGTTAAGGTGTAGGGTTTTAATTACAACAAAAAATAATGGATATTCGATCTTCTTCAAACTTAAAACTTGCACATTCAAAGAGAGAATAAATGTTGTGCCATTTAGGAGGTTCCCTTGGTCAAACCCTGTGTTAGTGTTTCCACTTCCATAATGGCAATGACAATGATAAATGATAGGAAGGAATGATGAATCCAAAAAGTGCTACAACTCACCACCCTTCAATGGATTCCTTGAAGCACTAAATTCATACACATCTCCTCAAGGTCTTGTTATCAGTTGCTTTATTTTCTTGAATGGCTTGAATTACTTGAATTTCTTGGAGACCTACTAAGATTAGTCTTCACAAACAATATGAAAACATGAACATGCATAAACTCACATACATTTTGATATGATATTGGATCTTGAATCACTGCAATAAATCCTCTAATGGCTGCTCTTGACTTGCCGAATAATGCTCTTGATCATAAGTTCTCCAATAATTTCCTAGATGATTCTTGTTAATGTTCAAATGATGCAATAACTAGGTATTTATGTGCAATTATTCTAATTTCTCAAAAATTAAATCCCAATAACCGACTTTAGATATTTGAATTTAAAATAATAAAATATCAACACCAACATATTTGAATTTGGAGCCAAAATAGGGGACATAGGCGCCCTAGGCACTAGTGTTCTAGGCCTATTTTTTTAAAGTTTGAGTCAGGGGAAAAGTATTAAATGAGAGAATTTGTTTTATGCTTGCAAATTGTTAGAAAATATTTTAAAATAAGTTGTGGAATGCATAATTTAGGAAATCAAATGCTTAATTAGGTCCAATAACTTAAAGGGGAGAAAAACATAGTGTTAAATTGTCAAGGGTGACAATTTACAATGCTACATTTAGCCCCCACTTTAGTGGGAGTATGAACTTGTTGACTTCTCTTTTGTGCTATTTTTCCTTGATGTCAAAACTGATTGGACAGTGATTTGGCATTTGGCATTGGCATACATATTCATTGATTGGACAGTGATTTGGCATTTGGCATTGGCATATTCATTGGTGCATTTGGCCATTGTTGTTTCAGTACTTGATTATTCAGCACTTTATGGACAGTGTTTTGGATGGTTTATTTTCAGTTTTGTTTTGTGGTACTGATTATGTTGGATTCATGTGCAGAGGATAGATATTTGTCCTATGGAGTTATTCTTTCATACAAGTCTTTATATGATAAAATGGGTTTTTCTCATGCATCTTTGACACCATGTGCAGTGGTTTGGCACGTTCTTAGTGAGGTATACATTTGCTTATATATTTATGCAAATTTATTTCTATATGTGCTGACAATTCAAGTGTGGTGTGAGTGGCACTTCTTATGTTTGCACAAATCATACAAGTTTAAGAAGGTGCAAATTACAAGTTCAAATCACTTATATATATTCTCTTCATTGGTTACTTTGCTAAAGAGGTCTTCAAGACACTTTGTCATAAAGCATAGAAAATTCATTGTGATATGGCTATAAGCAACCTTGGTTTATTATTGGCTTCCATTGGCATGGTCTTTTGAAAAGGTGTTTACATCATTGGCATTTCTTATAAAAAGGTTTTTTTCGCCTAAAAGCATATTGAGTATTCTAAGCATGTGAAAAAGGCATCGATTGATTTCAATGGATAGAATTTTTTAAAATCTTGGCAATAACAAGGAATCAATATTGTTTTGTTGATTAATTTTTTGGGCAAAACCGGCAGTGCTGACCTAGTTGAGAATTGTAACACACAAAATATGTGCTATCGGCCTCAATGTATTTTACATGGAAGTTGACTTTATTAAAGTCACATGGCAGTGCAATAACATTTGTTATCGGGGATTTTTGTTGACAACCATCATTGATATTTGGTTAATGATTTATGTTATAATGTTGTCAGTTCTTTTTGTGATATCTTTGGCAAGGGACTTAAAGTGATTATTATTGTTTGTTAAGTCTTTGAAAAGGAAAGACTAGGGAAAAGGCTCATTTCATTTTTCAAGAACAGTTGAACCCTAGTGCCACCATGGAGAGATTACCATTTCAGTTACAGAATTTTCTTGTTGGTATTTGAGCTTGGTTTTCAGGTATGGCAGTTTGTGAACAATGGCAAGTTAGTTGGTGGACTCTCCATGAGCTGGAAGTGAAGGTAATAGAGAATCTTATGGGTTTTTGGTTGTAGTTTGATCCGCCATAACAGAAGGTAATATTTATACATTGCTTTGATCTTTCGAAGGTAAATTTGGTGAATGGAAAAGTAAAAAGGGGAAGATAATATTGATTGAATTTTGTACTGGTTACCTCCTTTCTAGTTTCAGTTTTAAAAAGATCTTGTGTTTTCGTTAATCTTAACTGAATCTGCTTAAGGTTTTGTAAGTAAAATTGTTTTGAACTTGAGTTCAAACTCGAGGGTTTCGTTCTTGACTCGAGGTCTCACATTTTGGTACAAGGGTTTTAGTTTTTATGTTGTATAAAAAGAATGGCAATAAGCCATTATTTGGTTCAGAGGTTTTGAAAATAATATTTGTTGAAAAAGAGAAAATAAAGAGGAGGGTTTATGAAACAACAGAGTGTTGTTGAAAAGAGAATAAGGGTTTATTACAGTGATATCTTTGTATTTTGAAAAATTGAAAAAGAGAGTTTACAGTGTTTATATCTCTGGCCCTTATTACAGAGATTGCATGGTTATTGAGAAACTTTGTAAAGGAGTTGGTGCTTCAGAATTTTGGTGGAGTTGGTGCTCCTACTGAAGTTGGTGCTTCAGAATATTGGTGGAGTTGGTGCTCCTGAATTGTTATAGAGTTGGTGCTCTGAAAAATATTGTAATCAGTTTGGTATTAAGCTTGTAAGGCATTTTGGAGTGGTTTTTCTACCCCAAGAGGGTTTTCCACTCGTCAAAGCTCTGTGTTTCTCTTTTGTGTGATTTTGCTTATCTTGCTTAAGTTTTCATTCAGTCATTTGTGAAAGTGGTTCATGCAATGCTCTGATACATTATCACAATTCCAAGTTGTCTAAAAGTTCAAAGTTTAATTGTTCATGTTCAATGTATGAATGTTAAAATTCTGCCATTAATGAGTTTGATGTCCTGTGTAAAAGAAAGCATTAAAAGGTTGTTCATTTAGCACTATGTGAACAATGTATATCATGCTTTGATATGAGTTGTTAAGAATTCATGTTATGTTTGGTTAAGTCATTGGAAAACAATCATTCAAAACTCAGTATTCACATTGCATATATAAAGTCACTCATTTGTTTAAGATCAAATAGATCAAATCTTCATTTCAAGTCATAAAAAAAAATTTATACATTACTCTGATTCACCCCCCCCCTCTCAAAGTAATTCCACTTCCAACAGAACTTACACTTAGGCTCACACTAAAGTAGAAAATCTATGTCAAGAGGGGTCTAAATGTACAAATGTTGAAAGATAGGTTGACTAAGGATCAAGGGGGAGTGCACAAGCCCCTAGGATCAAAGATCCCATGGAAAACTAACATAAGCACAAAGGAACACACACATGTATGAAATGAAAGTTGTGTTATGCTAGGATCCATACCAAAGGAATTAATGACTCGCAGACTAGCAAAGTATGCTATTTGCTAGGTGAATCACAAATAGAAGGCAACACAAACTAGTTAAGTCTACTATTTAATAGGTGAGCCCCCAAGATAAAGTAGAAAAATTAGAAACACACAAGGTCTAGTGAAATTCGATATTCACTAGGTTTGTACCCATAACTATACCAAGAATTATACTCCCAAGATAATTATGATAAAGTTCCACAAAAATGCTAGAAATATTGTGTCAATGCAACACTAAGTTCAACGCGTGCGAACAAAGTGAAGAAAAAAAAGTGTATGTGTCAACGCATCACTAAGTCCAACGTGTGTGAATAAAGTGAAGCAAATAATACCAATGTATGTCCCCACCTTAAAAAAATTGTTAAGCACCATGCTATGAGCAATTGCTTTAAGGTAGAAAAATGATGAATGTCATGTAATAAAAGTTCATAAGATCTTATTTGGAAAGCACTATACCAATGATATGTTTCAAAATAAAGCTACATCATAATAAGGGGTTGCCCCTAAATGCAATGCAACAAACAAAAGATGAACACATAAGGGATCCACAGATTTGGGATCAGGATACACCTTTTCTACAATGATATAATAGAGCTTGGAATTGATATCATTCCCCAAATACTCGTTGAACAATGAACATAATGGAGGAATGACACATAGAGAGAAAACAAAACAAAAATTGGGTCAACATGAAAGAGACCTAAATGTCTCAATGCCTTGCATTGTCCTCTTTACATAAGACAAAAATAAAATGTTTACGACATATAGAAAAATAGAGATACAAATAGAAGAATGTCATGAAAAATTTGTTTCCTTTATATCCTTGTGCCAACGGAGCAAGAAGGGTCATCCAAAGAAAACTCATAAACATAAAGACATGCCAAGTAGCACATGGGAGATCACATCACGTGCAAGAAAACACAAAGAACACATAAAACAAACTTAAATTAAACACAAAAAGAGAGTACCACACATGCAAGCCAATCTAAAGCAAATCGTTTGCATCCCAATCTTGCTCATCATATAAGGAAGGTGGGAAACTAGCCAAAGGGACTAATTTCTAGCATCTCCCTTTAGATTTGAGAAATGGACTAACCGCCTCTCGTGGATCTACTTGTCTCTAGTGTTTGTATCAGGTGTTGATAGGTCGATCTTTTGGCACAACAACAAATGTGTTCCAACACTTATTTCATTTGTCATTAACAATACCCAACTAGATATGATTAGAGTCAATGAGGTCTTGAATTTGATGTTTAAGATGTATGCAATGCTCTATATCATGTCCATGTGTGTGATGATATTGACAAAAGTATTTTGGGTTAAAGCTTTGGGATACAGGTTTGGTTGTGCCCATAGGTATGATCGGTGGTAATTGGATTAAGTCTTTGCTCAAGAGTTGCAACGTGATCGAATGGAGGGAATCATGTTTAATTGTGTGAATTGTCTATCCCTAGCTCTAAATTGATATGGATTTGAACTTATGTTAGCAACTTATGGGTCAATGTGGTTAATTGTTTGAGGTGTGTTTATCTTGATAAATTTCTTGTTTTACTTTTTGAATGGTTGATAATTTTGATGAGGTACAGATTCAAATTTCTCAGTAGGAGTCAATGAAGATGCCTCTTCATATTGACTAATCACATTCTAATAGTCATGAAGAGCCATACACAAGTTTGTGAAGGATAGATTTCTCATCAATAAGATCTTATCCCTAATGTCGAGTTGCAATTTTTCAATAAGACTCTTTGAACATCCACATTAGGAAGAGTAAGGTTGATTTGTGAGTATAGTAACTGATATTGTCCTATGAAGTCAATCAATTTTTCATGTTTTCCTTGTTTGCACCTCACTAAATTAGTTAATGTAATTTGTGGGCCTATGTTTTCTTGAAAATATTGTAGGAATGCATCAAAAAGTTCATTAAATGAATTAATTGAATTATTCGGAAATGAGAAAAACCATTCCAAGGTCATGTCTTTCAATGACCTAGGAAAGAGTTTAGTGTTACACCCTGTTGTGTTGTTACCTATTTACTATTACCTTGATGGGTTAAAATGCTTTAATATATGATTGTGATTTGTATATGAATCTTGATGGAAAATGTGATGAATGAATGTTCAATTCAATTTGATATTTTAGATTATTCTAAAGATGAAAATATATGATGCATGTGAATGTAATGTTATCAACTAACTAATGTTATGATGCACTAAGTTGGATACAATAACAAGTTTGAACCTCCAAAAGAGAGGAGTATCACTCAGGAGAAGAACTTAGTCTGGTAACCCTCGGTGACCCTAATTGAGCATACACACACTCACATCCTAGTTGGTTTAGTTGAATTAAGATAGTTCAGGAAATGATAAGTAACCTTCTGTCAGGGCTTGAGTATTTTTTGTATTGGTATGTGGTTTTAGTCTTTGAAATTTCCTGTTTGGGGATATGTGATTGAGTCTTTGTGATAAGTATAAGTTATTTTTCGTATTCTGGTTTATATAATAATCAATGGATATATACATGGAATGTATATATGTATGTATGTACATGCATATATGTAGGTAGACGTACTTACGTATATTCATGTACGGATATACCATGTGCATGGGAGTATCGATTGGACAAGAAAGACATACATTTATACACACATTTTGTATATTAGCACCAATTGATGAATATGAGAATATATGTGTTTAAGTATGGATATTAAAATAATGTTTTATATATATAATGTATATATATATATAATTATGTTAATGTAAATGTATATAAATATATTATTATACATATATATGTATGTATATATATATATAATTATTTTGATATATGTTTATATATATATTTAATTGGCAAGTAATGCATTTAATAATCATGTGAATATGATTATATATATATATATATATATATATATATATATATATATTAATATAAATACTTTTTTGATAACTCAGAGGTATCCCTAGACCATGCATTCATGGGTCGCGTAGGCCTTGTGACTCAACCCAACGAACTCAACCACCCTTTCCCTAGTCTTACTTTTATGCTAGATTTTGGGGGAGACGAGTTGAGGCAAGACTAGTCCTTTGGGGGTTGCTTACTGGCCCGAACAGTGAGACAACCTTCAAACCAAGGCGGAGAGAATCGATCTCGAGACCTACATAGGACTATCCAAAAGCCCTTAACCAACTACGCCACCCCTTCGAGCTTATATATGCATATATTATAAAAGATATAATATAATATTAATAATATATATAATATATTGTTTGATAAATACTAAAAGTGCTTTGTAATAAACATAGTGCATTATTATAGTGTTGCCATATATATTATAATGGATAAAGTAGAATGTTGCGCATATAGCACATAAAGGAATAAGTCAAAATACTTATGAACAATGCATAAAGTGAAAGAAAATGTTGATTCAAATGTTGTTGACTTTATCTAATAAGTGTGCATGAAATAAGGCATGTAATGTATGAAAGGTGGTTCCATATTTTGCAAAGAGTTGGAACTAAAAGAATTATATTTCTCGTGCCATTATCCAAGAAAAGCCTTCTGATAAACATGAGGCTCAATCTCAACCATGATTTGGCTGAGGTAGTCGACTTATACTGCAACAAGGAAACCTGTAGGTTGCATTTTCTGAGTTTAATCTTTGTTGTCAACAAGATATGAGTGACTCATTCTTAACTGAGAAGTTGTACTGTTTAGGTGTTTTCAAACTAGTGTTTTGATCAACCACCTCTCACCTCTTGAGCCTAGTCGATGCATGTAGAATAGGAAGGTGGTGGATTTGGTAGCTTATTTGTAGCATTAATATGCTTAGATTTTAGTATATATAGAGGTATCCTCTCCACCCTTTGTTACTATTATTCATTATAATTTCTTTATCCATCACTTTGCTATAGTTTTTTGTGCAAGCATAATTTTTAGAG
Organism: Sequoia sempervirens; assembly: GCA_007258455.2. Taxonomy (NCBI): domain Eukaryota; kingdom Viridiplantae; phylum Streptophyta; class Pinopsida; order Cupressales; family Cupressaceae; genus Sequoia; species Sequoia sempervirens. The sequence continues at coordinate 93,524,336 of VDFB02000003.1, forward strand.
TTTTTGGTGAGAAAGAGAGTTGTCTTTGTGAGTTTTTAATTGTTGAAAGCTTTGTGAAGAGGCTTGGAGATAGGTTGGGCTAAGAAGAAGTAGCAATTGTGATTGTAAAGGTTGAATTTGGAAAGCAATATTATCAATTGAAGCTATAAATCCATGCATGCTAATTTCTATTCCTCTATTATTTCATGATTGAAAGGTTATTTGTTTATAAATGCCTTTGTTTGGGAAAGATTGTTTTGAATGCATGATAAGCTTGATTTTATGATCTTGGTTTATTTCCTAGTTTGGGATAATATTGTGTGATTCATGGTTGAGTCTTGAATTGGTTAAACCCTTTAATTTGGGAATACATATATATACTATATTGGAATTTGTGTGGCTCTAATGCTACTAGAACTATACATAGTTTATCAAGACTATATAGATGTTGCATAAAAAGTGAAATGTGGAATATGTTGCTATCTTGTAGTACTTTTATGAAAATGTCATTTTTGAACATGGGAGGATAGCTTGGTTATTCCTAGGGTTCTAGTAATCCATGGGAAAGGGAGTAACCTAGTTGGTTACTAGTATGTGTGCATGTATGGTTAGCATGGTTATACCTGGGGTTAGAGTAATCCATGGGAAAGGGTGTATCCTAGTTATTTAGTTTTTCAAGTCTTGGTTATTCCTGGGGTTAGGGTAATCCATGGTAAAGGGAATAATCTTGTTGGACAGTTGTTTATGTCATCACCTTAGATTGAATGTGTGTTATAATAGTGAATGGTCATTACCAAATCGAGCTCCAAGGTGGGTGGATAGATGACTTGTACTCAAAGTACTGGGTGTTGAATTATTTGGCCAAAGTAGTGTAAGTAGCCATTGTGTACACTGTTAGTTCACTGTGATCTAGGATTGCATAATAGACAGGAAATCATATATGTAGGTTATAGCCAATATATGGTAGCTCTAGATATGTAGGACACAACACTATGCTCAAGAAGGCCAGATTATGGGGTTACCAAACCAATCTCTTCATTGAAGGGTAGGGCCATCTTACTAGTTAGGTAGATGTGCGGGGGGCCGCAATAAGTCCATGGTTGGCGGAAAATTGCTTGAGTGATACTCTCCCTCATACAGTTGGAAGCTAGAATTTGAGGATGTAGCGCCAGTTTGGGGACACCTAGAATGTATGCACCAGTGGATGGGGACATCTAGTAGGTATGCACCAACATTGGGGACATCTAGATCATTGTATTTTGTTTGTATGTCTATATCATTGAGCTCATGGAAGCTATGAATGTAAACATGTATCTCTATTCTTATTTAGAAATTGTAAATGGAAAATATCATCATGAAATTATGTAGTGTGAAGTCATTACTTGAAATATTATAATGTTTCTTTGTTATGCAATGGGAAAGTTTCAAATGGTTATGTTTCAAATGTGCATCTTTTTATTCAAATGAAAAAGAAATTTTTTATTGCCATAATGATAATAGTATAATTTTTTCACTTGTGGGAAAAAGTATAGTAAAAACAATGGATAAAATAATGGGCATGTCACACATGGTATCAGAGCTACTAGGTTTAGCACTAAATCCTATGTGCTCATTATGCTTTCGTCCAACATTATATGAGTCTAATGTTTGGAATTCTTGTGCCAAGATGGTGCATCTCAAGATGACTGCAAGGAAGTCAGTAATCGGTAATGAGGGCTACCTAAAGGCCAAGAAAGAAAGGGAAGCCATTGTTCGAACCATAGAGGAGACAAATTATGACAACGCTATTTGGTTGAGTGACACTAAGACTTTTAGTCATGCTCTATCTCGCATCAGTCAAGAAAGAAGGAGGATGCATGAGGCTGTTAACTTTTTACCTCATGTCTCTCCTTCCAAGTCGGATTCATTATCACTTTCCAGGGATATGCCCTTTGAAATGTAGTGTTAGTCCTGCTATGATCTTTAGGGACCCTCCTATTCTTCCTATGTTGAAAGTTATTGTAATAGCCTCAAGTGGTGAATCGAAGGGATATGTCCCCAGAAAATATGCATATGAGGATAGGTTTGAAGGTTATTTTCCTTTTGACAATGTATGGGAACAAAAATATTAGGGGTATACCCCACTTAGCTATGTATCGAAGAGAAAATCCGAGGGATACTATCCCATAGACTATTTGAATAGCCATTCCATGTAAATGCAAGGATATTGAAATCCTATTAATCTAAATTAAAATCATGTTTTGGAAAAAATTGTGTATGAGTTCTTATTTTAAACTTCATTTATATGAATGTTTGTTCTTTGGAAATGTTTTAAATGCTACGTAAACCTTCCTAGAATCTAATTAAAAATGAAACCTCTTGGTGTAAACTTTCTTGTCAAAAATGGTTAGAACAAGAACTAACCTTGGAGGAAGTCAAGAAGTAGACCAAGGAGTAGAAAATTCAGGGGCTAAATTGGATTGTATTCTAGCCACGATGAATGAGACAAGAGAAAGAATTGGGAACCTCAAGCAAGAGGTAAGGGGAAAAGAAAGGGAGGAACAAGAAGTTCCTAATAATGATGAAGAAGGGTAAAATTCCCATGATCATACTCAGTCTAGTGAACACGAGGATGATGAATCACAGTCTCGATCAGAGGGAAGCAAAAGGAAATGACTTGCTAGTGAGCTATCTCGAGATATGAGAAAGATCACTCCTCTGAAGTTTGAAGGAAGTTTGGATGGATGTGGCTGAGGCATGGCTCACAAAAATGGAAAAGTATTTTGAAATCAAGAATTACTTTGAGATAAACTAAAGTCATTTGGGGAGCTTTCCAATTGGCTAGAGAAGCATCCAATTGGTGGATGAATAAAAATATGGAGCTTGGGCTAAGTTCCTTAAATCTTACTTGGAGTGAATTCGTGGAAATTTTCCAAAAGTGATGGCTACCTCAACTTTTCTATGATCAAAAGCTTACCGAATTTCAAAACCTGAGGCAAGGAGATTCTTTGATTAATGGATACTGGGAGAAATTCACTCGTCTCCTAAAGTACATACCCATGTACCAAAAGGATGAGCAGTTTCACATAAGGAAGTTCATCATGGGCCTCAATACCCAAATCAGTGGAGAGGTAGACATGCACGGTACTGCCACCATGGACTTGGTGTATGAGAAATCCATTAAGAAAGAATAAAGGCTTAAATCTATCTCAAACTATCATGAAAAGAATCGGAAGAAGTTTAATTGGTCGCAAGCTAATCAAGCTTCAAAGAAGCCTAGTGAAGGGTTGGATTTTCAAAAGAAATGGGACAAAGGATATTGTAATAGTCAAAATAATTCAAGAAGGGACCATAGGGGGAACAACAACAACAACAATAACAACAATGTTGGTAAGAATGAAGGAAGTTCTGGAAGGCCTATGTCAAGGATTGGACCGTTGAGAGGATGTTATACTTGTGGTGAAGATCACTTTGCAAATCAATGTCCCAAAAAACCACCAAGGACGCAACCACAAGGGAATCAACTACCTTCTCAATGAGCAACATTCCAACAGAGGATTCATGCGACATTAGACAACTGGAGAGAAGAGTACCATATATCAGGTACTTTTTTTGGTACACCTATTTCCATTCTTACTAATATTGGTGCCACAAAAATTTTTGTTTCTCCTAGAATAACTAGTAAAATTTCTAGAAAAGTTGGCTATATGGAAAAGTCTTGGATTGTTTAATATGCAAACCAAACAAGAGCTAAGGTGGAGCAATATCTATTCAAAGCAAGGGTTGAACTTCTAAGTTTCTCTTTGGAAGTGAATTTGTATGCAACATCCCTAGGTTCCTATGATGTCATTTTAGGGAAGAATTTGTTGTGGAAGCATAGAGCCAAAGTAGATTGTCATGCAAAAATAGTGGAATGTTTAGATGATCTTGGAAACTGGGTGTTCTTGCAAGGAATGCCTAGAGAAGTTAAGTTGCAATAGATCTTCAGCGTACAAATGCATAGAGTGAAGAAGAAAGGTTTTCAACTCTTTGTTGTGAAAATGGAAAAACTTGAGGAATTCAATGAGTTCATTTCTCAAGATGATGTAGTATATTATGGACCTCAAGACCCCAAAGAAGCCGAAGAAGGCAAGGTGGTGGAATCAGGAAAATCAGATATGGAGAAATATCCTATCCTACAAAATTTTGTAGATGTATTTCTAGATGAATTACCTGGATTGCCTCCCAAGAGAGTGTTTGATTTCTCCATCGACATAGTTCCAGGAGAAAAACCTATATCCAAAGTACCTTATAGAATGACCATGATAGAATTAATGGAGTTAAAAGCTCAGTTGGAGGAATTATTGTCCAAGGGACTGATTAGACCCAGTGTTTCACCCTGGGGAGTGCCAGTGATCTTCGTCAAGAAGAAGGATGGCACACTGCACTTGTGTATTGATTATTGTTTTCTTAATAACGCAATGATAAAGAATGAGTATATGTTGCCACATATCGATGATCTCTTTGATCAAATACGAGGAGCGATAATATTTTCAAAAATTGATATACAATCAGGTTATCATCAACTAAGGATCAAGGATGAAGATATTTTCAAAACAACTTTTAGGACAAGGTATGGTAATTATGAGTTCATGGTCCTACCTTTTGGGCCAATGAATGCACCTACAACATTCATGAACTTAATGAATAATGTATTCAGAGACTGCTTGGACAAGTTTGTGTTGGTCTTTTTGGATGATATTCTTATCTACTCCAAGAATGAAGAGGAACATCTCCAACATCTAGAGATTGTTCTCCAATGATTAAGAGAGCATAAGTTGTATGGGAAACTCTCTAAGTGTAATTTATTTTAGAAGGAAGTGTAGTATTTGGGTCATCCAATTTTAGCTGATGGGATTGTAGTTGATCCAACGAAAATAAAAAATAGTGCTTGAATGGCTAGTGCCTAAGAATGTGCTAGAAGTTAGAAGTTTTATGGGTTTGGCTGGCTACTATTGGAAGTTTGTTGAAAACTTTTCTAGAATAGCTTTTCTCATTACCTCCTTACAGAGAAAAGGGAAGAATTTTGAATGGGTGGTGTGTGAGGGGGGAAAATCATAGATGCAAATACGAGATTAATGAAATGAACTGAGAATCTATCTAATTCAAAACACTTAATGTAAGATCTTATTCCATCACTCATGAAATGAACAATCTGAGCTATTGAAATTACGTAATGAAATCCTAAGATTAACACAATGAATTCAAAGCAAAGGAGAGGTTACGATCCCATGTCAGAGTGTGTTTGCATGATGTTGGGTTGTTTGTATCACTGCGAAGCCTCCATTGTTACATCATGAAAGCTTGAAGAACAATGTTGATGTTGGTTGACCGAAGGTATTTTGAAGCTCTATCAATGGTGATCTTGACAGCACTTCGTTGCATAAGGTGTGTTGACTCTTTGATCCTTTTTTGTGAGGAAAGAGTTTTTTTATATAGAAAATGAGATTTGAAATGGACGATCAGGATTCAACAATGTTGGATCAAGATCAATAGCTGAAAGGTGTTCAGAAGATTTAGACATGAGAAGATTGTGCAAAGTTGATTGCACAATTTGTGTGATTGAGGAATAGATTAGCTAGTCAGGAATTAGATTGATTAGTCGGGATTTAGATTGATCAGTCAGGATTTAGATGGCTTAGTTAGGAAATAGATTGATTAGTTAGCAAATAGATTGATTAGTCAGCAAATTAGATTGCTTAGTCAACAATCGTAATTTGCTTAATCAGAAAGTGGGTGAGGAATATGAATTAATTGATTTAATCAATTAATTCCTTTATGGAGTTGAACGTGCAAATCAAGTTTGACTTTTGCAAACAAAGTTGCATTAGTTTGATTTGATTTTTGATAAATGATTTGAATAGTTTGATTTAACTATTCAAATTTTGGAGGGAAAGTGTCATAATTAAATTATTATGATTTAATAATTCAATTAACCTAGAGGAATAAGGTGATTTAGCAACGTAATTAAATAATTGGCATTATTTAATCAATCAAGACGAAATAAGGTGGGATTAGGACTTCATTAAATAAATGTAATTTATTTAATTGGTCGAAATGATAGAAACGTGAATTAATTAAATAATGTTGTTTTATTTAATTAATAGAAGAATTAGAGTTTTCAAGACTTCATTAAATAAATGAAATTTATTTAATTTGTCAAAAATGATGAAAAAGTAAATTAATTAAATAATGTTGTATTATTCAATTAATAGAGGAAATTAGGGTTTTGGATGTTGTGCAATGTTTCTGAGATGTTGCGGGATGTTGCGGGATGATTCTGAGATGTTCTGAGATGTTTCAAGATGATTATGAGATGTTCTGATACGTTCTAAGAATGTTCCAAGATGTTTCAAGAAGATTCTGAGAGTTTTGAGATGTTCCAAGAATGTTCTGAGATGTTTTGAGATATTCCAAGAATGTTCTGAGATGTTTTGAGACATTTCAGGAATTTTTTGATGTTGTTTAGGGTGTGTGATAGGTGTTAGGTCAATTTTACATGTCTACATTTTGCCCCTCTTTGATACAAAGTACTGGTTACTTTGTTTTAAAGATTCTGGTTTTTTTAAGATCAAGTTTTTTTTTTGAAAAAAATGTATGCCCCACCGAATTTTATGCCCCACTGTGCCCCGGTGTTTAGTGGAATGATGGTAGGACTCTATGTTCCCCCTTGAGATGTTGGCCGAAAAAATTTAGTTTCGAGGTCAAGCTCACGACATTGTCTTGTTTCAGTTTCGATGTGTTGAGAGTGTAGAATTAGTTCTATAGGTCCCTTGGTCCTCATTTCGATGTTTCTGGGAGCTTCTAATTTAAAAGTAAGAAATTTCCCTAAGTAAGTATTAGGGTTTCCTAGATGAAATTAGGGTTTCTTGAGGATTAATATAGGCAATTTGGCTTCAAATTAGCTCATTTGTGCTTTGATCGAATAGCTAATTCTTGTCTCTGGATTTTCCATTATGTCAGTTGTCAAGGAGAAATGTCGAGGTTCGAGGGAGCCCCACATCATTCTGACCTTGTTCGAGAGTTCGAACGACCCTTAGGAGTTGGTGGCCCAGTGTGTACTTTGTCATTTTGTGTTTTTGTTTTGTTATGTTCTCGTATTTTGTGTACAAAGTTTCTTGTGTCAATAGCAAAGTTCTAGTGTTTTATGAGCATCTACATCGTTTTCCTCACATTTTCTAGGTGAGAACCTTTCCTTTGACCTTTAAACCCTCACCCTTGACCTAAAACCTCGCTCTTGACTTAAACCCTTGCTTTTGATTCATGCACTTGACCTAAAACCTCGCCCTTGCTTGAAATCCTTGTATTTGATTGTTGTTTTGCCTGAAACCTCGCCCTTGACCAAGAACCTCGCCCTTGACTGAAAACCTAACCCTTGTTTCCTCGCCCTTGACCTAAAACCTCGCACTTGCTTGAAAAGATCACTTTTGCTTGTTTTTTTCTGAGCATCTGCTCAAAACCCTTGCATTTAACTTTTCCTCTTGCATTTGTTTTTAGCATTTTCTCTAAACCCTGGAATGTGTTTGTTTGTCATCCTAAATGTCGTTTGTCATCGTGTTTTGTGTTTTTTTGTGTTGCTTTACATGTTTAGAGTGAAACCCTAACTTTGTGGTTTAAAATGATTGCAAGTGGGCCTCAAACCACTGCAGCCGAGGGAGAGACATCATCGACACCTGTTTGATCCAATTACTCATTTTGATGTGTTGGAGTGAGACTTTCTTGATGCCATTAGACTACGTTATATTTGCTACATGCCTCCTATCAGCACTCACATAGTGATGATGACTGCACTCGTGGAGTAGTGGCATTCAGAGACGTCCTTGTTTCATTTTCCTACAGGAGAGGTGACTATTACCCTTGAGTATTTTTGGAGGATACTTCACCTTCCTAGTCACTGTGAGCTTGTTACATATCATGTTCGACGTGGTACTTGCGCCATGCGGCAAGTGTTGGGTGCTAGACATTTGGCGGTGCACCAGTCAGAGATTGATTTGTTTGAGTTTTCTGGTAATGCAAATCATGTTTCACTTGTCCTATGTGGTTTGATTTCAAGACTAGTTGTTCTTGATAGGAGAGGTCGGCAGTTTCCTATGGGTTGGGGTGTATGTATTGAGAGTATGCTTGAGCATGGGATGAGGTATGCTTTGGGAGTGTGTCTTCTCACACACCTGTACAGAGATATGCACGAGGTTGTGTATTGAGGCAGGAAATCTATGTCCGCAGGTGTTTCGCTTTTGCATGTTTGGGCGTGGGAGCACATTGTCGTTGCTCGACCCAACGGGATACAGGATCATTCTCTTGATGACCCGTACTCCTATTGTTATGGGGATTTTGTGCACTATACCTTGCCTAGGGATCTTCCTTATTGGCATCGAGTTATCAATGAGATGTCAGGTTTTGTGTGGAGACCTTATATGGGTTGTGAGACATGGCCAAAAGATTTAGATCATCTTGTTTATTGTCGACAAACTTGTTGGTTGATTGGTCGTTCTTATTCTGCGCGCTACTTTTCGGACCAAGTATGTCTCTAGTCTGGAGAGAGACAGGGTCGAGTTCTTGATGCTTATGAGGCTTGTTTCAATTGAACCACTAGGGAGGTCCGTGTATGGGGTCTCCAGGAAGATATAGATACTATTATTGATAAGTTCAGAGAACTTTCCCTAGTTGGTTGGGGTTGGCCGGTTGGTTTAGCAGATCCAGGTACTACTCTTGATTATGATGAGTGGTGGGCACGACACAAGCCAGTGAGGTTCACCGATCCTAGGGGTGATCCCACTTTGGGCAGAGCAGGTATTACAGGTCGTCACGGGGAGTGACAACGCATTGAGGTTCTTACAAAGTACTTGGATAGGGCCCAACGTGATGGGGCACAGTGTGGTCAGGATGAGCATATGCCTTAGGTGCAGGCTTGTAGACAAGTTTCGGGTCCTCCTCCACCAGCTAGGGATGGAGATTTACTATTAGCTCAGATGACTGCTAATAGAGATGCATAGATAGTGCGGCGATAGGCTACAGAGGCTCAGGTAGACATTTTGAGGGTTGAGCAAGATAGCGAGAGCGGTCGATGGCATGTTGCAGAGGCTCAGGTATAGTTGCTTATGATAGAGATAGATACTCTCAGGGTAGAGCGTGATAGTATGCGAGCCGAGCGAGATCGATTTCTACAGATGTCTACTTATTATCATACCTTAAATGATGCTACTATTCCTAGGGTTGCTCGACGTCCATGGTTTGGAGAGCCTAGTGTTTGTGAGTGATGGCGGTGGTGGTGGGGCAAGTGATCAGTCTATAAGATAGCCAAATCCTTTTGGTGGTCCATAGAATTTTGTCCTTCCTGTCGAGGTCTTACTTTTTTGTACTTGATCTTTATACTATTTATTACTCAAAGACATATTCTAGACATGTGTTTTGTATATATATTCATCGGCTCGGTCGAGGCCTCGTATATATGTTATGATTTTTCATTTACCCTATCATACTTGTTTCACTGATGATGATGATGTACTATGACATTCTCCTTTTTTTGATGATGATATATATGAGATATACCTTCTTCGATTCAACTTCATTTTATGCTTCATGGATGATGATGTATGATGATGTATGCATATGATATGGATGGATGGATCATACTTTGTATCATATGATGCTTTATTATGGATGATCAATATACTGTTGTGATATATGATGTTTATATGGTATTGATATATGATGGATGCATGCCCCATACATGATACATGATGTTTTAATTGCTTTATTATCATCATGATATGTACTAATGACACTATGGATGCAGAATGGATGTTTAGAAGAAATATTATGATGATGAATGGAAATTTGATGTTGTTAGTAGTTGATGATGTTGCTTTTGCTTGCTTGGAGACTTCACAGTTTTGAACAATCCTGTTTGATGTAGCAAACAGATACGATGCACCAAGGTATTAATGACCAAGGTGACTTTGTATCTATTGCGTGGAATTTGACTCTACAAACAAGGAGTATTCTTGCTCATACCAGACATATGGAAACCTTGTTAGAGTGTATGGGTGAGAAGCTTTAAAAGATGTCAGACTAGTAACACAAGAGGTATTAAGAACCTAATATGTCACTACTACACGAAATGCTCCAAAACAACTTCCACACATAGAACAAAGCAAGTATTCGCCACAGTAGTATAACAAAAATATCCATAAACAACAAATCAAAATGACGCTCAATTGCCCCCATTCCTTCTCTAAATATTCATGGACATCCTCAAGAGATCTTGGGAATGAGTCAATAATGTAAATCACAAAAATAAGACTATAAAAAATATAAAAGACAAAGTTGCAGTATCACTTGCCATATTTGTTTTGGGCGTAGGGCTATTATCCGGTGTTGATCATGTCTATCGTAGGAACGAATCCATTAAGGCATATCTTAGGATGTTGTTGGGACTTATCAAAAGATAGGTAGTTGATACTTTGGATTTGTTTTTGTCTGTTTATAGTCAGAGCTTTTATGATTGTTTTCTTGAAGGTTCCAACTTTTGATGTTTGCTTTGTTTGTTTTGTCTAAGGGTGAATGTGACGATTTGTTTATTATGGATGAATCTTTATTGTAGATTGGATAACGGAGTAGGTTTTTTTTTTCTAAGATTTTTATGATGCTATTTTTGTTGTTTTTAGGGGACTAACCTAGGGCCTCAGGGGCTCATTAAAGATAATCCCTACCTATGTTGTACATGCAAAGGCTCGTAGTTTGCTTGGTTTGAGTGTTTTTGACCTTTTCTATTTTGTGAATGTTTTTTTGGATTTTGTATGCTGTAGGTGTTTTTGATTTTTTTTGTTTTTTGACTAAGTTGAAAATAAAGCATGTTAGAAACCTAAGGGGACTAACCTAGGGTCTCGGGGGCTAATAAGCCTTGCCTACATTGTACACGCAGAGACCACGTAGTTAGATCGTTTGACTCAAAGCATAAACCATTTTTGGATAAACAACATTGATAATCTGGATTGATATTCCACTTCTGTGTCTAGAGGATATGTTGTGGGAAATCTACTTGAACTAGCTGTGAGGTTCAAGAAAATGTTGATATCTTAGACTGTTTGAGTGAAGGAATAACCCAATGATGTTGTTTTTGTTTTTTATTGTTTTCGCATGTTTTTCTTGATGTTTTTGATTTTTGTTTTTTCTTTGATGTTTTTTATTTTTGTTGTATTTATCCTTTTTTTCATTTTTTTGGATTTTTACCCTCTTGCCTGGGGTATAAGATACTGAAAACTTGGATTGATATTTCACTTTGTTTTTTCTAGAGGATATGTTGCGGAAAAGCTTACTTCAACTAGCTATGGGGTTCAAGCAATTGTTGATATATTAGAATTTTTGAGTGAAGGAATAATCCACGTTGTAGGTATCTTTGAAGGTTACCTTGGTAGTGTGTTGGTGGTACACCTTGTTGTCGAGATGAACTATTTTTTGGATTTTGATTTTTTTGCTTTTTTATCCTTTTTCCTTTTTTTGGGGATTTTTACCCTCTTGCCTGGGGTGTAAGATACTGAAAACTTGGATTGATATTTCCCATTTTTTTTCTAGAGGATATGTTGCAGAAAAGCTTACTTGAACTAGTTGTGGGGTTCAAGCAATTGTTGATATCTTAGAACTTTTGAGTGAAGGAATAATCCACTTTGTTGGTATCTTTGAAGGTTACCTTGGTAGTGCGTTGGTGGTACACCTTATTGTTGGAATGAAATGTTTTGAAGGTTACCTTGGTGGTGCATTGGCGGGATACCTTGTTGTCGGGATGAACTATTTCGAAGGTTACCCTGGTAGTGCGTTGGCGGTACACCTTGTTGTTAGGATTAATTATTTTGAAGGTTACCCTAATAGTGCATTGGTGGTATACCTTGTTGGTGGGATGAATTGGGAAGGGTACCATGTGGCACACCTTGTTGTTAGAATGAACTGTTTCAAAGGTTACCTTGATAGTGCATTTGGTGGTATACCTTGTTGATGGGATGAATTGGGAAGGGTACCATGTGTCACACCTTGTTGTTTGGACAATGCCTAGAGCACAACGTGAGGTGAAAGACATAGATCAATATTTTTTCTGAAGCAAGATGTAAGTACTTTCCCCCAGTGTCTAGCAATGTAGGTGATAGATTATCTTGTGATAGGATAACATGTTTGGATAGAGTATGCCCCTTTGGAAAATGCCTCATGGCTCAAATAATGTTGAATAGGATAGGATCAATGATAGTGACCCATGTCAAGATGTTTTCCATAAGCAAGTGTGAAGTGTACACCAAACATTTGTCAAGATCAAGGTAAGGTGGGTCTATTATGGATCAGCTGAGATGATTCCACCTGAAATGGTGCACATAGATGCTCAATTCTACACATGATGCATGTTTTCTAAGTTTCCACCATGGTACTTGTCCAAAGCGCCACCATAGTGGTTTTCACTGGAGGACAATTTTTTCTTGACTATTTTCTTGATTTTTTTATTTTTTATTGATTTTTGATGTCACACAAGATGCATGTTTACCAGGTTTTCATCATGGTGACAATTTTTTTCCTCATGTTTGAAGCACCTGGTGGTGTTGATGTAGATGTTGTTGGTGTTGATATGGTTGTTGTTTTTGTCATGACGTGCCAATGATATCCTACTTGGAGGAGTTGTTTTGCTAAGACACGGGCGCTTGAATGTAACCCTTGATAATTTTTATCTTCCTTGTCGATACCGGAGTTAAACCTTACCTTGATGCGTACACCATGATAGAGTGCCCTTAGAATCCTTATGGTAAAGAGTTGCTACCAATGCATAGTCAATGTGAGATTTGGATATCTTGGATGGAAAAATGTATTGAGGGATATGATATTCAAATGGATTGGTTGACAGTTTGGAACCTTTGGCTCTCCAAACTTGGGATGATGAGCAACGATGGGTGGATATGGAGATTTGATTGGGACCAATGTCTTGATATACCTTGTAGGTCACTCTTGAAGCTTTCTTTGGCATTGTTGGACTTCTTTGATGGATGAACATCCCTTTTTTATTTTTCCCTATAGTTTCTTTGACTAATGGAGTTTGATAGGGATGATTTTCTTACCTTTTCTTTTGTATCCATTTGAACTTTCCTTGTCCATTTTGTTCTGTTGATTCTTCTTCTTCAATGACTTGTTTTGTTCTTGGGTATAGATTTTTCTCTTGTTGTTGGTCCCAATTAGAGGGTTAAAATATGTGTGGATGACGATTCATGATATGGCTAGTTGTAGTGTTGGTAGTTGTTTCATCATAAAGACTCTACGTGCTCTCTATGTTGATGCTTGCATTAGATAAAGTTTCCCCCAATATTATAGAGGTATCACTGATATGTTTAGATCCCTTAATTCTTGAATAACAAGACCTTGATGCTTAGTTTTTCAATAATCTCTACTGATTCTGGAATAACCTATTCAAGTAGGCCTAATCCTTTACCTTGATAATGCATCTGTTGAAAACTTTTATTTGTAGTAGGATATGATTTACCTTGGAAATAAGATGCTCATCCTTCTTTGCTTTGTTGTGGATCTTCAAATGTGATAGCTTCTTCACTGATAGGATCCTTCATAGGTGGGATAATTTCTTGATTGGTATTGTCAGCTTGATCCTCTGAAATATTAGATTTTGATGGCCCTTCAGAATATATTGGTGCTTCTTTGACTGTTGTGTATCCAATGCTATGTTGCTTAGGATTGTCAGTTATCCTTGCTGATTTTAGGATACTGTGCTCCATATTTTCATGCTTGATGTCTTAAACTTTCCTGGAGGATGTTTCTAATTTTAATGCTTCTTCTTGATCAATTTTAGATATGTCTATAGATTATGTTGTGCTTTGATCATGTGTACAAATGTTAAGAGTAGGTGACTCTTGTTCCTTGGTAATGATATCAAGAGTATGAGACTCTTGTTTTGGATGAAGATCATCTACATGTCCATTAGGAGTAAGCATCTCATGGGAAGATGTATGTGTCAGTGGCATATGGATTTGTTCTTCTTTTGGAAAACCTTGGATGTCTTGGAAGATATCTGCTAAGTCATTGTAGTATTTTGCTAATAAGGATTCTTGATCTTGACTTTGTGTGGTATTATCTTTGATATGCTTTGGATCACATTCTTTATATGGATCAATTTCAAAGAAGGGATTGCTTGCAAAGGATCCTTGGATTTCCTCAAAATGTGGACATATGGGTGATAGCTCTTGGCTTAGATTTTTTGCATCGAGTATAAGCGTTGGATTAAGTCTCTTGATCATCAATATGTACTGCCATGAGATTCGACGATGTCAATATATTTTGGACTAGATCATTGCTAGACTTGGGTGATTGAGTTTTATCATGCTTAGGATTAAATTCTTGATGTATGTCCTCTTTCTCATTGGATGATGTAGAGACATTGTCAATGTGATTAGTGATAGATAGCTCTTGATCGTTGTTTTTAGCTTTTGAGGTTGATACATTGTTATTGTTGTCATTGGTAGATGGCCCTTGAGCATTAATAGCTATTTCTCTTTGATCAATAAGGTCTTGGATGAGATGTTTGAGTGTAGCACATATTTTCATTTTGTGACCCTTGATTTTATGGAACTCACATTGTTTGTACTTGTTATACCAAGGAAGTTTAAAGTTTGGTTCACCATAAGTTGGACTGTCGTTGATTTTGATAAGTTCATGTTGTACTAGTTCGTGCATGGTTACCTCTAAAGTCTCTCCCAAAGGGGTGAATTTCCTTATTGGTTGATCATATTGCCTCTGTTGCCCACCCTAATTTGTATGCTCTTGATTTTGTTGTTGGTTATTCAATTGATTATTTTGGTAACAGAGTTGATTGTTATTTTGTAACTGTAAGGTTATATCATCAATAGGTGTGTTCATTTGGTTGGAAGGATGTTATAACCTTGTTGTTTGATGATGTTTGCTTGATCATAGGTGGGTTTTTGTGAAGGCATGGACCTTTGATAACCATGTTGTGTAAAAGGAGGATTAAGCCCTTTTTGTGTGTTGTGGGTACCTTGAGAGTGGGGTGCACCTTGATATTGAACTTGAGGAATACTTTGATCTTGATTTTGAGGTACACCTTGGTGTTGTGGAACTCCTTGATACTGTGGATATCGAAAGTGTTGTTGATGTGGATGTTGAGGTGTTTGTAGAATGATGTCCATTGGTTGTGGATCTGTAATGTTCTGATGTTGCACATGGCATTGGAAATACATTGGATTTCGATTTCGTTTAATTTCCTCAAGATCTCTCTCAATTTTATTTAGGGAAATTTGATGTTTTGTACTTATTCCTTGATAGTGATTTTGAAATCCTTGATATTTTTGCCCTACTTGATGTTGTGACCCTTGATAAGAGTGATTTGGGTAATAGACCGACATGTTTTGGGGATGTTTTGATACTCAATACCCTATTATAAGGTCACTCAATTTATATCCTCATGGGTCCCTTCCATCATTTGTGGTGTTTATCGGTGGGATGTTGGCATTGTTCTTGCTTGCTTCCATTTTCTTCCTATGTTGTGATCTTGTAGTTGTCATAAATAACTGTCAAGCTTTTTGTGACTATTTTCATAACTCCTAGTATCTGGAAAAGATTTGGCTTATTGGTGCAAAGCGATAATAGAAAAAGTCTAGCTGATTTTGACGGGTGTGATATCTTCTTGAGATGAACCCTTTGGTGAACCTTTTTGTAGGGAGATTCTTTGAAAGTTTAAGTATAGACTGTCGTTTTGGGATTTTACTCTTGTCGATCCTAAGGATCTTTTGCTTTCCAAAAAGCATGAGGGATATATGTCTATTGCCACGCAGGTGGTGGTAACATGGGTCTTTCGGCTACTATGTTTTCTTTCTCTTCCTCTTTGTCTAAGATGATTGTTGCATTGAGAAATTGGTGGGTTGTTTCGTTCTTCTCAAATATGAAGGTTCTCAAACTACTTATGATGTCATTTTGTTCACCTTTAATGTGTGTGAGACTAGGTTGAAGGATACGTGCTACAAGGTCCGGTTGTTGAACTGGAGCATTTGGTCGCTAGATGGTCATAAGGTGTAATGGTGTTTTGAGATGATTGTGATGAAGCTCAAGACCCTAAGATTTGAGTTTTGTTTTGGAATGTTGCTACTCATTGGAAAAAAAATGTTGAAGGACTAGGGTCGATATTTCACTTCCTTGTCTAGAGGATATGCTGCGGGAAAGCTTACTTGAACTATCTATGAGTTTCAAGTAACTGTTGATATCATAGATGTTTGGGTGAAGGAATGATCCCAATGGTTTGTTTAATTTTTATTTCTAACAAGTAGGATGGAAATAATGGATGAGAGACTATGTGACCTATCTAGTTTTCCAATTGTTTTGTTCGAACAATGACCCTATAAACAACTTTGGTTCGTTTTCCCCAAGTGTCAGCAAAATTTTCAAGATTGTGAGTTGGAATGGCAATTGTAACTTCTGTGTGTTTTTTTCAAATGCTAGGACTGCTCAAGCAAAAGTGAGCATCTTTTGGAAAATGCAAGGATCTTAGTAGCAAGTGTGTTGTTTTCTCAAAAGCAAATGTAAGGAAATAAAAACAAGTGCGCGGATCTCACAACAAGTGCTCAGTTTCTATCACAAGCAATTGATTTTATAATGGAGTTCCTGGGACAGCAAGCAAATGCAATGAAATTTTGGCTACTGCTTAGAAATTGTGGCAACTATACTGGAATTTTGTGCAAATGCACTGGAAATGATGCAACTGCTCGAGTTTTGTGAAAAATGGTCTCTGTGTGTTTTGTTTTCTCTATGTTTTGGAGTATGGAAAATGATAGAAAAACATTGGACTGACTCAAAAAGCATGGATTTTGTGTGACCTAAATGTCTATGGCTTAAAGTTGTGAAATCACGATACCCAAGCCATAGTTCCCAAATGCTTACTTTGATCCAATGTAGCTTGAAATAAAAGCCTGCATATTTGGAAACCTTGAAGGAAATCCTCCAAGGAGTGCAAATAAGGGGCTTCTCTCAAAATCATACACTAAGTTCAAAGGATTTGTGATTTAACCATCGTGTTCAGTGTTTGTTTTTATGTGTTCATTTTCTTTAAATCAAGCACATAATTTGATGTCCATATTATTTTGAATGTATTTGTCAAGTTTAACATAAACAAGCATTTACAACCCTAGTGGATAGAAACCATACTTTTAGGTAGGCCTGCCTCATGCTCTGATGAGACGATTTTACATGCAACTTATGGCGCAGGCCTATAGTCGTACTTGGCAAGTAACTTCTCGGAAGTAAATTTTGATGCACCACTTTCAAAAGAATTTTTTTGGATAATAGGGTGGCTTCTAAAACAATTTAGATATTAGTAATGTTCTAGGGATATTATTTTTGGGCCCCTATACATGCGGCATTTTGTTCAATTAAGAACCTCCCAGCCCTTGTTGGTTTTTACGCATCATGAGGATATTGAGGGAGAATATGTTGGCATAGGGCAGCAACACCTGGCAGGATGATGAACTTTCCTCACACCCACAAAAGATTTATATAGTGGTCCAAAATGAAAGTACCACTTGGATTCCAATGAGTTCTCCAGCACGAGATGTTTCTCAATAGGAAAGCCCTCTAAAAAGGTATGCTTGAAAATAAAGGTGCAAAACTCAAGATGTTTTTGCTCACCCAAGATCGCCAAAAGGTGCGAGGGGAGAAGACAACCATCTAGTAGATTTCCAAACACTGCATGCATAGCAAACACTTCATAGCAATTTGATTTTTTAAACACCTCACGCGATGTTATCCCCAAAAATATGTGAATAAAATAAACAACTTGTTCTTTTTAATTACACCAATATGAAATATTTTGGATATCAATCAGTTAAGATAGCAATGGTGCAAGAAAAAATAAATAAATTGTTCATTTTTAAGCCCAAATCTGAGTGTTTCTAAGAAATCGGCCCTGGTTCTAACTTGATCAACAAAAGTAAAACAAGTGTGCGTCAACAAAAGGGAAATCATTTTGCGTTCTTTTTATGCACCAAAATCAAAGTTCCTAATTATGAAAACTTGGAAAGAATTCACTTTTAGAGAACCTTAATTAAATTGTTTTTGTTCTTTTTAAGCACCAAATGAGAGTTCCTAACTTAGAAAAACTTGAAATGGTTCATTTTTAAGAGCACCAAAATGAAAAATTCATTTGTGTTTTTCTTTTTAAAGCACCAAATAAGAGTTCCTACCTTAAGAAAGCTTTAAAATTGGTTCAATTTTAAAAACACCAAACAAAGTGTGTGTGTGTTGTTCCTTTTAAAACACCAAAATTAAATGTTCCTAACTTAAGAAAGCTTAAAATTGGTTCAATTTTAACAATACCAAAACAAAATGTGTGTTTGTGTTGTTCTTTTTTTAAAGCACCAAATTTAAATATTCCTAAGTTAATTAAAAGATGTTTGTAGATCTGGAATCCTTTGACTAATCGTCTTCTGTGCAAAAAAAATGAGTTAATGTCCTTCAAATCCCACATACAAATCCGTTAGCACCTGTTACACATTCAAAAAATAGGAAAATATTAGCTAAAAATTAATTACAACAGTGCAAATTTTGTGCATTGGTTTGTCAGAGCAAATGCTCATAATTTTTTTCAAAAGCGCCCTTTTTAGAATCAAATGCTCAATTCTCAAAGCAAGTGTGTCCCCTGTCAGAATCAAATGCAAGGTTTTCAGAGAAGATGCTTAGAAATTTTTGCAAAAGCATTGTTCTCGTTTCAGATGCTCAATTTTCAAAGCAGATGTGTGGTTTTCTTGACAAACAATTGCAAAAAAAATTTGGGCAGTGCGTGAAACATTTTTCAAAAGTGCTTCAGGACCCTGCAACTTCAATTTAACTCATAAAAACATTAGTAGTGAGGACCACAGTCCCATCAGGCATGCCAGAATGTGTGAGGGGGGGAAATCATAGATGCAAATACAAGATTAATGAAATGAATTGAGAATATATCCAATTCAAAACACTTAATCTAAGATCTTATTCCATCACTCATGAAATGAACAATCTAAGCTATTGAAATTACGTAATGAAATCCTAAGATTAACACAATGAATTCAAAGCAGAGGAGAGGTTACCATCCCATGTCGGAGTGTGTTCGCACGATGTGGGGTTGTTTGTATCACTGTGAAGCCTCCATTATTGCATCGTGAAAGCTTGAAGAACGATGTTGATGTTGGTTGACTGAAGGTATTTTGAAGCTCTATCAATGGTGATCTTGAAAGCACTTCATTGCATAAGGTATGTTGATTCTTCAATACTTTTTGTGAGGAAAGAGGTTTGTTATATAGAAAATGAGATTCGAAATGGACAATCAGGATTCAACAATGTTGGATCAAGATCAATGGTCGAAAGGTGTTGAGAGGATTTAGACATGAGAAGATTGTGCAAAATTGATTGCACAATTTGTGTTATTGGGGAATAGATGGGCTAGTCAGGAATTAGATTGATCAATCGGGATTTAGATTGATCAGTCAAGATTTAGATGGCTTAGTTGGGAAATAGATTGATTAGTCAAAAATTAGATTG
This sequence comes from Sequoia sempervirens, assembly GCA_007258455.2. NCBI lineage: Eukaryota > Viridiplantae > Streptophyta > Pinopsida > Cupressales > Cupressaceae > Sequoia > Sequoia sempervirens. The sequence goes on from VDFB02000003.1 coordinate 93,543,890, forward strand.
CTCAGTCAACAATCGTAATTTGCTCAATCAGAAAGTGGGCAAGGAATATGAATTAATTGATTTAATTAATTAATTCTTTTTTGGAGTTGAATGTGCAAATCAAGTTTGACTTTTGCAAACAAAGTTGCATTAGTTTGATTTGATTTTTGATAAATGATTTGAATAGTTTGATTTAATTATTCAAATTTTGGAGGGAAAGTGTCGTAATTAAATTATTATGATTTAATAATTCAATTAACCTAAAGGAATAAGGTGATTTAGCGATGTAATTAAATAATTGGCATTAGTTAATCAATCAGGATGAAAAAAAGTAGGATTAGGACTTCATTAAATAAATGTAATTTATTTAATTAATAGCAAAATTAAGGTTTTCAGAACTTCATTAAATAAATGAAATTTATTTAATTTGTCAAAAATGATGAAAAAGTAAATTAATTAAATAATGTTGTATTATTCAATTGATAGAGGAAATTAGGGTTTTGGATGTTGTTTGATGTTGTGCAATGTTTCTAAGATGTTTCGAGATGTTGCGGGATGATTCTGAGATGTTGCGAGATGATTCTGAGATGTTTCGAGATGATTTTGAGATGTTGTGGGATGTTTCGGGATGATTCTGAGATGTTTTGAGATGTTTCGAGATGTTTTGGGATGCTTCTGAGATGTTATGAGACGTTTTAGGAATGTTCTGAGATGTTCTGAGATGTTTCAGGAATGTTCTGAGATGTTCCAGGAATGTTCTGAGATGTTCTGAGACGTTTCAGGAATGTTCTGAGATGTTCCAGGAATGTTCTGAGATGTTCTGAGACGTTTCGGGAATGTTCTGAGATGTTCTTAGACATTTTGGGAATGTTCTGATGTTGTTTATGTTATGTGATATGTGTTAGGTCAATTTTACATGTATATAGGTGGAGAAATTTAAAGTGACATTTGATCAACTCAAGGAAAAGTTGACCTCAACTCTGATACTTAAGGTACCAAATCCAAATGGTGATTTTATAGTCATCATAGATGCTTCAGGAGAAGGTATGGGTGGAGTTTTGATGTAGGATGAGTGAGTCATAGCCTATGAGTCGAGGAAGCTAAAGCCTTATGAGCAAAATTATGCTTTGCATGATTTGGAATTAGCAACAGTTGTTCATGCATTACATATGTGGAGACACTCTCTATTGGGAAAACCTTTTGAAGTAAAGATTGATCATCACGGTCTAAAGTATTTATTTACTCAACCTAATCTAAATGCACGACAAAGAAGGTGGTTAGAATTGATATCTAACTATGATTTCAATATCAACTATATCAAGGGAAAGGAGAATTAGGTTACCAATGCCCTAAGTCATAGGAGGCATATCTCCTCATTCAAACCAATTTCAAGGTCAAGTGTTGCAAAATTCCAAGGGTGACAAATACTATGAAAAATTCAAGCAAGCACTCTTGGAAAATCCATAAGATCCAAGGTACGAAGGATTTCACTTTAAATCTGATGGTTTGTTAAGGTTTAAGGGAAGAATCTACATACCTAACTTTGTAGAATAAGGAATTTAGTGTGGAAATAAGTTCATACCGCACCATATTTTGAACATCCCAGAGTGACTAAGATGTTGGTTGATGTCAAGCCATTGTAATTCTAGAAATGAATGAAAAGGGATGTTGCAAGATTTGTAGAAAGTTGATTAGAATGCCAGAGAGTGAAGGAAAAACATCATCACCCTGCAGGTCTTTTGTATCCTCAAGAAGTTCCAAAAAGTAAATGGAAAGTAATTAGCATGGATTTTGTGCAAATTCTTCCAATGTCAAGGAATAAGCGCAATGCCATTCTAGTAGTGGTAGATAAGCTTACAAAGGTGGCTCATTTTTTCCCAGGGAATCTAATTGATGGAGCTCTTGTTATAGCTTAGAAGTTTATTCAAGAGGTATTTAGGTTGCATGGAATTCCTAAGAAGATTATTTCTGACAGGGATGCTCGTGTGACATCTAGGTTTTGGAAAACCATGTTTTATTTGCTTGGGAATTAGTTGAACATAAGTTCAACATATCATCCAAAAACTGATGGTCAAACTAAAAGAGTGAACCAAGTGTTATAGGATCTATTGAGAATGTATTACATGGATTAACAATACAAGTGGGAGGATTATTTACCTTTGGTTAAATTTGTGTATAACAACTCTTATCATTCTGCAATCAAGATGGCTCTGTTTGAAGCATTATATGGTAGGAAGTGCCGAACTCCTATAAGCTGGGATAAGCTAGAGGATAGGATAAGCCTTGGGCTAGAAATGTTAGTAGAAATGGAGGAGCAAGTTGGTATTATTAAGCAGAGGCTAGCGAAAGCTAGTGATAGACAGAAAAGCTATGCAGATTCGAAGCAGGTACCCAAACATTTCTCAGTAGGGGAGAAAGTTTTGATAAGAGTTAAACCTCACAAGAGTTCTATAAAGTTTGGAAAGTCATCCAAACTAGTTCCATGTTATGTAGGTCCTTTTGAGGTTGTCGAGGAAGTTAACCCTTTTGTGTATAGAATTGCTTTTCTGCCAGCTCTTACCAGGATGCATAATGTCTTTCATGTGTTATACCTTAAGAAGTACATGCTAGGGGATAAACATGTTATTGATTGGAATAGTTTACAGGTACAAGACCCAGGAGTGGTAACAATCGAGCCTCTCAAGGTGCTCGAAAATCGTAAGCTTCACTTACATAATAGAGAGGTTCTGCAATGCAAGGTCCAGTGGGATCAATATGTAGAAGATTTTGCCACTTGGGAGGACTATGCTGAGATAAAGCAAAAGTTTCCTCAAGTCTTGCTAGATTATGAAAACTCCTAAAAAACAATGTTTTATGTTTTATGTTTTATGTTTTGTGTTTTGTGTTCATGTTTGATACTTAAAAATCATCAGGGACAATGATTCACAAGAGGGGGAATATGTTACACCCCATTGTGTTGTTTCCTATTTACTATTACCTTGATGGGTTAAAATGTTTTAATATATGATTATGATTTGTATATGAATCTTGATGGAAAATGTGATGAATGAATTTCCAATTCAATTTGATATTTTATATGATTATAAAGATGAAAATGTATGATGCATGTGAATGTAATGTTATCAACTAACTACTTTTGTGATGCACTAAGCTGGATGTAGGAACAAATTCAAACCTCATAAGAGAGTGAGAGTATCACTCAAGAGAAGAACTTGGTCTGGTAACCCTTGATGACCCTAATTGAGTATACACACACTCACATCCTAGTTGGTCTAGTTGAATTAAGATAGTTTGGGAAATGGTAAGTAACCTTCTGTCATGGTTTGAGTATGTTTTGTGTTGGTATGTGTGTAAGTGGGAAATCGATAATGCGTAATAAGATCAAATATGAATGAATTTAAATAATCTAATTCAAAAAAAATATCATGACTCATGCCCATTACTCACGAAATGAAACTACAAACATGAACTCAAACAATGTAATCAAAGGAGAAAACATAAAATGACTTCAAAAAGTGTAGCATTACCATCCCGTGTCGAAGTATATTCGCAAAGTTGTTGGATTGTTTGTTGTATCAATGTGAAGCCTTTGTTTGTGCGTAGCAAAAGCTTCAAAGTGTGATGCTGTTGATCAAAGATGTTTCATTGTGCAAAAGATGTTGATTCTCTGATCATTTTTAGAAGAAATATGATTGTTATATAGATTTTTTGTTTTGAAATGAACGTTCAAGATCGCGTAGTAGAATATCTTGATCAACGGTTCAAAACCGTTGAGAGGAATTAGATGGGAAGAATCAATGGATTTTGATTACGTAATTAGCGTGATTGAAGAAATCAATTTGAGCGTTTAATGGAATTGAGGAAATAGATTGAGCCTTTAGTGGGATTTCATAAATCATGTTGAGCCTTCAGTGGGTTTGAAGAATAGATGAATTAGTCAGGAATAGATGGATCAGTCAGCCAATCGGAGTGAGAAATTGGGCGATCATAATTTGCTCAATCATGAAAGTGGGTGAGGATAATTAATTAATTGGTTTTTAAATTAATTAATCTTTTTTATTTGAACGTGTAAATCATGTTTGAATTTTGCAAACAAAGTTGTATTTGTTAGTTTTGACATTTTTTTATAAAAAGGGGGTAAAAAATTTATTGAATGCAAGAAATTAACAGTACATAGGAATCAAGAAACCCACAGGCTCCCAAGAAAGAAAGCACAAGAACACCTATCCAAGACAAAAACCACCATCCACAACCACAAACACCTTATCCATCCATATCATTAGCAATGACCCTCTCTAATTCATGACAATAATCAGGGGATAACTGACCCACCCCTTAATCTTCCAATCATCAACATGCTCCAAAGCCCACTTATCCAAATAGTTAGCAACCCTATTCCATTCATGCAGAATGTGGGAAAAAGACACCACTTCCAACATAGAACACATCTGCAAAATCTGTTGAATCACCAAAGCAAGCTGCCAATTAACCTCAGCCACCTTTTGCTCATGCAACAAATTAACAATAATCTATGAGTTAGATTCACAGATAATCCTATGCTAACTCAAAGCACAAGCACACTCAATAGCCCATAAAATTGCCAACCCCTCCATAAAGTTGTTAAAATGTTTCCCTTTATGAATGGAGAAAAAGAAAATAACCAATCTAGAACAGACTCTTCCAACTCCACCAATCCCAATAGGCCCAGGATTACCCCTAGAGGAACCATCTGTATTGATATTCAGAATATCCGCCGGAGGAGGCAACCATCTTCCAACCCTTTGAACCTTATTTTTCAGCCCGCCTACCTCTTCTGACATAGGAAAAGACATAAGTCAACCCCTCTAAGCCCAATCTATTCACAATCTCATCATCACTCCTTTCCAAAGGATAAGCCACTTCACATTTGGCTTCCACTGTCTCTTGGATCATACCAACAATTATGTGCCAAACCTATTGAACCATCAACCTATCCCCACAAAAAATCCTATATTCCTTTCCAACCAGATTTTCCAAAGGATGAAAGTAGGACCAATGCACCACACAATCTGGAGGAAAGAGGCCTAGGAAGGAGGTCTTCCCAAACTGCTCCAGAACTCAATAAGGGAAGAAGCATGAACACATGGATGTTTCCAAACACCCCACCATAAATGCCAAAACAACATAGAATAAGAACGATAGAAAAATAAGTGGGAAGAGTCCTCCTCACTGCAACCACACATAACACAAATAGAGGGACCCTGGAATCCCCGCTTTCGAAGATTATCCCAAGTCAAACATCTATTCCAAGCTAGAGTCCACACAACAACAAAAAATACTTTGGCCATGAAATCTTGTTCCACACATGTTTCCACCAAGGGACCTATACCCCACCAAACTTACAAGCCAACAACTCCTGATACCCACTAGCCATAGTGAAAGCACCCTCAGGATCCAAGCTCCAAGCAAGAAAATACTTATCCCTAAGGGAGTTGCATTGTCTACCAACCAAAATATTTTAAAGCTCAACACAATCCTCCTCCAACCCAACAATAGGCCAATCACAAGGATCCTTCCACCTAGCCACCTCTATCTACCCAAATGGATAAGAAGTCTTAAAATCACTCACCCTTGACCAACCAAACTCCAGAAGTGTTAGCAAAGATTCAAAAAATTAGGATACTAACGCAAAATGGGGGGGGGGAAATCATCCTAAGAATCAGACCAAAAGAGAGCTTTATCCCCCCTATTACATATCTAGAACAAGCCCTCCTTGATCAGTGCAACCCCTTTCTTAAGCGTTCCCCAAATCACCAAACCTTTCCCCACCAAAGGATACCTGGGAATCTCCTTCAAAACCCCTGGAAGGTACTTGTGAGATAAAATCCTGGCCCAAAAACGATCCTACTCCATACACCACCTCCAATAGAGCTTTGCAGCCAATGCCAACCCAGACCAAGTCGATTGTTGCAATCCAAGAACCCCAAACTGCTTCGAGCTACACACAATATCCCACTTCACAAGGCTCCACTTAGAAGAGGACAAGTTGCCCACCCATAAGAATTGTCTAGCCAAAGAATCCAAATCCTTCACAAGCCCAGCTGGAGCCACCTGAAGCATGCATCTATAAATAGGAAGCGCCTGCACCACATATTTAAGCAGCTAAACACGCCTAACAAAGGACAACCATCTATGATTCCAATTATTAACCTTCACCCGAAACTTGTCCAAAATATTCTTCCATGACTCCCTAGGAAGATTGTTGGAAGAGATAGGAATGCCAAGATAAGTTAAAGGGAGAGAACCAATCTGAAACCTCAAGATACGAGTAATCCTTTGTTGAATAAGCTGCGGAGTATTGAAGAAGAAAATGGAAAATTTATCTCCATTAATCATTTGACCAGAAGCAACAAGATAAGTATCCAAAGCCTTGTAGTTTTGACCTTTTTGAATGATGCTTGAATAATTTATTTAATTATTCAAGTTTAGGGGAAAGTGATTTAATTAAACTATTATGTTTTAATCATTTAATTGATTTTGGGGAATAAAGTGAATTAGCAACATAATTAAATAATTGATTTTATTTAATTAATCAGGAGGAATAAAGTTAGATTAGGACTTTGTTAAATAAATGAAATTTATTTAATTAGTCAAAAGTGATGAAAAAGTGAATTAATTAAATAATGTAATATTATTCAATTAATAGAGGAAATTAGGGTTTTTGATGTATTTGATGTGAAACGTGGTGATATTAGGTGATAATCATGTCAATGATGAGAAAATGTCATTTAGGATGTGTGATAAGTGTTAATTCATTTTTACATGTCTATAGTATGTGGTTTCAATCTTTGAAAGTTCCTATTTGGGGATATGTGATTGAGTCTTTGTGATAAGTATAAGTTCTTTTTCATATTTTGGTTTATATAATAATCGATGGATATATACATGGAATGTATATATGTATGTATGTACATGTCTCTGATAACTCATACATATGAATATTTGTACATGCATATACGTAGGTAGACCTACTTACGTATATTCATGTACATATATATCATGTGCATGGGAGTATCGATTGGACAAGCAAGACATATATATATATACACACATTTTGTATATATGCACCAATCGATGAATATCAAAATATATGTGTTTAAGTATGGATATTAAAATAATGTTACATATATTAATATATATGTATATAATTATGTTAATGTAAACGTAAATACATATATATGTATGTATATATATAATTATTTTTATATATGTTTATATATATATTTAATTGGCAAGTAACACATTTAATAATCATGTGAATATAATTATATATATATTATAAAAGATATAATATATATATATATATATTATATATATTGTTTGATATATATTAAAAGTGCTTTGTAATAAACATAGCACATTATTATTGTGTGCCATATATATTATAATATATATATCCAGAACAAGCCCTCCTTGATCAACGCAACCCCTTTCTTAAGCGTTCCCCAAATCACAAAACCTCTCCCCACCAGAGGATACCTGGGAATCTCCTCCAAAACCCCTGGAAGGTACTTGTGAGATAAAATCCTAACCCAAAAATGATCCTGCTCCACACACCACCTCCAATAGAGCTTTACAGCCAACGCTAACCCAGACCAAGTCGACTGCCGCAATCCAAGACCCCCAAACTGCTTTGGGCTACACACAATATCCCACTTCACAAGGCTCCACTTAGAAGAGGACAAGTTGCCCACCCATAAGAATTGTCTAGCCAAAGAATCCAAATCCTTCACAAGCCCAACTAGAGCCACCTAGAGCATGCATCTATAAATAGGAAGTGCCTACACCACATCTTTAAGCAGCTAAACACGCCCAACAAAGGACAACCATCTATGATTCCAATGATTAACCTTCACTCGAAACTTGTCCAGAATATTCTTCCATGACTCCCTAGGAAGACTATCGGAAGAGATAGGAATGCCAAGATAAGTTAAAGGGAGAGAACCAATCTGAAACCTCAAGATACAAGCAATCCTTTGTTGAATAAGTTGTAGAGTATTGAAGAAGAAAATGGAAGATTTATCTTCATTAATCATTTGACCAGAAGCAACAAGATAAGTATCCAAAGCCTTGTAGTTTTGACCTTTTTGAATGATGCTTGAATAATTTATTTAATTATTCAAATTTAGGGGAAAGTTATGTTTTAATCATTTAATTGATTTTGGGGAATAAAGTGAATTAGCAACATAATTAAATAATTGATTTTATTTAATTAATCGGGAGGAATAAAGTTAGATTAGGACTTTATTAAATAAATGAAATTTATTTAATTAGTCAAAAGTGATGAAAAAGTGAATTAATTAAATAATGTAATATTATTCAATTAATAGAGGAAAATAGGGTTTTTGATGTATTTGATGTGAAACGTGGTGATATTAGGTGATAATGATGTTGATGATGAGAAAATGTCATTTAGGATATGTGATAAGTGTTAATTCATTTTTACATGTCTGCAGTATGTGGTTTTAATCTTTGAAAGTTCCTATTTGGGGATATGTGATTGAGTCTTTGTGATAAGTATAAGTTCTTTTTCATATTTTGGTTTATATAATAATCGATGGATATATACATGGAATGTATGTATGTACATGTGTCTGATAACTCATACATATGAATATTTGTACATGCATATACGTAGGTAGACCTACTTACGTATATTCATGTATGGATATATCATGTGAATAGGAGTATCGATTGGACAAGCAAGACATATATATATATATATACACATTTTGTATATATGCACCAATCGATGAATGTGAGAATATATGTGTTTAAGTATGGATATTAAAATAATGTTTTATATATATTAATATATATGTATATAATTATGCTATTATAAAGGTAAATACATGTATATTAATATACGTATATATGTATGTATATATATAATTATTTTTATATATGTTTATATATATTTAATTAGCAAGTAACACATTTAATAATCATGTGAATATAATTATATATATATATAATAAAAGATATAATATATAATATATATATTGTTTGATATATATTAAAAGTGCTTTGTAATAAACGTAGCACATTATTATAGCGTTGCCATATATATTATAATATGTATATCCAAAACAAGCCCTCCTTGATCAATGCAGCCCCTTTCTTAAGCGTTCCCCAAATCACAAAACCTTCCCCCACCAGAGGATACCTGGGAATCTCCTCCTTCAAAACCCCTGGAAGGTACTTGTGAGATAAAATTTTGGCCCAAAAACGATCCTGCTCCACACACCACCTCCAATAGAGCTTTGCAGCCAACGCCAACCTAGACCAAGTCGACTGCCGCAATCCAAGACCCCCAAACTGCTTCAGGCTACACACAATATCCCACTTCACAAGGCTCCACTTAGAAGAGGACAAGCTGCCCACCCATAAGAATTATCTAGCCAAAGAATCCAAATCCTTCACAAGCCCAATTGGAGCCACTTGGAGCATGCATCTATAAATAGGAAGCGTCTGCACCACATATTTAAGCAGCTAAACATGCCCAACAAAGGACAACCATCTATGATTCCAATGATTAACCTTTGCCCGAAACTTGTCCAAAATATTCTTCCATGACTCCCTAGGAAGACTGTCAGAAGAGATAGGAATGCCAAGATAAGTTAAAGGGAGAGAACCAATCTGAAACCTCAAGATACGAGGAATCCTTTGTTGAATAAGCTGCGGAGTATTGAAGAAGAAAATGGAAGATTTATCTTCATTAATCATTTGACCAGAAGCAACAAGATAAGTATCCAAAGCCTTGTAGTTTTGACCTTTTTGAATGATGCTTGAATAATTTATTTAATTATTCAATTTTAGGGGAAAGTGATTTAATTAAACTATTATGTTTTAATCATTTAATTGATTTTGGGGAATAAAGTGAATTAGCAACATAATTAAATAATTGATTTTATTTAATTAATCAGGAGGAATAAAGTTAGATTAGGACTTTATTAAATAAATGAAATTTATTTAATTAGTCAAAAGTGATGAAAAGTGAATTAATTAAATAATGTAATATTATTCAATTAATAGAGGAAATTAGGGTTTTTGATGTATTTGATTTGAAACGCAGTGATATTAGGTGATAATGATGCCAATGATGAGAAAATGTCATTTAAGATGTGTGATAAGTGTTAATTCATTTTTACATGTCTACAGTATGTGGTTTTAATCTTTGAAAGTTCCTATTTGGGGATATGTGATTAATTCTTTGTGATAAGTATAAGTTCTTTTTCATATTTTGGTTTATATAATAATTGATGGATATATACATAGAATGTATATATGTATGTATGTACATTTGTCTGATAACTCATACATATGAATATTTGTACATGCATATACGTAGGTAGACCTACTTACGTATATTCATGTATGGATATATCATGTGCATAGGAGCATTGATTGGACAAGCAAGACGTATATATATACACACATTTTGTATATATGCACCAATCGATGAATATCAGAATATATGTGTTTAAGTATGGATATTAAAATAATGTTATATATATTAATATATATGTATATAATTATGTTAATGTAAACATAAATACATATATATTAATATACGTATATATGTATGTATATATATATAATTATTTTTATATATGTTTATATATATATTTAATTAGCAAGTAACACATTTAATAATCATGTGAATATATATGTGTGTGTGTGTATTATAAAAGATATAATATATATATATTATATATTGTTTGATATATATTAAAAGTGCTTTGCAATAAACATAGCACATTATTATAGCGTTGCCATATATATTATAATGGCTAAATCAGAATGTTGCACATATAGCGCATAAAGGAATAAGTCAAAAGACTTATGAATAGCGCATAAAGTGAAAGCAAATGTTGATTCAAACATTGTTGACTTTATCTAATAATTGTGCATGAAATAAGGTGAATAAAGTATGAATGATGGCGCCATATTTTGCAAAGAGTGGGAACTAAAAGAAGTCTATTTCCTGTGTCATTATCCAAGCAAAGCCTTTTGATAAACATGAGAATCGGTCTCAACCATGAGTTGGTTGAGGTAGTCAACTTATACTGCAACAAGGAAGCCTATAGGTTGCATATTCTGAGTTTAATATTTACTGTCAACAACATATGAGTGACTCATTCATAACTAAGAAGCTAGATTGTTTAGGTGTTTGCAAACTAGTATTTTGATTAGCTACCTCTCACCTCTTGAGCCTAGTCGATGCATGTAGAATAGGAAGGTGGCAGACTTGGTAGCTTATTTGTAGCATTAAGATGCTCAAATTTTAGTATACATAGAGGTATCCTCTCTACACTTTGTTGCTATTATTCATTATGATTTATTTATCCATCATTCTACTGTAGTTTTCAGTGCAAGAATAATTATGAGAGTTTTTGGTGAGAAAGAGAGTTGTCTTTGTGAGTTTGCAATTGTTGAAAGCTTTGTGAAGAGGCTAGAGTTTGGAGATAGGTTGGGCTTAAAATAAGTAGCAATCGTGATTGTAAAGGTTGAATTTGGAAAATAGTATTATTAGTCGGAGCTATAAATCTAGGCATGTTGATTTCTATTCCTCTATTATTTAATGATTGAAAGGTTATTTGTTTATAAATGCCTTTATTTGGGAAAGATTGATTTTGAATGCATGATGAGCTTGATTTTATGAACTTGGTTTATTTCCTAGTTTGAGATAATCTTATGTGATTCATGGTTGAGTTTTGAATTGGTGAAACCCTTTTATTTGGGAATACATATATATACTATATTGGAATTTGCATGGCTCTAATGCTACTAGAACTATACATAGTTTATCAAGACTATATAGATGTTGCATAAAAAGTGAAATGTGAAATATGTTGTTATCTTGTAGTACTTTTATGAAAATGTCATTTTTGAACATGGGAGGATAACTTGGTTATTCCTAGGGTTAGAATAATCCATGGGAAAGAGAGTAACCTAGTTGGTTACTAGTATGTGTGCATGTATGGTTAGCATGGTTATACCTAGGGTTAGAGTAATCCACAGGAAAGGGTGTAATCTAGTTAATCAGTTTATTATAACACGGTTATACCTGGGGTTAGAGTAATCCATGGGAAAGGGTGTATCCTAGTTATTTAGTTTGTCAAGTTTGGTTATTCCTGGGGCTAGGGTAATCCATGGTAAAGGGAATAACCTTGTTGGATAGTTTGTTATGTCATCACCTTAGATTGAATGTGTGTTATAATAGTGAATGGTCATTACCAAATCGAGCTAAAGGGTGGGTGGACAGATGAATTGCACTTGAAGTACTGGGTGTTGAATTCTTTAGCCAAAGTAGTGTAAGTAGCCATTGTTTACACTATTAGTTCACTATGATCCAAGATTGAATACTAGACAGGAAATCATACATGTCTAGGTTGTAGCCAATGTACGGTAGCTCTAGATATGTAGGACACAACACTATGCTCAAGAAGGCTAGGATTATGGGGTTTCCAAACCAATCTCTTCGTCAAAGGGTAGATCCATCTTACTAGTTAGGTAGATGTGCAGGGGACCGTAGTAAGTCCATGGTTGGTGAAAAAATAGTTGAGTGATGCTCTCCCTCATACAGTTGGCAGCCAGGATTTGAGGATGTAGTGCTAATTTGGAAACACCTAGAATGTATGCACCAGTGGATGGGGACATCTAGGAGGTATGCACCAACATTGGGGACATCTAGATCATTGTATTGTATTTGTGTATTTATATCATTGAGCTCATGGAAGCTATGAATGTAAACATGTATCTCTATTCTTATTAAGAAATTATAAATGGAAAAATCATCATGAAATTATGTAATGTGAAGTTGTTACTTGAAATATTGTAATTTTTCTTTGTTATGCAATGGGAAATTTTGAAATGGTTATGTTTCAAATGTGCATCTTAAGTTATTCAAATGAAAAATAAAATTTGTATTGCCATGATGATAGTGGTATAAACCGTTCACTTGTGGGTAAAACATAGTAAAAATAATGGGTAGAACAACGGGCATGTTACATTTAGCTAGAAGCTTATCTTTGAAGATGAAATCACTGCATAATGTCATATAAGTCGATATGTGAATATTAGGATCTCCTTTACCATTATACTTCTCGAACCTAGGAATATCTATGTTTAGCAGCATGGTTGTTTTCAAAAGTTTAAGTGACAAAGGGCTCCTTTTGACATATTGCATGATGGTTTTCCATTTTGCGCTTGGTTTAATGTTGAAATTTGTTGTTGGAGTGAGGTTATAATTTACAAAATTTGATTGATGATTGAGTCATTGCTTGACATGTTTTGGGAATGTGATGAATATGGTGGGATTGTGCAAGTGCTTGGTGGACTACTATGTTGCAAATTTATTAATGGTGATGAAACTTGAGATGTCATGAAACTATAAGGATGTCCACTAGAGAACCCTAAGGTTGGAGTTATGTCATTTGATTGTTGTATTGTTGAAACCACAGTTGGGTTTATGTATGTAGGAATAGAGAGTATAGTTGTAGGGAGAGTAATTTGACTTCGTCCTTGGCTTTGAGTGTATCCTGAAGCTTGAGCACAACTAGCCATTGTAGGAGTGTTCGTGTCCACAATATGGGATAGGCTACACAATACCTCTAATCCTTGGGCATCATTAATTAGTTTCCTTAAGTTTTCCACTACATGCACTATTTGTTTGGCTAAGAATTCAATGCTTGGGTAGTCTTGCAATTCCTCTAAGTCTTTGTCGAATTTTCTTAGTCTGTCTTCGAAAACATGTGCAACAACAGTCTCAACATCCATAAGGGTACGTGTTTGTGAAGTTTCATTGATATGGTAGGATTAGGGATCGATTCCAAGATGGGCATGGGGCAATACCTTGAGTGAAAGAGTTGGGAAACTCAGGATCCACAATGGATGTAACAACAATGTGGGATGCCATAAGTCTACAACTACATCTCATTGAAGTATTAGCAATAGGACACTACGTCGTGAAACTCATACAAGTTTCAAAACACTAAGTGTGCCCACTATGAACACTAAACTATTAAACAGTCATAGTAAAACACTCAAAAACAAAAATCAAAGAGCAGGAATAGATAGAGAACACAAAGATAGACGTCTAACAAAAAATTGAGCCAAAACAGGCAAGACTATGGTGCCTAGGGCACCTATGTCCTAGGCAAGATTTTGTAAAATTAAAAGTTTGGTTGTCTATAATATTGTTTAAGGTTTCTGTGTAAGTGTGCAAATAGGCTTGATAGTGAATATTTTTCCAGAATTTGCTCAATTTATGATAATGTAATTCAAAATGCAAGTGTGCCAAGATGTTGAAAATGCTTGAACAATAAATGATAATTGTAAATACAATTTCCAAATCTAATATGAAAAATTAACTAATTCTAATATACTAAATCTAAAGATGATGATATGAATATGCTTTTTAAAAGAAAATAATGCAATTTTTCACTTTTTAGCTATATACAAGATGCCTAAATGTATGCAAATGACACTTTTTATTTTATTTTTAGATTTTAAATGACCTAATGTGGATTTATGAATTCAATTTGAATTTAGATTTGAACTAAAATGGCTAAAATAAACCCTATTTCAACCTATGATGCAATATGATATGCAATTTTTTGAATTCTTATGCTTTTTATGGGTATCAGGACATAATAACCCGGCCAAAATAACCCTGGACAAAATAACCCGACCAAAATAACCCAAGGACAAAATAACCCAGGGTCATAATAACCCATGGACAGAATAACCCGTGGTCAAAAAAACCCATGGACAAAATAACCTAAGGTCATTTTAGATCAAGCTAGTAAACTAGAAATGACATAAAATAAATTATAAATATGATTGTGAGGCACCATAGAGGCTATTTAGGTCATTTATAAACCATATATCCATTATATACCCCTAAAATAGCCTTAAAACACCTTTAATATGCTTAAATAACCTATAAAATGATAAATAATTATAAAAATAAAGGCAATTTCGTGGGAATAAGTTGATTATTTTGAAGACACATGGATTGGCAGACTAACTAGAAGAGGCAACAGATGATTACCCAAGTTTCCCATCACAATTTGGAATTGCTATTCAACTACTCAAGATGATCTTCCCATAACCAATAATACTATTGAGGGATGGCACAGAGGATTTAGTGAATTGCACAACTTAGTCTGGAAATTCATCAACGCAGTGAAAAAAGAACAAAGTCTCCAAGAGAATAGAATAGAGAAATATATGGCTGGATACACTGGGCAACCAAGCATGAAAAAATACCGTGAACTCAAAGAAATACTAAAAAGATTGGTTGATCGTTATGACAACCATAACATTTTAGATTATATAAGAGGCATCGCTCATAATTTGACACTTTAATTGAAAATTTGAATAAATTTTTTTTTTTAGCAACATACATGTAATTTATAAATTTTGTTTTCCTTTTTCTATATTCTTATGGGGATATTTCGTCCATGGGTTATTCTGACCACGGGTTATTTTGGCTTGGGTTATTATGACCTCGGGTTATTTTGTCCCTGGGTTATTGTGACCGGGTTATTCTATCCAGGGTTATTTTGGCCAGGTTATTATGTCCCGTAAACCTTTTTATGATGCCAAAAATGGATGCCTAAATGAAAATTTCAAAAAAATGCAATGCAAAATCTAGATCTAAGGTGAATTTTTAGAAGGTAGTGTAGAAACATGTATCCCTTTACATTTTCACACTTTGTTTGGGCCCTCCTAATTAAATTGGACTTAATTTTGCCTTAATAAGCCCTATTATTCATCTACAAGCCTTAAATTACATTTTTTGAAGGGTGATCTGACAATAATTAATGCCAACACATAACAGTTTACCTTCAGCAATGTGTGTTCCAGGAATAGGGACCTGGGACCCATTCGCCCATGGGCGAATGGGTCCTCCCTAGGCCTTTGAACCTAAATTTAAAATATGTTTTTGGTGGTATTTTAAGGTCCCCAAATCCATATTTCAATTTTGGCTTGTAATGTTTAATTTTCAAGAAATTAAGGATACATACCTATAAATACAAGGTTATTTTCTAAGTTTCACCTAGCATTTTTCAAGAGCAATTAAAGAGAAAAATTGAGAGAACTTTCACAAGAGCTAAAGTTGAAGATCAAGAGCATTCAAGAGTAGAATTATCAGTGTTTATTGTAGAAATAAAGATCCAATCATCATGTCAAAGTATTCTTGCATCATGCATGTTTTTGGAGCTAACATTGTGATGTAGGTTTCAAGATTCAAGCCAAG
This sequence comes from Sequoia sempervirens, assembly GCA_007258455.2. Lineage (NCBI taxonomy): Eukaryota > Viridiplantae > Streptophyta > Pinopsida > Cupressales > Cupressaceae > Sequoia > Sequoia sempervirens. Next base: position 93,560,178 of record VDFB02000003.1, read on the forward strand.
TATTCAAGCATCATTTTAAACATCAAGATCCACATCCATTGAAGCCATTACATGCAAGTTGCAGATCTCCATTAGAAGGTTTATTCAAGGGTTTGGTGAGTTGTAACGTAGCATTGTTAGGAGTTCAATGGCTAGGCGGGAGAGAGGATTTGAATTTGCTGGGCAGCAACGGGTGGCTGGTTCAAAAGATGTTGGTTCTGGACCGGGGGATGGCCCTTCTGGGGATGCGCCAGGCGAGAATGCAGACGAGGAAAAGGAGGGAGCAGTGTCTGAGGTCTAGGGCCTAGAGAAATGTGGGGATCCAGGTGGAAAGGTCACATCCGAAGGTAAGTATTCCCCTAACTCTTATTCGAAGGATGGGGCTTGTGGGTCTGGGTGCCTTGGAAACCAGGCTGAGGAAAAAACTCTAAGGGATCATTCACGGGAGGATCCTAAGAAGAAGTGGGTTTCACTTTTTGGAACCAAGCCAGTTGGAAAATCCATTTTTGCCCCGGTTAGCAATATCTCATCCCCGGAGAGTGGGAAGTTTGCTATTTTGATTCTTGATCTTGTAATAGACCATAATGTATCTCTAATGGAGTCGTCATTGGTTGGTAAGTTTATGGGTCCACGACCAAATATTGAGGTGGTTAGGGACTTTGTGAAGAAGAGATGGAGAGTTAAAGGACAAGTAGAGGTTGCGGCTCTACCTAAAGGTTTCTTCTCTTTTGCTTTTTCTTGCGAAGAAGATAAACTTGCAGTTCTATGTGGTGGCCCTTGGGTTATTGGCAAGTCATCTCTGGCTATTAGGAAGTGGTCTCCAAAAATGAATTTTGCGGATGTTGTCTTTGAGGCAGTACCTGTCTGGATGCGCTTACCTGGGTTACCATTGGAGTTTTGGAATGAGGATGTGTTCAAAGGGATTGCCAGCTCCTTTGGGGAACTTCTATCCATTTATACTATGACTTCATCCAGAAAGAGGCTGGTTTTTGCTAGAATATGTGTGGGGGTTACCCAGTCCTCAGATTTCCCCTCGTCAATTGAGATAATTTCAAAACTTGGAAAATGGACTCAGAATGTAGAGTTTGAGACTCTACCCTTTGTGTGTTTTACTTGTAAAAAAGCTGGGCATTGGGCGAAGAAATGTCTGAATAATAAGTCTAAACCCAATGAGAAGGTGGCTCCTAAGGAGACTAAGTTGTGGAAAGTTAAATCGGTGGAGAAGCCTCAGGAGGAGGAGAAAAGTGTTGATTTATTTAAGGAAGGCCAGAAAGATAGCAAAGAGCGTAACCTCAGCCCAGAAAAAAGGAAAGATGAGGACTCTTGCAAAGGATCTGATGCAAATCCTGAAAGTGAGTTTAAAGGTACTGACAGAGCAGAGGTTGATTTGAGAACCAAGGTTTCCCAGGAGGAGGATGAAAGAGCAGAAGGAAGGATTGATGAAAAGCAAAATGAGATCCTGAACGTTATCCCAGATTCAGTAACTGATAGTCTGGAGGAAACTTCCCGCTCACACCAGAGCATGGAAAGGGGGGCAGAGGTCTATGAGAGGCCTAGGGAGTCTAACTCTCCTAGTCATGTTGAGCCACAAAGCTCTCCGGAGATGGTGAAATCTACATTTGGGAATTCAGTTGGATCTCCCAAGGGGGGGAATGAGGTTAGCAACCCCCTGTTACATAGAGTTACTGCAATAGATGACTTTATGGATGGGAAAGAGTTTATGGGTCTAGAGGATCTAGATGTAGAAGAAGAAAACCTATACACCAAAGTTGAGAAGAAAAAGAGTAAAAAGGGGAATAATATAGTGGGGGTTTCTACAAGAAATAGGGCTAAAGCGGATGTAGGAATGTCGAAAGGTTCAGGCAGAAAAATCAACTAAATGGCATAGAGAGCAGGAGTGTATTCAAAACATTGTGGATGGAACTCAAAAAACCATCTTGGATTTATGTAGAACCCCATCTAAAAAATGAAAGTTATGTCATGGAATATTCGGGGACTAAACAATTCTCATAAACAAGAAATTTAGCACAATTTTGCTAGACCATAAGTCGGGCATTCTTATTATTTAGGAGTCTAAAATGTCCAAAGATAGTGTGGAGAAGATTAAGATTTTTAAGAATGGTGGTGTGCAGGGCTGTAGCTCAGATGGTGCCTCTGGGGGCTTGGTGACTTTTTGGAATCAAGACTGTATTCAAGGAACTCTGATTTTGGGAGATGCTAATCATGTGGCCACCATATTTAAGCATATCAGAGATGAATTCAGTTGGATTTTTTCTAATATCTATGCGCCCAATAGTAAAACTGCTAGAAGGAATTTTTGGAAAAAACTTGAGTCTTTTAGGTCATGCTTTCTGAATGAGAACTGGATCATCATGGGGGACTTTAATACACCCTTGCTGGGGTTTGAAAAATTTGGTGGATCTCATATTCAGTTGGATAGTAAGTTGGATTTGATGAATTTTATCAATTCTCAATGTTTGCATGATGTGGACCTCAAGGGGGCCACCTACACCCGGTCTAATAGGAGAGCTAGGAATGATCTCATTCAAGTAAGGCTTGACAGGGCTTTAATTTCGGATAACTAGCTGAAGGACTATTGTTGTTCGTTAAATGCTCTCTCTAGAATTGGCTCAAATCATTTCCCAATAAGTTTTATGGCTAAGTCTGTGTCAAGTAAGAGGAATTTTCCTTTCTGATTTGAGAAAATGTGGCTGTCTCATTCTGAAAATATTTGATTGCATTCAAGAGTGGTGGAACATAAATGTTAGTGGTGCTGCTATGTTCAGAGTGGCTAAGAAACTTGGCGAAGTTAAATCTAAGATCAGGACTTGGAACAATGAAGTCTTTGGGGATATTTTTGAGTCTAAAGCTGCCATCCAACAGGATTTAAGGGATATTCAGGACTGTATCCAGAGAGATGGTTACGTGGGAGACCTCCTTCTAAAGGAAAATGAAATACTCTCTAAATATCATAATATTATCTCGAAAGAAGAGGATTATTGGAAACATAGATCTAGATGTGCTTGGCTTGCTGTTGGGGACAAGAACACCAGGTTTTTCCACTTAACTACCATGAAACATAGGGCCTCTAATCGAATTTCCTATATAATGAAAGATGGGGTCAAAATTGAGAGAGAGGAAGAGATTAGAAGTGAAGTTATTCAGTTCTTTGCTAACCTTCTTTCTTCAGAAGAAGAGTTGAATGTGGATGCTCAGAATACTCTTATTGAGGCCATTCCTAATGTCTTGGATGATCATCAAAATAAGCTCTTGATGACTATCCCTTCACAGGATGAGGTTAGGAAGGCAGTTTTTTCTTTTGAAGGCAATAAGGCCCCTAGCCCAGATGGTTTCCCCATGTTCTTCTTCCAATTGTTCTGGGAAATTGTTGCTGATGATATTACTAATGCTGTTAAAGAGTTTTTTGGGGCTAGGAAACTACTGAAAGAGCTTAATGCTACTTTCATTGTTCTTATACCTAAATTTCCTAGTGCTAACTCTTTTGATTCTTTCTATCCTATTAGTGTATGTAACTCTTTTTACAAGATTATTTATAAAGTGATCACTTCTAGGTTGTTAGGGGTTCTTCCTATGTTGATCTCTCCTCAGCAGAGTGGCTTTGTTTAGGGTAGATAGATTATGGACTCAATTATTACAGTTCATGAGAATATCCACTCCCTTGAAGTTTTGAAAAACCAAGGCTTCTTGCTCAAAATAGACATGGCTAAGGCCTATGATAGGGTGGACTAGAAATTCCTAATTAAAGTCTTACAAGCCTTTGGGTTTTCTGAAATATTTCTACATTTGATATGGGAATTGATTTCTACCACTAGCACCTCGGTGATCATAAATGGCTCTCCTTCCCATTTCTTTAAAGTGTCAAGAGGAGTTAGACAAGGGGATCTTGTCTCTCCTATTCTTTTCACCCTCATGGCTGAAAGTCTTGGGAGGCTCATGCATAAAAGAGTGATAGAAAGTAGCTTGAAAGGTTTAAAACCCTCTTCGGAAAATCTGGTCTGTTCACACCATCAAGTTGTGGATGATACGATGCTTATGGGAAGTGCTACTGTTGTTGAAGCTCGTGCTTTAAAGAGTTGTCTTGTTCTTTATGAGGAGGGCTCAGGGCAAAAGATTAATAGGGCCAAAAGTTCCCTCTATTTTTTCAATACCCTAAGCACAAACAGAGGAAGATTGCAAACATCCTGGGCTGTGGTGTTAATTCCCTTCCTTCAACTTACTTGGGCCTTACTTTAGGGTCCAAACCTCCAAACTCCTTTTGGATTTATCTGGTTGATAGGTTTAACAAGAAATTAGCTGGTTGGAAAGGGGCCCTCTTGATTCAAGCTGGAAAAGTTATGTTACTTAAGGCTTCTCTTCAGAATCTGCTTGTTTATGCCCTTAGTCTATTCAAGATCCCAGCTAAGTTTGTTGATATTATTGAAAAGATCTAGAAACGGTTCCTCTGGTCGAGGGTTGAGGAGAAGAAGAGGATTTCGTTGGTGGCTTGGGAGAGAGTTTGTAGATGCAGGAAGTCTAGAGGCCTTGGTTTGAGAAATATCAGAGTGTTTAATAAAGCACTCCTGGCTAAGCAGGTTTGGAGAACTTTTGCAGACATTCGTGAATGGAATTCTATTTGGTGTAGTAAATACTTGAGGGAGGTTGACTCCTTTCAAGATTTTCTCAACTCTTAGAACCTTCCCTCTGGGTCTTTTCTATGGAATAATACTATTAAAGCTAGAGATCTGGCTGGTAAAGAAGCTTTTTGGAAGGTGGGTGATGGACATAAAATTTGGTTATGGGAAGACAAGTGGATTGGCAAGGAGTGTATTTGCAATAATCTGATCTATAGTATTTATATGGAGGACTGCAAGTCCAGGTTTGGCTGGTTGGTTGGGGATTATTGGAGGAATGATCAATGGGTTGAGATCTCTTCTATTAGTCAGGATCTTCAACCTCTGTAGGCTCTTCTTAATTCGATTAGGATCAGCTCTCAAGGGAGGGAGGACACTTTGATTCGGAAGTTATCATCCTCTGGTACCTACTCTGTCTCTTATGTTGTGGCTTCTTGTTACTCTGGCATTAACATCCCTGTTTGGGATAAGGTGTGGGTGAACAACCTTACTCCGAAAGTTAATTTGTTTGTCTGGATCCTTCTTCAGAATAAGTAGTTGACCAATGATAATCTTTATAAGAGGGGGTTTTATTTTCCTAATAGGTGTTATTTGTGTTGTGCTGAGGCTGAGACCTCCTCACATCTATTTGTTCTTTTTCCTTTTTCTCATGCCATATGGTGTAGGATTCTACGAATGTGGGATCTTAGCTGGGTTTTTCCTGGAACTATTGTGGATTTTTATAACCAATGGAAGGCCCCCTCAAAGAATTGGGCCCTGAATCTACTCTGGAACTATATCTTTCCTCACCTTGCTTGGGGTATCTGGAAAGAACGCAATAGCAAAATCTTCAGGGATGTTGCTCTCTCAGAGGAAGTGGTCTTTGGTAAGATTACTAGAGCTGTGGTTGAAAATTTTAATCTGCTTAACAAGAAGTTTAAAGGTAAAGGTAAGGTCAGTATGCAGGAGTATGATTGTAGAATTGTGGGGGCCTGGAAGATTAATGTGGATATGTTCAATATGTCCAAAAGCATCAAGGATCCTAGAGATGGCATATTCTAGAGTCTTCCTCCCGCTGGTTGGGTCAAAATCAACTTTGATGGCACGACCAAGGGAAATCTTGGGCCTGCCGGGAGTGGAGGGGTGATAAGGGATGAGAATGGTGTTTTTATTGCAGTTGTTGCGGTTCCTTTAGGCACTCAGATCAACCATGTGGCTGAAGCCTCTGGTGTATTCCAGACCTTGAAGCTGGCTAGCCAATTGAAGTATAAATATGTGTGGATTGAAGGGGATTCGAATAATATTATCCAATGTCTAAAGGGTCGTCAGAAACCCTCATGGTCTATACAAAATTGGATAGATCTCTCTAAGGAAATTATTAATACCTTTGAGAAAAGTTATATTACGCATGCCTATCAAGAAGTAAACACGGTGGCAGATTTCTTCGCTAACAAAGGTGTCAAAGCTCCGAAAAAGGTGATGTGGCAGGGGCAGGATGAGTTGGAGGTTGATGTTAAATCCCTGCTGACGTATGACCGTGCTCACGGGAAGGTGCAATTTATAATTCCATTGAATGATGGTTGAGTGTCCTCCCCTACAGTCTCGGGACTGCATTTTAATGATTAATCTGAGTTGGCTGAGGAGTAATTACTTCATCCCCCAGTTGCATGTGATTATTCTCGCACGCTTTCTGGGCATTTTAGTAGTTTGTTTCTACAGGGTTCTGGACTATTCTATTCTTGTTGGCGATACGATGGGTGGCGAAAGTCGCAGAGTGGAGTTGATAAGCAGTGCACAGCTGAAGAGCAATCCTAAGCTATGGAAGAAGCTGGAGAATGGTGGCATTACTATTTTTATTGAAAAGCTTCATTGCTGGGACCCAGAGGTTACTAGGGTTTTTGAGAAAGATTGGAAAAATGGTGAGATAAACCTGTTTGGCAGACATGTAGTTATCAATGAACAACTGATTGCTAAGGTTATTGGCCTCTCGATGGAGGGTATTAAATTCTATAGGGACAAGAAACAATTTGATGAAGCGGTCAGCAAGTTCCCCAAATCAGATGTTGAGAGGGAGGAGTTACGAAGGACTTCTAGAAGCTACTACGACACAAACAAAATTATTTCGCATTGGAGGAGGGTTTTGAATGTGTTGATGGAGTATGTTTCTTTGGATGGCCATTATACCAGAGTCTTTGGGTATCATTTCGTCCTACTGAATCATTTCAGGCACCAGGTCAGGATTTCTTTTCCTTTTTATCTGGCTTCTTCTCTGAATACTAGTCTGAAAAACCATAGACAAAACCCCATTAGGTATTCTATTCTTCGTGAAGGACTGCTTGTCCTTATTTATGATCATTTCAAAGCCATGCCTACTCTGCCTCACCAGTCACCCGCCTAAGATTAGGGTTGATGACAAGGACAAGGGAAAACCTAGGGATTCTACTCTGAAAAAGGGAAAGAGAAAAGTGTCGGAGGACCCCTCCTATGATGTGAATGAAGAGGAGTCACACTCAAGTCGTTGTCTGAGTATTCCAGCCATCCTACGACTGATAGAGAAGAGAGACCTCGCTTCCCTATGGACCTCAAGGCAGGGGATCATTATTTTAAGGAGGAACAGGAATTTCCCACTGATGTGCTTGCAATTGCCCGTAATGGGGCGGTGGATAACTTTAGGCTTATGAGATGGGTGTTCTTTGAAATTAAGGAAATTAAGTTAAATCTAAGAGCTATGAATAATAAATTGGAGAAAGCTACTAATGACAATAACAGAGGCAGTGGAAGTGGTTAGACTACTGATTTATGGACGGAAGAGGAGAAGAAGTATATGGTTGAGTTCCTTAAGAAAACGGTGGAGGAATTACAGGATTTCAAAGGCAATCATGATGGCAAGCAGGTGGATATGGAGGAGCAGTTGAGGAACATTAAAATTTCTCTCCACAAAGTGTTGATTATGAACCATAAAATTTTAAAATCCACTGCACAGACCATGAATACCATGGTGGAAAACCTGGAAAAAGCCCATCAGGTAAAGACTGTTGTGTTTCTTGATTTGGACAATGAGGAAGGGCAACCGGATAGTGGGAGGCCGAGTAATAGGACCAGAGCAAATCTGAAAAGGAAGGCAAAGCAAGCTTTAGTCAACATCCAGGAGATCAAGAAGTCTGCACTCAACAGGAACAGTCTGGAGCAGGAAGCGGCAGAGATCCTTCATAACCTGGCCTAGAGGCTAGTTGTTTTGTGGCTTTTTGTCAATTTTTTTGGCTTTTCTGCCCTGGTTATCTTGTGTGTTCTTCTTTGTGGGTAGTTTCCTATTTTTTGTCTGTGCTCTGTTATTGTTTTATCTTACGCTATCTTTCTGTTAAGGGTTTTGGGATCCCTCTAAAACTTGTTTATTCCATAATAAAAAACATAGCATTGTTCATTCATCATTCCTTTCATATTTCATTATTTCAATTCAAGGTTTAATTACCCAAATGGGGTTTGACCAAGGAAAACCCCCATTCACCAAAAAAAAACAATTGTCTCTCTTGTGTTTGTGTTGTAGATTTTAGGTTGAAGAAGGATTGAAGACCTCTTGAATATCAAGATTGGAAAAGTTGTCAAAGTTGTCAAATCACAAAATCTCACCTACAGGTCTGATTTCTGACTTTTCAACACTGAAACCCAGATCAAATAGAAGCTACAAACTGGTATAAAAGGCTCCCGAAAGTTGTCTAAAACCCTGAAAAAAGACCCATTCGTCCATGGGTGAATGAGTCCCAATTTGCCTCCTGAAATTGCCTTTTGGTGACAGGTACACATCATTTAGACCTTCTTAGATCCGCAGAAAGTTTTTTGTTTCTATCTATCATATGCTTTATATTGTTGTTGCAAGTTTGAATTGGCATAATTAGGTTGATTTGATATTTTTTGTTTTTCTCCTAAAAGTGTTGTTCTACCTTGCACCCCCATCCTCAAGCATAAGGAAATCAGTAGATTCTCACATTGAGTTGATTCACCTAAGGGTTTTTAGTCAATTATTTGTGGGGATCTTTTTTCCTAATGAAAATAAGAAGATATAGGATCTATTATCACCCTCTTGACTCACCTTTTCATTTTGGGAAACCCTATTTTTCTTTATTGCAGTTTATAATGTTAACAAGTCAGGTTTACCAAAATGAAATGTGGGGAAAGGGAAACCTTTGAGCTTTCACCATAGGGTTTGAAACCTTTCCCAAATTTCATGGAATGAGGGATGATCTGTGTGTTGATGTGGGGGTTTGATTGGATTTGAACAAGGTATGTGATTGACTTACAACCTGATAGGTGAGTCAACCAACCCTTAACCAAATCTAGAAAGTCACAAAAGAAATCAAATTATAGAAATGCACTGAGTAGGACACTGTGCACTTGTGATTCAAATTTGGAGCTGAAAAGGTAGGACATAGGCGCCCTAGGTGCCACTGTATTTGTAGGGAAAATTTAGATCTATTTTCGTAGCCCTCTAATGTTAGATCAGAGATTCAATTTCCCACTTGTTGCACTTTCGGATAATTGTCAAATAATTTTGTGAATTGTCTTGAGGTGTGGGGTTTCAATTGTAACAAAAAATAAGGTATCTTCAATCTTCTTTCAATCTTCTTCAGACTTGAAGCTTGCACATTCAAAGAGACAAGAACAGTTGTGCCATTTAGGGGCTTGCCTTGGTCAAACCTTGTGTTAGTGTTTCCACTTCCACAATGATAATGTCAATGATAAATGATAAATGATATGAAGGAATGATGAGTCCATAAAGTGTTGCAACTCACCACCCTTCATTAGCTTCGTTGAAGGACTGGAGTCATACATATCTCCTCAAGGTCTTGATCTTGCTTGCTTGATTTGCTTGAATGGCTTGAATATCTTGGAGACCTACAAAGATTAGCCTTCACAAACAATATGAAAACACATGAATGTGCATAAACTCACATACATTTTGACAAGATGTTGGATCTTGAATTGCTGCAATAAATACTCTAATGGCTACTCTTAACTTGTTGAATAATGCTCTTGATCATAAGTTCTCCAATAATTTCCTAGATGATTCTTGTTAATGTTCAAATGATGTAATAACTAGGTATTTATATACAATTATTCTAATTTCTTGAAAATTAAATCTCGACAACCAACTTTAGATATTTTAATTTTAAATAATAAAATGTCGACATTGACATATTTGAATTTGGAGCCAAAATAGGGGGACATAGGCGCCCTAGGTGCTAGTGTCCCAGGTCTATTTTCCAAAGTTTAAGGAGTCAGGGACAAAGTATTAAATGAGAGCATTTGTTTTATGCTTGCAAATTATCAAAAAATGTTTTAAAATAAGCTTTGGAATGCATAATTTAGGAAATTAAATGCTTAATTAGGTCTAATAACTTAAAGGAGAGCAAAACATAGTGTGCAATTGTCAAGGGTGACAATTTACGACGTTGCACTCCCTAAGTTGCACTTAAGGGGAGTATTGGTGTAAATGGGGTATATTACCTAATTGGTTTACCTCTTAGGTCATATTCACACTAGTTTAATTAAGTTTAAACTGAGAGAAATTTTAGATTATATACTTTTTTATGTCTCGTCCCATATGATTGTGACACATGCCATAATATTGTGATATTATATCCTTACACCTTTTCTATATAAGAAAGGCTTCTTTTGTACATTATGTATCTTTGAACCCTATGGTATTATTCTATCATTATTTCATCCATAATAAAGCAATTCATTTCTTGTTGTACTCTCTTGTGGAAGGCTATTTCTAGTTTTACAAGTGATCCCAAGAGCTTGATTCTTTGTGCGACTCTTACACAAAAAAAGCAATGAGATACATTTATCTTCTTCATCAAGTTTAACATCTATTAAACCTAGCTAACCTAAAATCAAGTGAAAGGAATTTAAATGATCTAAAATAGAAACACCATCCATAATTTTTAAATAATACAATTATATTTTGAAATATGTTATTAGTTAAACTTTTAATTTGATAAATATCACCCTTTTTCATAGTACACGTTTTGATCTCTTCTAAGACATTTAAGATGACAAAATATGTAAGACACGACCAAATAATTCCTCATGATTTCATGTCTAATTTTTTTATTCTTCATAAGATATTCCTTTGCATTTTCTTTCCTTTGATAAAACTTTCTATTAATCCTTTTTTTTCAAGAGATCCTCCATTTTCAACTTCTAAAACTCATACCAAGAACCATTAAACTTGTCAAATTTTTGACCAAGATATGTTATCCATGGCTTCCACCATAATGTGTCTACAAATACTACTAAAAAAATACTCGCATTAAAATAAAAAACTCACAAATCTTCTAGAAATTTTTCCCTATCAAATCAAAGCCATTATTTCTAATACCTAATGTTGATAAAATTGATGAACAATAATAGTGTGAGTATAACCTTAAAGTAGACAAATCCAATTAACTTGATTAGAGGTACACGTGATTAACCATTAAAATTGAAATAGAACATTGAAAACCACATATAAAAACAATAAAAAATTATCAAACACATATGGCATGAAATACACATGTAGAAACCCTTTAGGCAAAAAACTTTGTGACTAAAGAGATATTGAGCTTGTATTAGTTAAATAGAAACAAGTACATCAATATAATTCATACAACCTTCTTGATTCTGATGACATTCTAACAATATGATAGTACTTGCACAATAACCATGTCTCCTTCATACCAAGCCCTTAATATATACACTAAGGAGGCTTAAAAAACCACCATAAAACAATTTCATGGACCCAAATGGTCTCAAAATACCATGGTAAAAATTCTCACAATCCACTACATGAGAGTGGTCTCAAAAATAGAAAGTAACTCCTCTTACACACTAATGTATCATAAATTTTATTATAAGATATCATTAAGCCCAATTTATCTTTCCCAGGTGCTCCATGACTACATTAAATGCATTGTCATTACCTATCTTAAGAAGGATGCCCCATAAACCCCCCCCCCCCCCCTCATTTAATAAAATTACAAAAATATCTCACATAATTTAGAGAATAATAATAAAATGACATCTCTCAATTCCTCATGGGTGTCCAAGTTACCCATTCTAAGAAAGTTAGAGACAACATTAGACATTAGGATTGCAATTTAACATCACACTATCCTAACATCCTAACAATATTAAAATATTTTACTTTCTCTATTACTAATACCTTTAGACCATTTCTTCCATGGCTAAGAACCTTGGAGATTATGAATCTCGGTGAATCCATTTCCTAAAACTCCATAATTTCAAAAAAGAACAAGCACACACATGTAGTAAACCTCTACATGGTATTTCTTACACCTTTAAGCACCCACCACTTTCACATCTAAACCTTATGGAATTCAAACACTACCAAAATTTACTAAGGTTATTGATGTTGAAATACACCATAAAAGGGGGCTAACTGAGATAGCCTCCCAAACATACCTAATTAATTTTGGTCCCAACTTCTCTCTTTAATAATTCATCTTAAGAGGATCAAAATTGAAGTATGCTAGGAGACACACCTTTGTTGGATATTTTCATTTGCATATGATAAACTTATTTTGATAAATTGATACTTACAAATTTGCATATTTATGTTTTGAAATTGATTATGATAATGGATTACCAGATATTTACATTGTTTTCAGAATAACTAACTTTAATGAGATTAATGTGATTATTTAATTAGTTGATGATTATGATTTATTTACAATATACATATATAGTGGTTTTGAAGTTACATATTATCTCTTATTTGATTTAATTATATCATAAATTTTTATTATGGTATGGTGGATGTTAACTCAATTCGATTTAATAGATAACAATAATTTAAATGAAGTTGTTGAATTTATAAAATTTATAAAAGAAATTTGTGCAATAAATTAGAAGTTAATTGTGAATTGTGTGTGTAATTATGATAGTTGATTTGTATTTGTTATTATTTTAATTAGAGTTAATTGTGTGGAATATGGATGACTATAATAAATGATGTATTTAAAAACTTTATTATTGTTGCTTCAATTATTTTACAAGATATATTGTTCCTTGTTGGCAAGTATATAGGTGATTTCCATGGCTAATGGAAATTTTTTGGAGGTCCTTTAAAAGCCTTTCTTGTGATTCCCTGTTGATATGTTAATCTTATTCCATGAAGAGACTACAGTCTTGATTGGTAGAAATATTTTATAAATATGGAAGTTGATATTTATATTTATTTATTTTATTTTGTTATGAAGTTATATGTGTACAAATTTTGAGTTGTGAGTCATCCTTGTGACAAATTTTGGATTTGATCTTTGAAGGGACTTTCAAAAGTCTTAAAGTGTCATTTTCTTCATTAATTAAGTGAAAATAAGTCTATAGGGTGGATACCTATGGGATGGGTTTTTTTAGACTTAATTCTAAGATTTGGATAAGATTTGATCCTCCTAAATTCCCTTAGAAAAAGTGTGATGAAATTTGACTAAGGAAGATTGAATTGATGTTGTCCAATCATTCAATACTGAGTTTTGTATGGGGAGTTGTACTAAGCATGGATTTGTTTATTTATATCCCTCTTACTAATTTTTTGAGGGTTCTTTTTGGTATTACTGTTAAATGTATTATGAGATTGGAGTCTTTCGATCTTGGAGTTTGGATGAGAGAAAGCTTGGAGATGAGTTTCTTTCAAAAATATATAATTAGGAGCATCTCTAGTTTTTATGGAAGGCATTAGAGGTAGGATTCATAGCTTTCTTTGTAACTAATATAGGTTGAATATGTTTTTGTCATGTGTTTCATATATGAATTTGATCTTGGTTGGTATTTATTTTGTTGAGTGTATGAGTTTTTGTGGTTGTATTTGTGATTTATAAGGGATTTTTATGTTGGGAGTGGATCTTTCCAATTTAGGTTAAGATCCATCCATGTGTGGGGTTTGAAGGAAGTGTGGGTCCTTATTTGGGAAAAATTATGCATTCCTCGTGAAGGAATTATGGCATTAAGTTCCTATATATTTTTATATGATATTATAATGGAGATGTGTAGGAATTTTTATTTTGTGATTATGGATATAAGAGTGGTTGTTGATGTGGAGGATGAAATTGTATAATAACATTTTTTTATATGGTGTTTGTGTGGGATTTGAGGCTGGATAAAATTTATGAAGCTATTTATATTGATTCTTGGGAAAGTTGTACTATTAATATTTTTTTTCCTAAGTTTACAATGATCCCCTCTAGTCCCCCTAATTGAACATGAATATTACTAAGATCCATATGTGATGTTTAAGTCTATGGGTTTTATGTTTTGTGTAAACATACCTTTGTTGTGTTGTGTAAACCAATTTATATGAGGACCTCCTAGCTTGGGGTGGGCTTGTAAGCAAACCCTATGGTTGGGAAATGAGCAAACCTCCATTGGATTGGATGATAAGCTATATTTTGTATATTTATGGAGATATAAAATATGGTAAAATATGTTTAGATGAAGGCTTAATTTGGGGTTCACAAACCTCTTTGTGAAGGAAAAAGACTTGTAAAACCCTTATTGAGAGGATGTGTTATGTATTACCCTTTTGTGGAAACCTAACTGTGTGGATGTGTAACACATTTCTTATGTGAGTATTTGGTACTTGAATTGTGATTAGGAAGGGGAAACTATTACAATAATACATTTCTATTGAGTATTGATGTTGTATAAAAAGGAGAATGTATTTAAATGTAATAATGTTTGATTTATTCACTATAAAAAGAAATATATGGATTTAGATATTGTCGTGTCAATATACTTTTAGAATATGCTATCATGCATTTGTGTGTGTTATTTCTTTTAGTTTTGTTAATTGGAAAAAAAGTTAGTTTAAAAAATAGATAGGTATATATTATAATTAGTTAGAATTATAGTTACAACTCATCTTAAATTTAAAAAGGTTGTTTTAATATCCATTATATCAGGTTGTATTGTTAAAAATAATTATTTATTTAAATTTTATTTTTAGTTGGAAAATTGATAATCTTGTATTCTAAAAGAGTGTGTGTGTGTGTATTTGATACATAATCTATTTATTGGGAGTAACACCCTTTTATATTATTGAGAAAAAGTAAAATATCCCTTCCAAAGTGGGGGATATAGCATTTACATTCTATTAGTATGGGACATATCCTCCATGTTGGAAATATAGACAGAGATAGACATAAAATAAATCACAATAATATTAAATTACTCTCATCCATTTTACATTCGTTCAAAACACACACACACACACACACACACACACACACACACACATATATAGGTGTTTTTCACAACCTATATTATAGAAAGGTTGTTCTACCTCCTATAATCACTCCTCTAAATTTGTGAGTTGCTTTAACAACTCAAACAAACTCACACATACAACAAGATAATTCACACATATGGCCTAACAAATATTTAATATTCCTAACACTCATAATTTCTACTCGAGTTATTACTTTAACTCACTTTACCTCACACATTATGTCAAATGTGAACACTAACATGAATTTACTAACATCCCCCCCTTAGTGTGAACATGGTAAGAACTCACACTCCACCTGCAATAAGCCCAACTCTCTTCAGGCTCATGATCTTGATTCAAAATGAAAGCACCTCCCATCAACCTTTCATGGTTTTCACATAGGTTTACCACAAACCTGGGCATGAACAGGAACCCATCCATCTGTTCACCTCGTGTGGTTTTCTGGATCCTCCCACAAACCCTTTCAAGATCCATGAAATGCATTACAGTAGTGCTTTTGTTCGCCACTATGCTTGTACATCAAGGAAGTTATATGGAAATCAACATACATGTCACAAAT
Organism: Sequoia sempervirens; assembly: GCA_007258455.2. NCBI lineage: Eukaryota > Viridiplantae > Streptophyta > Pinopsida > Cupressales > Cupressaceae > Sequoia > Sequoia sempervirens. The sequence goes on from VDFB02000003.1 coordinate 93,575,611, forward strand.
CTAAAAACCCATACTAGGAAAGGATAAGAACACAATGTTCTTAATTGTAGTCACTGTTACCAATCCCTGCCACTCAATCTCAAATAGCATAGAAAACCACCACTGCCACTGGAAGCTACCTTTGACTTTAGTCATTTTAGTGCAAAATGGGAATGGAACATTGGTTGTTATTCCCCCCCACAATATTAATCTATAAGATGAGATGTAAAGATATGTCATTAAAAGGAGAAGTACGGTAAGTGGTAGGAATGCTAGAAGTGCAGGAGGAAGGTGTGACATTACTAGAATATGTGGAGGTTTGACACTAGTGGGAAAGAAGAAAGGATGGTACTAGTAGGGTGAGATGAAGGGATGACATTAGAAGGGTGAATGTGAGAAGCAGGAAAACACTAATAGTGGCATGGAATGAAGACATGACACTATAAAGGAAATGTTAGAAATAGATGGGTTATAAGTTGGATGAGAACTAATTGTGATACATACTAGTAAGGATATAATGAGAGACATTGGAATCATGGGAGTAACAATAGGAGAACAAGATTGGGTGGGAGGGATAAGATATACCATAAAAATAAATTTAAAAGATGACTATAAGACCAATACCTTAAAGAATCTTTCAACCAAAGGTTTTATCAATCAATAAGTTGTGAAGACCATCATCTAACTATGTAGGAGATGCACCACTAACAAAATTGAAAATCTCATGAGAAAGTAAGCATGCAACAAAAGAAAATTCTTTCCTATCTACTTGGTCCAAGTGTGCATCATGATCAAAAGTTTTCTCCTTACTACATGATTGTTATCTATCATATACTAGTGAATATATTAAGATAAGTTGAAGTCTAAGCAATTGGAGGATTGAGAAGAGGAATTCTTCTTAAAGGAAAAATAGGATGGTAATGAAACTTTGATATTAACTCAATAAAATACCCCTACAAATAATAAAGATGAAATAAAGGAAAGGGTACTGATATAAATATTAAAAAAATAGAAATTCTTGGATTTGAAAAATAATTTAGAAATAAAAAATGCAACCCTAAGACCAAGACCTAAGGGGGTGTAGGATCAAATAGGTTCATTGAAATGAAAAAGGAAAATAAAAAATATTTTCAAATAATTCTAGGTCAAATAAAGAATAAAACAAGACAATCAATTAATTGTATAATTAATGAGTTGGGACTAATTAAGCTACTAAAATATATGCTCAAATTTAAATAAATAAAAATAACAATACTTAGCTCTAAACTTGATGAAGATTCCCTATGATAGATGTTTCCAAGTGATTTGTCAATTTATTTGTGCTATATAAATGATAAGATGGGCTTCTCTATATCAATATATTTTCTACTTATTGCTTTGGTTCACTTTTTCACTTGTTGAACTAATCTCCACACCTATAGATTTGAACTCTACACATGAATCTAAACTTTGTTGATTTGATATCAATCTTATATTTACCTCTTGATGCATATGACTTGCATTTGAAAAGGGATGGTATTAATCAACATTAACTAGGAGCTTGCTAGGCTAAGATTGCTTTCTTTTTTTTATTTTAAAAAACTTAATTTCATGAGAGAAGAAAATAATAGGGAATTGTAAGTAAATATTTGCTAATAATAAGCCACTTCAAGGGGATATCCAAAAGTCTTCAAAAAGAATATAATACTAGTATCCTAGTGTTAAATAGGTTGTCCTAATCTATACTATTTATACTTAAGGAATCATAAATAACTCAATCGATGATAATGTCAGCCACAAGTTAGCAACACATCCTAATGCACACTATGGATTAATGACATAGAATATTCTCTCCTTCAAATAAATATTTTCCTTGATGTTGATGATCTTAGGATGCTTTAGCATGGATGATTCATTCTCCCATATCACATCTTAAATGGATAGATTCTTCCACTTAATTAGATACTCTATAATCACCTTCATCCACAACCTCTTATCGTGTGTTTGAAGGATTCCCTCATGTTCCAAAATGTTTTTTCCCTCATTATCAAGCTCTAGTAGCTCTTTCTAGGTTGAAACTCTTTGTCTAGTGACCTTTAAGTATAAAACATGGAATACTAGATGTATTTTTCATGATTGAGGTGATTCAAATTTGTATACTACATTGTCAATCTTTTGCAAAACCTGAAAAAAGTTGTAATACTTGGGGTAAATCTTGTTAGCCTTCTTCCAATGTTTCATTGATATCTACTTATAAGGTTTTAATTACATAATATACCAATCTTCTACTTCAAAAGTTCTTTTGAATTGTGATAATGATCATCTTGTTGCTTCATACTATTTTGCATTATTGCCAAGTTCTTTAAGACTAGAGAGTACCTCTTATTGGTGTTGAATGCATTCTTGAACTATTCTAACCTTTGGACATGCCCTCAAGTAAGAGGTGAGGGATGGGGTTGGTACCCATACAATGCCAAAAATAGAGATATTTTGGATGAAGTGTTATACCACAATGTGCTTGTGATAACCATTGCACCCTTACCTCATATTTATCAGAAGCAAAACAACAAAGACATAACTAAGAATTTATTTATCACCTCAATTTGTTTAGTTAATTAGGGGTGACATGAAGAGCTATGAGCATGCTAAATATCTAAGCATGAGAATAAATAAATCCAAAAGTTACTAGTAAGTATAACATAATAATCACTTACAATGATATTTGTGGTCCCATGTAGGTTCTAAATGGTATCCATGAAACTTGTTGCTATAATACATGTTGCAAATGGATGTGATAAAGCAAGCAAATATGCATGCTTGGTTAGTCTATCCATCACAACCATGATGATTTTTTTATTTTATACTTGGTAAATTTATGATGTAATCCATGAAGACCTCTTCCCACCTCTACCTCAAAATGGATTAATGTTACAAAAGACCTAAAGTTTTCATTTTCCATCCTTATTTTGTTAACATACTATGTATTTTGACAAAAACATCTGACTTCAAAATCATCGAAAAAAAAGCCTTGCTCTACAACGAAGGACTGTTGCGTGTGTGAAAGATCTAGTGGTAGGTTTTGCTCGCGGGTCATGGAGGAGGCTTGGCTCTCCTCCCCAATTCTCCATTATCCCTCTTGGTGTACAACTCTCTTGCCTTGCGCCTGGTGGTGTTCTCCTTTTTTTCTGTTTGATGTGGGTGTGACGAGGGTATCCCGTTGGTCGATCTGCCTATGTGAGGTTGCATGTGTGGCTTCATAGAGTTAATTTGAAATGATGGTTGGGGTTACAGATCCCCCAGGTGGTGTTATTAACGAATCTTCCAAGGAAAATATAAATAACATGCCTCCCAAATCATTTAGAGATATCGTCGCTGCAGAATGGAGTTGACTTCTGCAGGGCGCTAAGTTTGTGCTCGAGGGAGTAGACGAAGTGCAAGAAGATGGTGGAGAAGAAAAAGGTAAGCACCCCCCATATCCTCCATTGAAAGTTGTGTTGATTCCTAATGAAACCCTAGATGAATCAATTACTGAAGAGGATGGTAGATTGTTAAAAACTGTTATTTTTTTTGCTGTCATCGATACCAATAGGGTTCCGACAAGGAAGTACATGGAGGAATGGTTTCATAATATTTTGGAAAATAAATTAGGGTTTTGATTCTATTGTTGTCGTATGGTGCAAAATGGATTGTATGTCATTTTCTTTAACAATCATAACTCTCAGGAGGAGGTAATAAAAAAAATTAGAATGTGGGGAAAGTTATTTTTCATGCTCTGCCATGGATTCTTGAGGCACTGGAAGAGGAAGTTTTGGCACTTCTAGCCCTAGATGGTTGGTTATTAAACATGTTCCTTCCCATCTCTGGAAATTCATTCCACTCTTACTAGAACCATATGGAAATGTGTTAAAAATTGATGATACCAAAACCCCTCTTTTGCATTTTGATGCGTGGGCCTTGGTATCCCTATCTCCTGGAGTAGATCTTCCATAAATTTTGGAAATCAAACTAAAAACAGGCAGTGTTTGTTGTGAGTTAGAAACCCTGGGAGGGTTGAATGCTTGTTACTTGTGTAGACACAAAGGCCACATCAGAAGAAACTGCCCTTTAATAAAGAACAAAACTAACAGTAAATCCTCCTATGGCGGAGGCAATAGAAACAAAAAGTAGCCCTCGACAATGGATGGGCAGGCATAGGGATATGAAAATAATGTGAAGAGAATTGTGGAATACATTCCTACTTTGGAGTAGTTAGATGAGAGGTATTCTGCCTCAAACCCTAAGGTTAATAGTAAGATAAAAAATAATTCACCCTGACAGGTGAATGTGGAAGCAACCAAAATTAATAAAGATGCATCCCATGTCGAGGATTGTCTGGCATCCTTAATACATGAAATAGACAACAGTAAAGTGAATGGAAATGTAGAGAATGAGAAAAATATGAAGAAATGGAGGATTTCGAACCATCCCATCAAACAAGGTCTAATTAACCATAAAATAATGTCAAACTCAATACTCAGGAATTGGCCTTGCAAAAAATAAGGCAAACAAAAGAACCCAAAGAGAGCAATTCAAAACCACCCAAAGTGGTGTGCACCTTTAATTCTAAATATTTTAAGGAGGATAATGTAGTGGAAATTCAACCCGAGGAAATAAGTGGGGAGAAACCAGTACATGTTACTGAAATTGAAATTGAACCTCTAAACAATGAGAATTGTTCTCAAGATCATGATGTGGATTGGGAGGGAATGCCCATCGAAGGAACTAATGTGGATCTTGAGGACCTACACACGGATGGTCTGGAGGATAGATTCCTTAACTTTGTGTCTTTTGTAAATGGGAATGAAAAAGTTGATGAAATTTTGGTCCCAAATCTAGCAATGAATCCTCTTAAACCCTTGGTGGAGTGGTGAGTTCTAATGGATTTGCATCACAGTCAGGCATGTAGTCTGAAGATGACCTAGGGCTATTCTTGACTAAGGAGACCACTGATGGAGAAGAGACTCCCATGGAGGTCATATTAAAAAAGACCCGAAGATATAGAAAAAAGAGAGGAGTGGAGATTAGTAATCCCCCTGGATAAAACCCCAATCAACTCCAAAAGGACAAAAGGAAGAAGCTTAGTGGGATTGTATTTCCTCCTAATGCCAAAAGAATGGAAGCAGAAAATAGGCTCCCCAAATTCTTTGATAACTTCAAATTGGACAAGGGACCCCCACCCAATAAACAATCATAAAGGATGTTAATTGCATTTCCTGGAATGTAAGGGGACTTGAAACCCCAGATAGGAAGTATGTTGTCATAAGATTCCTTGCATAAAAGAAGGAGAAGGACTTTGTCCTGCTACAAGAGGTTAAAGCCACTGGCTTCATCTTAGAAATTAGCTTGAGGGTGATATGGAAAGAAGAAACTCAATTTTCCACCAAGCATGAAAAGGGCAAGGGGGGGCTGTAATTTTGATGGAAAATAACTGGTCACAGTTTGTGGATAGCTCTGGAACCTCCCCTTGCAACCGGGGTGTGTGGGTGATTGCTAAAAAAGAAAGAAAGTTCTTTTGGGATCAATTCAATGTATGCCCCTAATGATTATAAGGATCAGATCCTTCTTTGGAACTGGCTATACAACTTGCAAGATAACCCCTAACTCATTGGAGGGGACTTTAATTTTTTAGAGAGAGAAGAAGATAAATGGGGTGGAACATGCCTAGATTGGAAAGGAAATGAGAGGTATTATTGGCAAAGAATGAAATCCAAACTGAAAATTGAAGACCCTATTGAAGGGAAAAAGAAGGACAACAAAAGCATTTGGTTTACATGGTGCAATTCCCAAAAAAGTGGTAGGAGAATCTACTATAGACTTGATAGATTTTACATGAGTAGAGCATTCTTTTCAGTCACTCCTGTGAAAGAAGGGTGCAAAGTTGAAGTGACTTCATACTATTTATTTGATCATCACCCAATAAGGGCCAAATTCTGCCTCAAAGAAGGTGTAGCAAAAGTTATTGGCAATAGAAATGGCTTTTGCTTTAATACCAACCTCCTTAAGGACAATGACTGCAAAAATGCTACATTATCCCTCAGTCTTATCAATAAGTGGATGCACTGAAACCTATCCCCCATTGATAGATGGGATTTGAATATAGAGGGATGGAAAGTTTTGTTTCAAACAACGGAAAGAAGAGAGCCAAAGATAGCCAAAGGAGGGTGACCATCCTTCAAGATAAGCTCCTCCAACCATAAACATATTTGCAAGCAAACCCTACTGATGAAAGACTCACAAACAGGCTGACTACATGGCCAAAAGCAACCTAAGGAGGCTTCAAAATAATAAGATCCATGGTCTAAAAGTAAGATCCAAAATGAACTGGGTAGAGAATGGTGACAAAGGCATGGTATTATTCTTCAGATATCTTAAGGAGAAGCAAGCTAGAAAACAGATAGATCAGATCACTACAAATGATACCACCTTGGTCAATCAAGAGGAGATAAGAGAGCAGTTCTTCTAATTATACAAATGCCTCTTCTCCTCTGAGGGGGTAGGGAGGTTACTATCGAGGCAAGGGAGCACATTAAAAAAGTTGTTCCAAGGAAGACCAATGAGGAAATGGCTAGGGAACCGGGGAAAGAAATATCTCAAGAGGAAGTTAGAAAAGCCATACTCTCTCTCAAGGATGACAAGTCTCCAGGGGCAGATGGCCTTCCTGCAAAATTCTACAAAACCTTCCTAGACTGGGTGTGTGAGGACCTATTCCTTGTTTACAAGGAAGCCTTTGAAAGAGGAACACTTGGTAAAAAGATATATAAAGGAATAATCAAACTAATTCCAAAGGAGGGGGATAAGACCCTAGTTAAAAACTAGAGACCCATCACTCTACTCAATATATCATATAAGATCTTGGCTAAGATACTAGCGGATAGGGTGGCACTAATCCTTCCCTCTATCATAAACTCCACACAAACATGGTCCATTAAGGGGAGATACATATTGGAAAACCTGATCACCAGTTGGGAAGCAATGAACTGGGCAAAGCAAACAAGGCAGGAAGTAGCAATTCTTTTACTGGACTTTGAAAAGGCATATGATAGAATTGAGTGGGGTTTTGTGCTTTTGGTTTTGAAGGCCTTTTGGTTCCCCAGGACCTTTTGCCATATGGTCAAAACCCTCTTTCAAGATGCAACTGTCCAGGTAGAAGTCAATGGGGTTCTTACTCAAGAAATCTCCCTCAAAAGATCCATAAGACAAGGATGCCCACTTGCACTGGCATTATTTGTAATAGCCTCATATGCACTGCATTATGTGTTAAGGGAGAGCTCATTAGTTCCAAGGGTAAGGGGCATCACCCTGCCAGATGGTAATGAACTCCTAAATCTACAATTTTTCGATGACACCTCAATTATGTTGACACTAGAAGAGGATAATCTTGCAAACCTAATGGGGAAACTTGATATCTTCTGCTTAGCCTTTGGTGCTAAAGTTGCCCCCTCCAAATCTTGCCTTTTGGGATGGAAAGAAGAACCTACATATTAGGTTAATAATTTTGGACTCCAATGGGGTGGTCCTCAAAAGTTGGTAAGATATTTGGGTATCCCCTTTGCTATGGAACCCAACATAAAGGAGATGTGGCTTTGGATAAGGGACAAAATAGAAAAGAAAATTACCAAGTGGAATAGATAATTTCTATCCTTGGTTGGTAGGATTCAGGTCTATCAAAAGATACTCTCATCCTACATCATATATTTTGCCTCTGTTTGGTTTTTCAATTCATATCAAATCAATGATATCCAAAAAAGGATTAGAGCCTTCTTGTGGTCAGATGGTAAAGGCAAGAGAAAGAGGCACTCAGTGAAATGGGAATGGTGCACTATTAAAAAAATCAAGGGAGGTCTGGGGCTAAAGGACTTAAGGTTGCAAGGTATTGCTTTGGCTACGAAGTGGGTGATTGGGGCATTAGAAGGTATTAATAAGGCAAAATATCCTCAGGGTTGTCCCTAAACATGCAAAAACATGGAAATCTCTACCGCTCAGTGATATTCTTAGCAACAAATGGACTATGTTACTTGCAGGATCCAATGTATTCATAACCATTTGGAAAGCCTAGGAATTGATGAAAAGTGCCTAACAAACTACCACTTCACCAAAGGGGATAATGGGATCATCCAAACTAATAGGTCAATATGGCAGAACTTAAAACACGAAGGGAAACCACTTGCATTAATCCAAGGCTACTCAACAAGAGCTTGGGCCCACAAAGGAATTCAATGCTTCAAGGACATTCTGAAGGATGGTAAGTTGAAAGATTGGAATGATTTGAGTTCTGAATTTAACATTCCTCTCACCAATTGGAGGACCTACATAGTCCTTAGGGAAGCCTGTAACCAAATAAAGTTTCCAGTGGAAACTAAAAATGACACTTCTCAATATAAGTATTTTCAATGGAAAAATGGCAATAACATAATGAAAACTAAAGCTAAAGAAATGTACTCCATGCTAAGAGAGAAAATTGATCTAATAGATTATTTGAATCAAACTTGGAATCTTAACTGGAACAAAAATGAATGGAAAAATGTCTTTTAGAATAACTGTTGTAAATAGTTAGAGGCTAAAAAAGCCTGCTTCAGGTGGCTTCTAATAATCTAGAAATTGTCATTTAAGAGCAAATATGATGATATTGATGTATGCAGCCTCTGCAGAATTCCTAAGACAATTAATCATATCTTCTTTGACTGTGTTTTTGCTAAAGAAATATGGAAGTTGTTTTGTAATGAGCAAAATATTTGGGGGAATAATGGGCAACCCCTTCTTGAAAAGATTTTATTCAACCACAATGTAAAAATGGGGAAAACTGCTTCCCTATTTTGGATTTTCCTTTCATATGACATTTTGTGGGCCATCTAGAAAGCAAGGAATGAAGACAGGTTTCAAGGAAGGAAGAGGGTGCTTACTGAGTCTTATAGAGGACTCATGCTATACATTGTTGCCATGTAGCTGTACATCACGGTGGAGCTTTCAAAGGACAAATTTTGGAAGTACTTGTAAAATAGAGAGATCACAGTTGATATCATTGAAGCAAGGTATGGACACATGTGGCCTGAGGGACATCTTGGTGTGAAGGTCTTCTTGAGGGCTCTACAAGCATTTCAGAAGGACCTAGCAGAGGGACAGGGCAACAAAGTTGACAAGGCTTAGAAAAGGAAGGACAGGTTGTAAGACCCTCTGTAGAAGAACTAACAGTAGCAGAGACATTGATAACACTGAAGGATGGAAACAAGGTAGAGTAAATCCGTTCAAAGAGTAGCATGCATGCCTTGGATATATCCTTTTTTTGATCTATGGTAGATGATTATATAGGAGAATGGTATATAATTGTATATTCTATTGATGATGCTTTGATGTAACTGATGATACTTTGATACAGGTTTCACTTTTGGGATTCACTTTTTGATCTCATGTAATAGGGGATAACTGTTGATATATTGTAATGGGGTGTAGATTAGGACTGATCCTTGGATCATCATTTTGCTTATAAGATCTGTATATGTTCCATGGGTAACTGTTGATATTTTGTAAAGGGGGGTAGGCTAAGACTGATCCTCAGATGAACATCTGGCCTCTATGATCTGTATATGTTGCTTCTATTATACTTAATACAAAAAAAATGTATGACTTCCCCTTTGATCCCTTCCCCAAAAAATAGTGCTTGATTCTATGTCATCATCAAGAAGAATTAATGGTCACCTATTGGAGAAGTATGAAGCTCTACCAAAACCTTCAACTTAAGGGTCAAGATCTTACAGGTACAACTTGTCATTATACCATAGTGCATCCTCTTTTCATGTAAATTTAAATGACACATATATCCTATTAGATATTTTAAATGAAACTTTTATATATCTTTGCCCTCCCATTCTTCTCGTGCCTTGTACACTCAATCGACTTGCATGGAAACGATGCACATTAGTGACTCATGGATTCATCCCTCCTAGATAGAACATCAACTACAATATTCTCCTTTTCTTTCTTGTATATGATCTCAAATTATTCATCTTCATGATCCATTTTTTTTCTTCTTCTAATAACACTCTTTGTTCCAAGAAGTGTTTTAAACTATCACGATCTTCATTCACCTTAAACAATCTACCCACTAGATATGTGACCCCCATTGTTTGACTACATTAAGGATAGTCATTGTTTTCTTCTCATAAACAAGCTTCAACAAATTCTTACCTTTAAGTTGGTAGCTCTCGAACACAAGGAATCTCTCCTCTTGCTTGAACATACAATGTGACAAATGACTTTCTTTAACTTCTTAAATGCCTTGGTGGCTACCTCATTCCATTAGGAGTAGTCCATCTTCAATAAGGTCTTGACCAGTGTTTCTATGCTATTGTATTTTTTTAATAAATGAGCTCGTAGGTTCTTAAGGGTCCTAAGCACTCACCATTCTACCATGACCTTGATCTTGTGAGGGTCCACCTTGATTCCCTTGTACAAAACAATCCAATCCAGGCACTCCATCTCTTTGACTTCAAAACCACATTTGAATGACAATATAAATTTGATGCCATTCAAGAGTGTTCAAAACCTATTCCACATGCCGTAAGTGTTCCTCCCAAGGTTTGCTATATATTCAAATTTATCAAAAAATGCCAAAACAAATTTATGTAAAAATGAACTAAAGATAAATTTTATCAAACTTTAAAATAGATGACACATTTATGAGGCCAAAGGGCATAACAAAAAATCATAGTAGCCCTCATGAGTTTTGAAAGTTGTCTTATGTACATCCCCATCTCCAATTTTGACTTGATGATAACTATAATGAAGATCAAGTTTGGTAAAATATACATTACTTTGTAAGCCATCTATCAAATCATTAATTACTATAATTAGAAACTTATTTTGATGGTGCACTTATTGATATTTATGCAAATTGGGCACATATTTTGGGTGTCATCTTTCATGTGCATCATGACCATTAGAGATGAATAAGCACTTTGAGTATGCTTGATAATATTAGTTAAGGGTGTAGCATGGTCAAACCCTATTATTGGTTTGATAGTTTGGTGAGAAACATCAAAGATAATAAGCAAACATGTAGTGGTACCTAGTATGCTAATGTACAACAATATACCACACAAGTTAACAATTTTTGTGCTCTTATTAACACATAATAACTAAGTGGAGGTAGTCAATTGAACCTATACTAAAGTTCTAATTTATTACCTTATAATTACATTGAGAGGCATTTATCACTTAGAACAATGGGGTTTGATAGTCCATGTTCATAAAATTAAATAATAAAAAGCAATCATAAAAGCATCTTTTATTTTGTTTAAAGCAATTTCAAATTGCAATACAACAAAATCAAATAATAAAAAGTGATAATAAAAGCATCTTTTCTTTTGTTTAAAACAATTTCAAATTGCAATACAATTTTTTCTTTATTTGCTTTAAAGTTGCTTTAAACCACAACATTTTAATTGCCACTGAAGGAGATGCAACCATCTTGAATCTAACCTAAATTTTTTACACCTCAAATAATTATGCCAAGAGGCATTTATCACTTACATCAATGGGTTTTGATAGTTCGTGTTCATAAATTCAAATAATAAAAAATGATCATAGAAACATCTTTTATTTCATTTAAAATAATTTCAAATCGTAATACAACAAAATCAAATAATAAAAAGTGATAATAAAAGCATCATTTCTTTCGTTTAAAGCAATTTCAAATTGCAATACAAATTTTGTTTTATTTGCTTAAAAGTTGCTTCAAACCACAATATTTTAAATGCCATTGAAGGAGACAAAACCATCTTGAATCTTGTTTGCAACTTTTTTAAACATAAATAATTAGCCGATAGGCTACATATAGTGTGAGATTTGAGCCTGAAACAAGTCTCACGCCTATAAACAACTGTTGAGTCATGGGAAAACAAGTTTTAGCTACCGTAAAATGGTAAATCAACTATCATTTAATGGTAAGAGCCTCTAATCAACTATCATTTAATGGTAAAAGCCTCCAAAATATCAGGTGAAAGCCTCCAAAATCTCACTTATCATATAAAATTTAGATGAATATTGATTTGTCAAGTGTGTGTGGACATTTTGTTTCTATTTGTAATGTTTTTTTGCCAATTTGGTGGCAACTTCCCTTTTTCATTTGCATTGCGTTATGTTTTAAATTTGCATGCATATATTTCAAAATCAAATAATGCCTAATTTATTTAAGGAAAAAATCTAGATTTGTTTAAGTGAAAAAAATCTAGACTTGTGTAAGTTCATTTCATTCCATTATTTAGCATTTATTATTAATTGTTAGATTTGTCTAAGTTTATTTCATTCCATTATTTACCATTTATTATTGATTGTTTAATCCAATCACATGCAACTAAAACTTGCACATTGCATCCATACACATCCATACACAACACATATTCTCTAACATATTAGCATACATATAATTTTCTATCGACGTAATCCTTAAACCTCCTTTAAGTACAAGTGCTAGTATATACACAAATTAAATAAATTATTCTATAATGATATCTCTTGATGTAATTTGTATATATTTATTAAAGATATATATGCTAATTAATTTTACACTTACGAAATTGACTTAATACTTATAAATTTAAGGAAATAAATTAAAGATCAAACCAAATGAAATATAAATTATTTACTAATAGTAAAGAAAAAAAATACATGATATCTAATTTTCACCATTAGAAAAAATACCTTTATCCAAATTATTAAGACAACAGTAACCTTAGGGAAGCTTCCGAGGATGGAAATTGAGGTCATATGAGCACATGTCCACATCAAACATTGAATAAAATAAAATAAAATAAAGAATCCGAAATTTCCGCACCTATCCATTCCTTGCTTGACTGGCGAGGTGGGTGGCAAGAAGTCGGACTTATCCATAATTTAGTCAGTTTATCTTACAATTATTTATGGAAAAGAGGCTCCTCAAGCTTTTCTGCTTTTACAAACTCTTAACTAACCTGGGCCCAACTAACTGGAGGCTCAAACCAGGGTTATTGAATCGGAATCGGTCGGCCTAACGGAAGTGGTTTTGTGTAGATATTTGTTAGATAACATTTTTCTATAAATCTCGATACCCTTCTTCTTCTTGTGTATTTTGTAGAGCAGCAGTGGCGGCGTTTAGGAGAAAAGGGGATTCCGTCCAATATTTCCAAGATTTGCCTTTTCGTTTGGTTTTTGAAAGGTAAGCTCTTCATCTCTTGATTCCTGCGTTACCCAAATGATTTTTATCTATAGCGGATTCAAATGGGCAGATGATGAGATTTCTCTGAGCTCTGCGAGTCTGATAAATATTCTTTTCTGCTGCTTTGTTATAGGGATCATCGCTTTTTTTTTTAAACACAATCTCTGTGGGATTGAAATATTGAGGTGGGTTTTGATTGCCGCCCATACCATGATAAACCCTTTTTTTTGTCGTCATGGATGGATCTTGTTTCTGTCTATTGTTGCAGCTATGCAGACTGTATGACCTAATGTCCGGATCTGCCGCTGGTTTTAAATTATGAGGAATTTTATACATAAATGGTGTACTTCCGATCATTTTCTACTGCTTTGAGTATGTATTTATATATTTTTAATTTGTTGGATGTTGGGACATAACCAGTTGATTTAGGTTTCTGGGTATGATAGAAAATTACATTCAAAGAAAGAATCAGTGTTCGTGTTGAAATAGGGTATTATTTAGTGAAAGTCAATGTGAATGCTTCTTATGATTATGGCTGGTGTACAATAGATCTGCCCTATATCCCATATCTTCTATTTGTACACATATCGATATATTGCATCTATATTAGCACGACGCTTGTTCGCTGTCAGAGAGAGTTAGTCTATGGGATTTTAAGCTGGGACATTTATGGATGGGTTGTCTATATCGATGATCATGTTTCGAGGCCATTTTTTGTGTCATTTTTAGGGTGTGAGATAAAACATTTAATTGGTGTTTGTATTGATGATCATATTTTAAGGCCATTTTTTTGTGTTTTATCTTTTTTAGTCATCTTGTAGGTAGTGAACAAACACGTTTAGTAGAACACCTGCAGTCATGTGGGTGGGAAAACATAAGGTCTGCTGACTGCAGTGTTTTGGATACGTCTTAGTGCATGGCATGTGTGGGTAAGGTTGACCTACTAGTTGCATTATTAGATATGTGGATGGTTCTAGTTGAAATGTAGTTACGACCTTGATTGTATTTTGAAGTAATTTCTAAGTCTAACTATCTCAAAACAGTTTTTACTATTTACTAACTCTTTACTAACTCCAGGGCAGTTGTTTATTGCACCATTGCGATTGAAAGCATTTAGTTTAGTATTTGGAAATTCAATCTGGAATGTTTTTTTTGATGAATTATCGGTAGGTTCTATCTGGGCTCACTCCCTTACAGAAATCTATTAAGAGGGTATAATCTTCAGATACAAAATAATGCTGGAGACTCATCTCTTACCTGTTTTAAGCCCAGTCAAAGAACCAGATGCCCCTTCGCTTTTTTCTATGGAATCTCAGGAACATCTGAAAGAGAAATTTCTATATCTGGCAGCTCTGGCCACAAAAAAACATTCTACAGCTGGCAGCTCTGGCCACAAAAAATCTGACTTTCTTCCAAAACTCCGGAAGATCGGATTCCAACACTAGAATGAACAGCAAGCTTAGAAGGAGATAAAGAAGATGCGGTCCCAGTACCCACAGGAGGCAAGCATATCCCACTAGTGGGATCTGCACACAGAGCTAAAGAATTTCTGTGGACTCCAAAGAAGCCATCTTGGACACAGGTTATCAACCTTAGAGGGTACTGAAGAAGATTTTGAAACCAAAGGTGCCTCTTCTATGTTGGGATTTTGTATTGTATCTATAGTGCAGTTTAGGTTAGTGTAATAACATTTCGTGCCCTTGTTTTCAATGCCGATTTTTTTGTTTTGTGTGTTTGCTGATTTGTAAAGGTTTTCTGTTTTTTGTTGTTGTTTTTGCAATGCTTATATGAAGAAATAGAAATGCATAACATAAAGAAATGTAGACAACTAAGATAATAGAACCTCCAATATAAATTTATTTGATCAATATTCAACAGAGCAAGTCAATACAAGCATACCCGAATAAAATAGGAAACATGCAGCTGCTGTTCTTCATTTCCAGCCAAAAAAGCATCTCATGAATGGCTCGATTCTCTCACTGTTGGCTGCCTTTTTGATAGCAGATGGTATAGAAACCCTTATGCACCAAGAAAATGATGTAGTCTGACCCAAGGAGGGATTTTTTCTACAGCTGCTGTTCAAACCCTTCAACAACCAATAAAATCTCCACCAGCACACCTATAGAAACCCTACGTTACCAAGTTGAGATGGCACAGCTGCAATAATTAACCTTCTTCAAGATATCTTTAATGCCCTTTAAAATCTGCAAGTAGATTAACTTTGAAAACCCTTTTGAAATCCCTTGAATACTGTAGCGGCACTATTCACGTTGTACTGTAGCGATGTACTATTCACGGCTACTGTATCATTTACTGTAGCGGGGTACTGCAGCAGCCAACAACAAATAAATTCCACAATGCATCTGCAATGTCTTTTTAACCAGCAACCATATAAATTTCAGATATTCAATAAATCTTCAACCCTAGATGAAATTTTTCACTTTAAAGCTCAAATAGAACACCTGGATGATGCCCTCAGAATGCCAAATTCAGCAAGTATTCCACTGCTTCAAATGGCTGCAAACACTGAAGAAGTAACGTTCTCCAATGGCTCGAGTGCTGAAAACCCTTGGCTTCCACTCTTAGACAAAACTTCATCAACAACAAATCATCAATCGAATGAATATCAAATAACCTCGAAGTGAAATATATATCTCATGAGAAGTTCGAACTTCTCCAAAAAGGCAATTAATAACATTAAAAAATGTTATTTATTCGCATCCTTTTAATATTTCACTTGAAACTTAGGAGTTGGCCAGTAATAATTTATTCATTAATTTGCATAGTTGTCGGGAGACGCACGGTACCCGTATTGGTACGGGGATGGGGATGGCAATCAAATTAGGGTACGTGAGTTAAATTAATAAGGAGACGACTATTTTATATGTAAATGATTCACTGGAAATTTTGGGTATGGGGACTGGTACGTTGTCTATGTTCCCAAAATGGAGTTTCTTGGCAACTATGTTAATTTGGTCTCCTTTTAATGACGTTTTGACCTTCAAGTTATAACATTAAAATATAACTTTTTAATTAATTAATGTTATTTCAGCCAAATAACATCAATAATTTCTTAAATTCATCATTTCCCAACACGCCAACTGAACTCATCTGATAATTCTCTATTCGATCACATGCCTTACTAAAAATAGTAAGGATCCCATTCTGCCCAAGTCCGACTTACTATAAATAGTAAGTTGAGCCAACTGAGTGTTGGAAGAATCAAATGAAAGCCAAAGCTACAAGTTTTTGAACACTGAAGACTATACAATCCCCCAGAAGACCCTCTAACCAAGCCCATTAGCCTACAAGAGTCGAATTATAGGCTAATCTCCTTTGACAACTAATGTCAACAAAAAGGGGACATTACAGTTAGTATAGTTAATAACTAATTAATCAGGTTAGTTTTTGTTGTATTTAATAAATTATAATGTTAGTAGTTAAAGAGAGTTATTTCCTTCATGGAGGTTGTATAGAGTAGTTGTAGGTGGTTGTAACAGAAATGCTTTATAAGAAAGTGCATATCATTGTAAACATTAATCTCTTATATCATTTTATTATTATTTGCAACCATGTTATAATTCGAGGCTTTGTATGCCCACCATCTTTCAACCCTCTGCACCCCCAACATTCCTGGAACTGATAAGTGATGGGGTTTAGCATCTGTTTATTAACTTGTTGAACTTGCTGCTTTGTATTTTAGGGTTAAACATTCTGAAGCCACGTAGCCAGTAGCAGAATGCTATTGACCATGACATCCCGAGAACCGCATCTTTTCATAGAGAATTAAATTTCATTTTTTGGACTCAAAAATTGCAATAAAGAAGCCCTGTGCATAAGAATATAATTCTACCACACTTTTCGTTAGTGGCTTCCTGTAACTAGAAATCCTTTTGTGCACCTCAGAGCACCAGGCAAAATTTTGTTAAATTTACAAATCGCCCCACTATGGTATTAGAAGTGAAATAGGTATTAGAAGTTTTACCAATAGCTGTTTTTGAAACCCCAATGGCTGCTGAAGATATAATTGACCCTGAGGGGGCAGGCTAATCCATCTCATATTGCACTTCATATGAGAGACTGATTTGAATTGCATTCTTCAAGGTTCTAGAGTTCTATTTTCTAGGCATTACTGCTGCCACCGCCACATGAGCTGACTGTGCCCACAGCTTCTGCCTTTGACACTGCACAATCTTCATCTTCTGTGGGTGATTCATCCTTCAGGCATTCAAAAATAAGAGCAGCATCACAAAAGGTAGGGGTTTTTGGAAGGAGAAGCAGCTATCGCTTTCTATATTGGTTTAGAAATTCCAAAAACTATTTGTTAGGATACATTCTTTTTTAGGTTTATAGTAGTTTGAGTTTGAGGATACATTCTTAAATGATTGTGTGGGAGGTGATGTTTTCAAGTTTAATGAAATAGCTTCTTCATACAATTTTTTAAAGAATTCTTAATGTGGCTAGTCATCAGAATTAATGACTTGTGGAAACTTTATGTTATACCACTGCTCAAAGCATTAAGTTTTTAATGTTTTACACTGCTCTACACATTATTTGTGGCCTAAAAATGGGTTTGGGATTTATAAATGTAATAGAAGGCTATCATAAGTAGTATGATTGCCACTTTTGTCATGATAGTAGCCGTCATTGATGACTTCATTTAAATAGCCTCAAGAATTATGATGTTGTTGAAGGTTGATAAATCCATTCATGGATATGCTCCTATCATTTGTCAAGCTCTAGCTTGTAATTTGAATCAGAGATTGTTGTTGATGCTATGTTAATGGCGCAACATTTCAATTTTATAGGCGAGACTTATGTTGCTGGAATATGTTTCACTGCTTTTGATGACTTTTTAAAATGTTTTTAGTGATATTTGTTGTGAAATGTAGCCATTTTTTGTGCAAAACATTTTAAGGTTTTCCTTTTATGATGCTGGCATTAAGTTCTATTTTAATCTTTATTTGGTTTAGTCTAAAACTATTTTACATTTTTTTGCAAGTGGATTTGTGGTACCATAGTTTTTACCTTCTCAATGAAGTAAGAAAGCTGCAGTTTGTAGTTCTTGTGTTGTGCAGCTAGATGTTTATTGCTTTGGGGGTGATGGTTGACTTTCAAAAATGGAAGCTTTATATAAATTTCAATTTTTAAGTATATTTATATGGAATGGTGTATCAAAGACATGATCTTTGCATGGTCCATAATAATATGAGTGAGTGCTTTGCTGTAACTGCATAACTGTTACAACCAGAGGCACCGCACATATTGTAATGGTGTATATGGACACGAGATAATATTAGCCATTTCTGTTTGTAACATCATTTGAGCTGCATGCCAGGTGGCTGCAAGATGTTCAATTCAGCAATGTCTGCTGGCATGCTAGCAACTGTGATGGCTATTTCAGCTGATTGTAATGGAAGTGAAATAGTGTGGAAATGAAATGTAACATTTGTATGACGCTGGCATTAATTTGTAGCTAGAAAGAAGATTTTCATTATCCTTCCAAGTGGATTTTTGTTACTCCATTTTTCATTGTGTCAATTATGTATGAAATCATCAGGATATCATCAGTTTCTCATTATCCTGCTACAAGTTTCCTGTAAGGTTTTCAAGTTTGATCTGCATTGTACCTCAATGCTTATTGTGTTGGTGTGATGATGGATTTAAAAAAGATGCTAGTAAAGAAACATCATATCTAGTGTCTTAATTTTATTTTTTTTGTTTTCAGGCTGTATATGAATATTATTTGACTGTTTGAATTTCCTCAACATAAGCTATTGTGGAAGGCAGCTAATTAATTTAGCCGATAGGCTTCTTATTGTGGACTTTCCAGTCCACATTGGAACGCCAAACCTGTCTCACACTCAGAAAACCGTTTCACGAGTCCCTGAAACTTCTTTACGGTTAAAGCATAAATCTTATCAGGAAAGTTATCTTGGAGATCTTCCCATTTTAAATCAGTATATTATTGAAGTGAGCAAATGCAGATCAATGTACTCAATCAATGTTGTACACTTGTATACTGTAATTGAGTAAATGCAGATCATTTCTTGCAGTAAACATTTGATTTGGTTTGATCGCTTTTCAGATATTTGATTTGCTTTAAATGCATTACTTGCCAACTATTATCACCGCCTGTAATGTCTTCGCATTACATATTATGCATTGTCCGTTTCTATTGATGAATTCTCATGTTACATGCTTCCCACCATTTCTTCAGCTACGGCCTGTGTTTCTCCCTCCAACGACTCCTTGCCTAGTTTCTGCAAATCCTTGGAGTAACAAGGAGACCTCTGCTCTTAATAGCGATTCTCCCTTTGCTGATGTAATCCCAACACATGACTGCCCCCTCCACTATGATCTGAACCGCAAGGTACAGTCTTTCGTTCTCTCCAGGCACCAGTTTCCTAAGCTACTCAGAGGAGTATTCAGGTACTGTGGCCCCTGTCCAAGATAGGGGTTTTGGAGTCTCCTCAGATCTGGAGAGGCCATTTAGGGAGTTGCGGTGTTAGCTTTCTGAAGATCATTTAAGGGAGACAACATATGCAATCTTCATTGCAGCATGGAGACCTTCTGCTGGGAGATCCACACTGACATACGTACCTCAATCAGAGAAGGCAGCAGAAAGGCTGGGGAGATCACTGTATATAGCACCATCTCTGCATAAATCATTGACCTCGGCTGCAAGTAAGATGAAGAAGGCCTTTGGTTTGAGATCATCTTCAAAGAAGACCCACAGCAGCCCTTCGAGATCCAAAAAGCCACAGACAATTGGAGAGCTCATGAGGCTGCAGATGAATGTGACTGAGCAGACTGATGCCCGTGTAAGGCGAGCTTTGTTGAGAATATCAGCTGGATAGGTCCATTGCTATCAATCCCACATTTTTTTTGGTTACTTTAATTTTTCTAATACCTAGACCTTAGAAAGGTTCATAAAATCGGGAATTTGGGATAGAGCGCTTAAGGATATCATATAAATTTATTGTAAACTTGTATCTGTATTTGTTTTATGAGTGCTTGGAAATTTTGGATCACAGTCACCTTCCCTTGAGAGTTTGACATGAAGTTAGATTTTGCATTCCACTGGAATTTGGAATCTGGCTTGATCGGTGATGTAAGTTTTTAATTGCTAGGTCAGACAATAGTGTTAGTTGGGAAATCTGGGTATATACTGTGTTCTGATATAATGTTAATTAATTAATAATATAAAGCATTTCCTTCATATATATCATGTGGTTCTGCCCTTGAGGTAAGGCTTCGTAGTCTTTCTCATTCACAATTTGGTTTTGCGTTTTGGTTTTACATTATATGTGCTATAAACTGGATTTTGGGTACTGGAATCTTCAGAGAAAATCATCCTAGGTGGATGTAACTTTGAAGCCTGAAGTAAACTTGAAAGATTTCCACCGGGTCATTTCTCCAAGCATTTTTAGGAGGTAGACTGGGGGATGGATAAGATTTTGACATCGTGTTTTTACTTTAATTTTTTTTTATGCTTTAAGTTCTCAATTCTTCTTGTTTCCTACGGAATCTCTATTTGGGATGCAATGTGATAGACATTATACCTTAGAATTTGTAGTGTTTATTTTAAAGCAACTTAATGTTTTGTTGCTTATAGTTTTTTAGAGTGTTAAGTCATTCTTTTTTACAGAAATGTTTTCTTATGTTTGTTTTAATGCTATTAATTTGAAAAGCGTGTTTAAGTTAAAGTGCTTCTATTGGAGTTGTTGCAACAATTGAAGCTATATAACAAAAATACAAAATTTACGCAAACTTGATAACATGCATTCAAATCATAACATTTGGTACAGAGCATATCTATATATCAACAGCTAAAATATCAGATTCTAAAAATCTATTTCTTTGACTTGTACTCTCATATACTATTTTATCTTGTATTTTACTATCGGCGTAACCCTTGCACCTCCTTTCGGTGCAAGTGCTAGTATAATCTTATCAGATAACATATTATATGCAATTTATTTATTGGTGATTTTGTTGCAGTGCCTAAAATGCCTCGTTATGATGACCGTTTTGGAAATACTCGGCTCTATGTTGGTCGACTATCGTCTCGAACACGTACACGCGATCTTGAAGATCTTTTTGGGAAATATGGAAGGTAAGTTGGATCTTTTTCTGTATTGATGTCTGTTTTAAGATAACATAATCGAAAATAGTGCTAAAAGATATCTGCTGGAAATGTATGATGTGTTCATGTTTTGTATGATTGCTTTCTTTTGTGATATTTGCATTGAAGCATGTTTAAACATCTAGGAATCTTTTTATAGAAAATGGGTTTTTTTAGATGGATGGATTGTCTCCAGACATTTTCTTGTTTATGATTGTCTGGGTTACCATGCGCATGGACACATGCTCCAAAATTTTCCTCCCTTGTTGCTTATATTAGTGTGATGCTTTATCTGTGTCAGGGTGCATGCCACATCCCCAGGTTTTCTATTGTTTTTCACATATGCTGCCCTAGGTTTTTGTGTTTTTATCCTTAGGGTTATATTATGCCTTCATAATTTCTTGATATGGGTCACTTTGAGCTGCATCATTGATATCTTTGCTCTTTCATTATTTTGTACTTGGTGATTGGGAAGAAGTCCTTTTTGTTTGTTTCAGGGTGTAGTTAGTGGGCCTAACCAATGCATGGTTTTCCATGTTTTAGGCATATGGTTTCACTGCTTTGTGGTCAGGAAGAAGAGTCTGTTTTGTTTGTTTCTGGTTAGAGTTGGGAAGTCCAACCAAGTCATGGATTTCCATGTTCTTGGGATGATGTTTCATTGTTTTATTGGTTGGGTAGAAGAGTCTGTTTTGTTTGATTCAGGCCGGAGTTGGCAGATCCAGCCAAGCCATGGGTTTCCATGTTCTTGGTATACTGTTTCACTGTTTGTATACCTTTTAGCTGTCTGAGCTAGTTCCAGCCCAAGTTGCTTGTTAACTTGAATGATGTTGTTGAAGGTTGGTCGGCTCTTACCCGGCCTGGAGGTCAAAGGTGAGAGGGTGACCTTGGTGGAATTGGTGGCAATTCTTGCAATGGTTAATAGGAGACTTTGGCGCATCTAGACGTTCATCTTTCTGTAATATTCTTGCGTACGTTTATGGAATGGCAAGGGTGCAAACTGGTGTTTGATTCATCTGAGAGCCGAAGTAACATTCCATTCGATACCTTGTCATGATGCACTGCTCACTGTTTCTGGCAAACGTTTACGCAGAGTCCGAGATGTGGATTTGAAGCACGACTTCGCCTTCATTGTATGTAATCAACCCAAATCCAATGTCAATTTGAGTTTTGTTGTATATTTTTCCCATGTTGATATAGGAATTTTTTAATAATAAATTTATCAGAGGAATTGAAGATATATATCATAGCTTGTTGTGGGGCCTGTTCCCTGCAATATTACTATCATATTTTTCCCCCTTGGTTTTATCCTTTGTTTATCTCCAGGAATTTAGTGATGCTCGAGATGCGGATGAGGCAAGGTATTATCTGAATGGCAGAGATTTGAACGGGAGTCGTATTGTTGTGGAGTTTGCAAGAGGGGTAATTCTTTTCAGCCTTTCTAAATTTTGCATCTGGTTATGATATCTAAGAATAATTCACTTCTGAGTCTTCTCACATGCCTGATATCTTATCTCCAAAGTTAAGAATAATCATCTTACAAAGAGTTGGGTGTTAATGCTTAATTCAATTTCAAATTTGTTATTTTGTTTAGCCATTGTCCATCAACAATGATATATTTGTGTCTTGTGCAATTAATTGCATGGTCTTTAAATTGTCCAATGTTGGGGGTCTCTGTTGTAAGACAGTTTGAGCAAAAGAGAAAGGATAGGGAATCACATTACTTGCACAAGGAGTAAGGTAGGATGTTGGTGCAGACAAAAACAATAGGAAATGTGTTATTTTTAGATTGATCTATAAATAAATAAATTAACCTGTGTTACACAGGGACATGGTCCCCTTCCCTCAAAACTCCCGTCCTTGCCCCAGTCTCCATACCCAGTGGCATTTTGTATACGACAGGATGTCAGATTCATAGCATTAATCATTCTCTTCCATGCAGGCTTCATTCCAACTCTCATACTAAACTCTAATGATGGGTGCTGCAGAGAAACCTGAAAATCACTCAATCAAAATTGATATATATTTTTTGATTTATGCTCCTCCGATTCATATGTTTTTCAAATATATTGTTATATTTTGTCATTATTTTTATCTTTACAAATGTTGTTCATTTTGTCTGTAGGGACCAAGAGGAGGTGGTGGATCGAGAGAATATCTAGGGAGGGGACCACCTCCTGGTTCTGGAAGGTGTTTTAACTGTGGGAATGATGGTCATTGGGCTAGAGACTGCAAAGCTGGGGATTGGAAAAATAAATGTTATCGTTGTGGAGAGCGGGGTCATATTGAAAGGAACTGTCCAAACAGTCCGAAATCATACAACAGGTATAATTTGTTTATTTGGATCTTTTATTGTACAGCTGATGATTTTTGAAACTAGGTTCTAATCAGAACCAACAATGTTTCTCTTGAATGTATTGTACATAGGCGTGAGCGCAGCCCCTCAAGGTCACGTTCCAGATCATTGTCTCGTGGTCGTGGAAGAAGCCGCAGCCCAAGTTACAAAAATCGCAGCTACAGGTACATGGGGTCTTATGTTTGCTGAATGTTTGTTTGTTTCTTCCATTTTTATTTGTTTTAGTGTAGCTGTAGCCCACATTCAAATAAAGTGTTGCTTAAGGGGCATAGTGTATTTTCCTTGCTGGACTTACATTATACTAATCAACATTTGTCAAATATCAGTAGATCACCCAGTTCACCAAGGAGGGATGCTCGGAGCACTGTGCAAGATGAGAGAAGATCAAAAAGTCGAAGCTACAGTCGCAGTCCGAGAAGGGGTAGAAGGCACAGTCCAGCAATGGATGATCGCAGGAGCGTCAGTCCTGTGTCTGACAGTCCAAATAGGCATAGTGATGACAGAAATAATGTTGTGCGAAACAGTCGCAGGAGTGATAGCCCAGCATCAGATGATGGTCACGGGCCAAGAGACAGTGCTAGCCCTGAGAGAGACAGTCCTGGAAGGTACCAGAGTCCAGCGGCAAATGGCAAATCCAGTCATAGTCCATTAGCTGCAGCTAATAATCAAACTCCAAGCCCAGCAAGAGATTCACCTGCTTTGAGAGAGAGCCCTGGTGCTAGCACCTAAACTTATGATCCGTCTCCAGGCTTACATCAGTGCACTTATTTTCTATTGAAGAGTAAAAGCTTATGCTTATGGATTCTGTAAGATCAAATTCTAACTGTCTTAAGTTTTGCTATTTTTTTATAAGGATTAGACAACTGGTGTGCCTATGGAACATTTTTTAAGGTGTGGTTCAATATTTGATTGTAAATGACTCGTTGCATAAAAATCATTTATTTTTGGCAGTCATTTCAACAACACTTTTATTGGGAATTTTTAATTGTGATCTGAATGTGTTTTTCTATTTTTCGCATGTTCATAGACCCTGAAAGCATATTTTTGGTGGTTCAAACATCACTGAACTGAGTATTGAGCGTCTTCATCTACCATTTTTGTGAGAATGTTAAAATATTTTTTGTTTAGTAACCATTATGTTGAATGTACGTTGGCAGTTCTGTGGTACAGTTGATGAGTGTGGTTTAAGGCCAGAATTTAAGTGCGTGAAAATTTTCAGTTCTGTAGTTAATCACTAACCTTCACGGTAAAATTTTTAAGGACTCAATCATATATCAATTTGCTTATTGTGTTAAATAATATTGCAAGTTTCGAGGCTTCTTGAAAAGAGTTGCTGTAGTGATTTAATAGCACCATTAAACAAATGTTTCTGTGATTGCATGACAAGAGAAAGCATGTCTAGAGAATTTATTCAAAGCAAATCAGCAAATTACTGCTAATACGTTTAGGATATTATGCACGCTTTCATCAAGCACAACATGTTTCATACAAGCGATTCCTAGTTACATGCCAATAAAATTTTGCTCTTATGAATCAAAATGATTACTCTTTCAATTTTTGACCAACAACCAGATCTCTTTAGCTTGCAAAATTCACCAAATGTTAGCTATTACTTTAGTTCCACAAATACATAGCTCATTTTATTAAAAATGTAATGGTTAATAAATTGAAACGTGTTCCTAAATCCTTAGCTTGATCTGTGTAGTTGTATTCTAGTGATGCTCAGTCTAGTGATTATGCCGAGAGGCGTCTACAGTGGCATCCAAAAATCTGTGTAAAGTTTTTGAAGCTGCATTTAAAATGACAGAAGATGGAAGAGTCGTGCAAATAAGTAGATTTGATGAAACAAAAAAATCAAATCAAAGAGATATGATGAAAAAAAAAGTATATATATATCTTTGATCACAAAGATAAATCAATCAATAAAGGAAATTAGAGAATATAATATTAATATTTAATATATGTATGCTAGTTTTTACTCTGCTTAATGAGAACTTCGAAAAATATGAACTGAAAAGTCGCGGAAATTTAAACCCGAGGTCAAAGCCCATTCTACTGGGATATAATATAAGGTTGCGATTCAAGTTTTAGGTATGTAATATTTGAATGGCTGTCTTAATTAATGCATTTGTGATCAACTTGATCTGAGAAATCTTTTTCCTGTTTTTGCTTGATCTATATGCATTGGTTCTTGGTGATTCACGGGGCTAAGTACAAAAGCTGAATTTGGAACAATGCCCTTGAGTGGCTGTGGAAAGAGTGGCAATTTTTAGTGCTATTTTGTTCTTGGTCTTAGCTATAACCATTTATTGACATGTTTGTGTGGTACGTGTAATGAGTGTGTGCTATTTTTGGTCTTGGCCTTAGCAAACCACTTATCTGATTTGTTTGTGCGGTACTTATAAAGTTTTCAGGGGAGCTTTTTTATCTGAGTTGAGGTGGTTTGGAATCTGTTACATGGAACTGATTGTATTTGTATGAAAAAGATTGGCTATTTTTAAATTGTCATATACAATGTTCCTGTAAGTCACGAATTCCATGACAATTCAAAATTGAGGTGGGTCTGAAAAGTTTTGAAGGACGTGACATGTGTAGTAGGTAACATATATACCTTGAAATAAGAGAATCTTAATGAATGCATTTGCTATCAAATTCATTTGGCATATAACATTTAGTACGGACGCTTAAAGCTGGTTATGGTGTGCAATGGGGGTGCTATTTTTTGCCCTTTTCTTTTATCAATAAGTATACATCTTAGTATATTTGTGTGTGATACCTATAAGATGATTGGAGTGTAATCAATGTGCTTGTTTTCATCAGAGGCGAGATTTCATAGTATATTTGTGTGATACAACATTTAACATTTCAATGTGCATATAACATTTAGTACGGGCGCTTAAAGCTGGTTATGGTGTGCAACGGGGGTGCTATTTTTTGCCCTTTTCCGTTATCAATAAGTATACATCTTAGTATATTTGTGTGTGATACCTAAGATGATTGTTGTGTAATCAATGTGCTTGTTTTCATCAGAGGCGAGATTTCACAGTACTGTTACACAGAACTGATTGTATTTGGATTCATGATGCCAAGAACTTTTTTATGTTGGAACTTATTGGATTGAATATATGTCAAGTGGGATGAGTTCGCTCTTTGATCCTAGTCATTCTCCTATATGGCGTCCAATACCACATTGTGAGTTTGTGGGAATGCACATAGATTCAATCCTTGCAGAAATTAATAAAACGAACCACCAACTATTGAATCATTAAACTTACGTGGTACAAGAAATTGAAAATGTCTATTGTTTACATTAGTAGAGAAATAATTATTAATAGGAAGCTAGATACTACACATGAACTTGAAGCTTAAGTTGTATGACATTAAAGGTAAGTTGTCAAATTAGAATAATAACTATATTCTGTATTTTTTTGATAAGATAAGCAGCATTTACAAGGTGTTGGATCCAAACAAAAAAAGTTCAGGGCAGAAAGTCAGCAAAAATAAAAACAGGATCAAAAGCCACAGATCAATGACAGCAAATTTACAGCTAACCAACTTAACAGATATGTTAAATGACGGTAAATTAATACAATCTTTAATTTAATAAAGTTTAATCTCATAAAATCTGTATTTGCACAATTAACAGACATTAATGGATGCTAGCATGGATTGACAATTTGAAAATTTGTAACAGCTATTGTAGGAAATGTAAATTGCAGTAAAATGATAATTTAAGTTCTGTTACCAAAGATTGATTAGGGGAGAGGACCCAGTACCTGAGCATGTTTCAATAGTTGTGATAGTAGTTGTTTATATAATACCCAATATTTTTATCAATATTGTACCAATAGTTGTGACTTTAAAGTTGTTAGTGTTGATGATAACTACCCATAATTAAACAAAATGTATTCCTTTGATCTAAAAAGCAATCAATCATGTGATTTCACATCAGCGCTCAATAAAACATGTTGTGAATTCACAAGTATTCGTCTCACTTTTTTTTGGGGCCATTTTGGACACCTTGACAAAAAGCATGCTGATGTGGCATCATATTTGATGATGTGGCCCTGAAACCTTAGTTATAATCTGGGGACTTGCCATGTGAGCTGCTGTAAAAAATTGGGAGTGATTTGAAATTTCCACGTAGGATAATTAGAAGCGCGAAGTTAGGGTGCACAACTATTGGGTCCTTTCCCCTAATTTGCATGAAGATTTTGGAATTTGAGATGTCTCGAAATAGGAAAGGTGTTATTCCTTTTTCCCCTTGGAATCGACATATAACATGTTAGTACAACCTCTTTTCCTTCTTTGGACAACTACATTAGGATCATATAAGTAATTGCAACCCTCGGGGCCAACGCCTTATCCTCAAAGTTAGAAATCACCAATTGTTAAATGCCCCTGTAGGACCTCTTTCCACCAAGTCACCTCAACCTTCATGGGGTGAGAGCTAAGCAAGTCACCTCAGCGTTCACGGGGTGAGAGCTAAGGCTATTTGAAGCAAGGTGTCTAATAGCAAAGTGTCTCTTGCAATGAAAGGGGAGACCCTCAGTCAAATGTTCGGGTCCATGATTTATTCTCAACAAGCAAGACAATATCCTTGAGCAAATCCTTAGAGGTGTTGATGGCCACGAGAATGGAGTATAAGTAGTATGGTCATAGTTAACTGATGTAGCATCCTCTTGTAAAAAAATCAAGAATGCCAATAGATTCAAAACAAGAAACTTCCTAAAATTGAAGAGGAAGATTGGAAAGTTTGACCCAAATGGACAAAATTAGTTAAGCACAGACCTATAGGAGATGCCACACTAGTCACCACATGAGCATAATTGACAGGTAAGGAGTGTGGCACCAGAGGAGGAAAGTCGCACAACTTGATATCCTCAACAACAAGGGCATTCAAATAAATGACTAACATAAATAGACCCAAGAGTAAAGGCAAGACATGACCTAGCAGTACAGGCAAAATGTGACCCATGAGTGAGAACTATAGGCATTTTGAAAATCTCTATATGAGAGAATCTAATCTAATAGTTGTACACCCTAAACTTTGTGCCTTTCAAAATCATGTGACAATTTTAAATAGCTCAAATTTTTGTAGTAGCTTATTTGGCAAGTTCATTGTTTAAACTTCCCATCATCAAATATGAAGCCACATCATCTTTTGTTAAAGTCTCATAAAAGATTGGAAAATGTTAGTTATGTATTAAGAAATGTTTTGTTTGTGTGTCCATGTGGCTTTACATGATTTATTTTTTTGATCTAATAAAACACATTTCATTTAATACATTTATTCAACACATTTATTTAAATATGAGGGTAACAATACATTGTGCAAAATATATGTTTAGTGAGCTCTAGTGGGAATGGTATAGGTGGGAGTTGGCTAAGTTTGAAATTGTGCCAACTTTTATGTTTGGGCTCTATAGTGTGAATGACATATGTGAAGAGAGGAAGACATATGTGAAGAGAGGAAGTGTGAATTGAGATTGGGTAGTTATATGTGTCGACACCTAAAAATGTCTAAAACATTCTTCTAATTCATCATTTCCTCTCACCATCACTCATCTTTTTTATCATTATTAATCAAATAATTTCCAATTGTTTGATCAAACTAACTCATTTGTCATATTAATTAAATAATTTTAATAATTTTATCATTATTTTTTCCATCACTTTTAATTAAATATTTTTTAATTCCAAATATTCTTCTTATCCACATAATTAAATCTTACATTATCCTCTTATCCACATAATTAAATTTAATTATTTATTTAAAAATCATGTATTTTTCTCAGCTAATCATTCCTCCAAAATTAAATAAATGATTTATTTTATTTAGTTTGCACATTCTTTTTAACCCTAAGTTTAGAGATCAAACTAAATTTAGTGATCATTCTTAAAAATAGTGAACTTTCCTAAATTTAATGATTTTGTTAAATTTAGTGAGTGAATTGAACTTCACTCCACTTCATCTCTCTATACAACTTCATGCATGATTATCTCGATCTCCCATCAATCCTCATCCGTTGATCTCATTTCAAATCTCACATTGTTGATCTCATGCCCTGAAAACCTATAAATTAAACATCATTTGATCATTCAATCCCTCTTTGAATCAACAACCAAACTATACTTAATTCATCTCACTTTTTGCACAACAAGGTTATGCTAAGTTTATGAGAATCCATGTATCATACTTAAGCACAATTCTTATACTTTGACAATTGAGTAAGACTATGCATTTTCAAGTGAGGTAAAGTAGGTTAGATTAGTTTGATTTACGTTCTATTTGATCATTAGATTTAAGGTTTATTGATTTGACTTATTATTTGCAATTGAATCCATTTGGTTGTTTTGTTCAATTTATTCCTATTCACAATATGATTCTTATGTCTTAGAAGTCTTGCATGAAGACTTTGCAAGTGTATTATAATATGTATTGATGAGATAATACATTAAGTGCGAGAGATTTTAGAGGTTAGTTTTTTTTTTCTTTAAGCGTTTTTCTAATGTGCATCTTGTGTCATTTTGATTATTTGTTTGTCTACTCTTTTTGCATTCTGGATTTTAAATATTTATTTGTATGTTTTTATCTCTTGGAGTTATGAGGAAATAATTTATTATAGTTGAAATTTTTCTTCCATTTTGTATCAAGGTAGGTTGTTAGGTTATGGGAGAAGATCTCCATGGTTTTGTTAACCCTTGGTATGAAAAGATTCTTGTGCATAGTTGAATCCTCAACCTTGTAAGAAAAATAATAATAGCATTTTCAATGTTATTAAGTGTAGCAATTTTTTGTTTGGGCTCTTTCTGTGAGAATCTTGGGGATGAATTTTTGTTCGAGACCTCTGGGACAAAAATATATTTTATCAATAGTGTAGAAGGTTGAAAGACTTATGAATCGATATAAAATAAGATATATTTTACAATAAAAAAAAGTTGACCACTTTTTGAGGCCACGAAAGAACCTTGTAAAATTGATTGTTTGATTGTATAGATTCATAAAGGCTGTACAACCATATGATGAGCTATTATTAGTTTGCAAAGAATATTTGGGTTGTACAAACAAGGTATGGAAAAAATATTAAATAAGTTAAAGAAATTGATTTTGATAAATTTTAAAAGTTGTTGGTAGAGCTTGCAATCATATGGTAGATTTCCCATTGGACATAGGGGACTAGATCTTGGTTGTGACCAACTCGCTAGATGGTGCTACTATTCTATCACTGCCACCCACACACATTGCCTATTTGCCACCACCAATGTCGCTTACTTGGTGCCACACAAAGGCTACCCAACAACTATAATTTGTTTTTGATTAAATAAGCAACATTTACAAGGTGTTGTACCCTTTACATAGAGAGCCCACAAGGCCAAAAAGTAGCTAGTTCAAACCAGCACATGAACTAGGAGAAGAACAAACAAGAGCCACTAGGGCCCGACAAAACAAGCCAAACATGCCACACACAGAAACAACTGACAGACAGCTGCAAAACATCAAACAAGGACTAGACAACCCTAGAACCTGAGGGGTCTAATATGACTCTCTTAACCCGTGAAGAAGCGACGGATTTGGGGAGTCCCTTCTTCTTCCTTAGCACAACAGACTAGGAAGACTCAAAATTGAAATCCATCGAGTGAGGCGAGAGGAGCGAATCCTCAACAGCCACCTCGGGCGAGGAGCCACCATGCAGCGAGGGAGTCGACAATGAAGAAGAGTAGATAGGAGCAATCAAAAGACTACCAGAGTCGTTCAACGAGGGATAGGCAAGTTCCACCTGAACAACGACAACAGATTGAGGCAACAAAGGTTCCTTGGAAGGGATAACTTAAAGAGGAGCCTGGAGAGACTCAGACTCCAAGGGAAAAACCAAGGGAGGGTCGCCCTCCTCAAAGGAGCCATTTGAAGAGGGAGAGTCAACCATGACATGGTCCGAGAGAGCATCCTTCCACCAAGTAGCGGTGCCCTTGTGGTGAGCAAGAGGGCAACTAGAGGCCAAATGACTAGTGGAGAACACCTCCTGTACCGAAAGGGGAGGCCCTCATAGTTCAACAACTGTGTCCAAGGTCTATCCTCCACCATTAAAATCACATCACCATGGAGAGGTTTGGAGATGTCCAAATCAACTAAAATACGAGCCACTATAGTATGCCCTAGATCATGAGTCGTAGAGTCCACCTTCAGAAAGTGTCCAATGGTGTTGCCAATAGCTTCATAACAAGAATCCTCCCAAAACTGGAGAGGGAGGTTTGGTAGTTGGACCCAAACTGGTTTGACATTCAGTGGCTTCGTAAGAGGATTGAATGAGCGAGAACAAGGCCGAAAGGATAACGAATGATTACCCCACATCCACCCCCTGTCCAACACTTGGTTTCACGCCTCAGAAGAAGCAAATGTTGCAAAGAAAAAGCCTCTAGCACTGGGATAGAGATCAATCTTCCCATAAACAATAGGTTTCAAGAAATTGGAGACCTACTCATGGAGATTAGGAAGGGAGGGCCACAAGCTGTTAAACCTGTAGACCACACCCTAACGCACATAAAAATCCTCATTCTCAACAACTTCTAGTCTACAAACCACAACAGGGGATGCACGAGTGCAAGGCAAAGGCCAAACCCTAGTCGTAGCAGAAGGAATCTGGGAACGAGCTTTTGAAACAACCTCGGAGAAAGATTTCGAGGGAAGCTAGGAGTGACAAGAGGAGAGGGAACAGGGCCCTCGTCCAAACAACTAGAATTTGTTTTTTAAGCCATAATAGATGTTTTTTTGAGACATAACTTTCACCAAGGGAGAATAGTGCTTTTTGAGTATTGCACTGTGGTATTAGTAGATTTTTCAAATTTATTTATTTTGGATAGAAAATTGCAATTATAAGTTGTTTTTTCTTTTCTTGTTTCAATAGGTCATATCTTATGTCCATTGTGTTTAATTTTGGACTTCTTATAGGCAATAAAGAGATTTTTCTTATCACTTCATGGTGCATTAGGTTTGAAAATGGTGATATATGATTTGTTCACTTATATTTCTATTTTGAACTATTTGTTGGTTCTTTTAATTGTGGTACTTTATGAGTTTGTTTTGAGTGGTGGAAAACTTACATATTATCTCTAGTTTTTGTTTGACATGATTATCAATGTGATGTTGATTTCACATATTGTGTCGTGATATCTTTGAGTTGTGAAATTTTATAGCTTATTTATATTTATGGGTGCATGCATAATTTGGATGTGGGCCATCTATACACAAATACTTTAGAGTGGATGCAAACTTTGTTCGCTTGGCTTTGTCTAGTCATGTGGTCCATTGGTTTGGTTATCAATAGGAGGTAGAGAGATGGCGTTACTTGATATCGTTAATGATGTGGGACCTATGGTTGTTGAATATGGTGGAAGATGTGTGATACTTAGTTGGGTGGAGCTTTGGCATAACATGATTGTTTATGCGGATGCATTGTTGGTGGTAGATTGATTTTTGATTGCAAGTGGTGGTTTTTTTCTTAGTTCTACTTTATCCTCTAGAGTTGTTGGTGTTGCAGTTGAGTGTATGTGGATTGTGGATGACCTTCATTTAATAGATGGTGATCATAGTGCCATGTGTAGCTCGTTATCATGGTTTATTGGGAGTTTTAACAATAATGTTGATCCATTACTTAGTGATTAATGATCTTGTACAATAGTGTTTGGCGTCATGAAGGAGCTCTTAGATCTTGTTCTCATATGCAATGAGACTTCTTTGACATCTTTATTTTTATTGACAATAGATGATTATCTTCATGTGGTTTGGAGATGTTGATATCTTGTTAACTTGGAGGGTTCTTAGAGTCCTTGGTTGAGGCATTACTTATGATTTTTTAGTTTGGTAAATGACCTTTGTTTATAGGATGGATGTTATTGTGCTATGGTGGACTCTTGCTTGTGCATTGAATTTTTGGCATTATATAGTTGCTCATAAGAAAACATATATTCATGTGAGACATGGTTTTTTGAGGAGATGTTGATCACATCATCATGGTTAGTTATTGACTCTCCAATTGAAGCTTTGATAGTGATTTGTGATAATTTGATTGGTGAGTGGTGTGATAATTTTGCTTGTGAGCCTCTAATTATTGTGGTGTTGCAGTGGAGTTTGGTTGGCACGATATGCTTAGTTGTCCACCTTTTTTATATTTAGGTGAGGGTAGAGATTTCTTGTTCTTGGAGATTGTGTGTTGATATGGTTACTCTTTGATAAGGTTTCAATAAGAAGAAAAAATAGCCTACATCTAGGTTGGACACGAGTTCAACATGGACTAATTGAATAGAGTCTAGTGGCTTGGTGTATGTTGGAGGAGCTTCTCATTCCTCACTCTCGGTCCACTTAGTATTGAACCATCTGATAGGTATTTCCCACCTTATTTTTAGAAGCATTTTCATTTTTTTTTCTCATGGGAATGAGTCTTGAGTTATGGATGTTAGTTCTAGAGGGCTTATTTTAGGATTACTTGTCATGGTTATTTTTCCTATCTCTTTATGCACAAGTTTGTTATGGATATTTTTTTGAAGAGTATAGAGGATGGTTTTGATCTTATTCTTTTGGTTTTGGGAATGTATATTTTGGTCCAATCTTCCTTTGGTTTGAGAGGCTTACATCTTGGTTGGTTTATTGATTCACATTGTGTTTGATTTTTGAGTTGAATAATTATATGGTGATAAGACTTTTTTTTATCTAGGGTTTTGTGAAGAAGATCGATCTTGTCACAACTTGAGCACTTAGAAGTGTTGGTAGGACGTGCTACATGGTTTTGATTTACAAGTTCTCTCTATGGTCTTGTGTTTCTTCTTGGAGGTTCATGCTCACGCCAATGGAGTTGAGGTTTGTGCGGAGCTATTGTGATCACCTAGTTTTTTGTCATATGTTGTTATTCTACTTTCTTATTATTTATTAATAACATTATGGATCTTTAACTCTTCCATTCAATGAGTGTGAAGATATATATATCTAATATTTGTTATGGTCATGGCAATGATTTTTCTATTTATATTTCTTTTTGTTAACAAGTTTATGCTCAATACAAATTAACTCACTATCCCTCTTGTACTATTGAGTCGGATATAAATATGACACATAAAAATTACTTGGGGCTCAATGCTTCAGTATGTGACCCCCATTTTATTGCTAAACGGTATAGTGTTTTTCAATGATCTCAACTTAGATAACAACCTTGAGTAGGTTGCTTGTAAATAATTGATAATACAATTGTGGACATTGACAAGTTTAGAATAGTTTTGAGCCACTACTAAAGTTCTCATGGATTCCAAATTGGTTCAAAAGTTTATCAAACCTTTGATGGAGTTTTTGGACTAACAAAAAATCCAGACAAAAAAAGCAATTGTAAAATGTATCTATTTTTGGATTCTACTAAGGTTCCAAGGGACATTTAAGTTCTTGATTCACTATTCCACTTGCTCTTCCTTGCACCATGACATTTACAACCACTAGAATAATGGTGCACGATATTCTATAGCTTTTTCTACAAATTTTGTATGTAGTTTCTCATGCGATGAACTTTAAATTTGATTTCCAAGATATTTGCAAGACCCGGTGAACATTCTCCATGCTTCACAGATATTCTTACACATTTTTAGGAATGACTGATAAAAAAATTACCCCTAAGAAGTATGGGCATCCTCTAGAACATACTAATCAAAGAATTATTCAATTTATTGCAGATTCCCACAACTTTCTTTGAGCTATTAAGGAAAAGTGTGGTCTTCATTTTTAGAGGATGAAAAAAAAAGAAAAAGAAAGGAGCCTAGTAGATTAAAAAATTGACTCAAAAAACCTACAAGTTTCTAGTTTCTAACTCTTGGTAGATCATTTTTATATATGGGTTTGTTCCAAATTCATAATAACTTTTATAATATTTGAAGAATGAGTGATTAAAGAAAAAATAAACCTTGACTAAGTGTCTTCTTGTGCATGGTATACATTTTTGGATGTGTTGTTGATTAAATAGCTAACTAAATGAATCTAAAATATTCACAAAGATTTTGTGCAGTAACCTTTCAAAGCAATAAAAAGAATGTATAGCTATGTTTAAGGATTTAAGTAGAATTATTTAATATTTTAAAATATTTATTATCTTTCTAAATATATCTGTAGATCCTAGCTTGCTTGGCCATTCTAGAAAGCATATTATTTTGTGACATCTTTATTAAGGTTTCACCATTGGTTGTAGTTGTTGCATGTTTGTGTATGAATTCCATAAATCTAACCCGGATAGATATAGGCACCAATATATTATTGGCTCCATCTCCTTATCATCTCAACACACATAATATAAATTAATCATATATATCTTTAATTTGTGTTGTAGGTATTGAGAAATGTGACTCAAATTTACTGGCTTGATCAACTTCCTAGAGCAGTTATGTTTTCCTCCTTCATTGACCTGAGTTAAGTCACTAGTTTTTAAGTTTTTCTAATTGAAGTTGCGGGGTTCTAAAGTTTCATAACCTCCCGACTTAGCAACTATGAAGTGAAGGCTAATCCCTTTGTTGTTGGCATGTCGCAAGTTTTGAGAACTTCACAACCTCCAACTTGAGGTTCAAAAGGTCGGGTTTTGAGCGACAAGGCGATCCCTTTATCGACGAGTTGCGGGTTTTGGGAACTTCACAACCTTTGACAAGAGGTTTTGAAGTTCGGTTTTTCAGCGATATAGTGACTTTGATGCCGATGGATGTGGGACCCAAAATGATGGTGGATCGTGACGAAGTTTGACAGGTGGTGATGATGTGGAGGACAGATGGCATGTGGGCCCATGTGCTCAGTGAACATCAGTGAGACGGTAATGAATGTCTCTTTGAATAGGCGGCATGGTGTTAGGTGGATAACCCTAAGTTCGACGATGGAGATTTGTTTGACCGCTTATCCAATGGCTAGAATTAAAACATTGGATGATGGCGTGTGGCTTGAGGTGAATAGGTAACCCTAAAGGGATGTGGTAGTTGAAGAGTAAGAGAAAGAGTGGTGATTACTCGACTAGCCGAGAGGCTGGCTAGACGAGTGAGAGAGTAAGACTATCTCGTAGCGGAGGGATGAATCTCACAGAAGGTGAAGATTGAGCGGCTGTGTGATAGTGAGGTCGAGAGGCTGGTGGTCAGGCCATGAGGCTGTGTAGCTGAATGAGATGTCTCTCAATGAGAGAGGTGGTCGAGAAGGGTTATGTTGCTGGATTATCTCCAGAATGGAACAAGATGTAAACTATGTAAAGGCTTAGAGCCTGAATTGTATTGTAACTATATTTTGTTGCTGAATAATACAATGGCGATCTGGGCTTTTGGAGTGTGGGGTTTTTTACCTAAAGGGGTTTTTCCCATGTAAATCTGTGTGTTCATGTTTTCTATTTCATCTTTCATGTTTAATGGTGTTGTTGGAACTGGTTATTTTGCATGTGTTTCTCTCAAGAGGATTAATGTGGGAAATGAACTATGTCTGATTCCACTTTGTGACATAATAGTATGTGTCCTTGAAGCAATCTAATGAAAATAAATGTTATCGAAGGATCTACTGATCTTGGATGTCTTTATGAGATGACTTCTATATTTCCCAACAAGTGGTATCAAAGCCTTCTTCTAGTGTGTTGCTGGTTCTGGGTATTCCTTTTGTGAAGATTTCTTAGTGTGGCAGGCTTGAGGAAATTTGAAGGAATCGATTGATATATTGATCCTTTGTTGAGTGCAAATTCTTGCTCTTTTGTTTGAGTTCAAGAGACAACACGCAGTATGGAAGATGGAGAAATTTGAGTTGGTCATATTGAAATGATGTGACTTGAAGCTTGTAAGTTGGCTGTGGTATAACCCTGATGCATGAGGTGGAATATTTTCCTTCGTGGCTGTGTTGCAAAAAAATCTTTCATATTGGGTGTTTGTGTGTTGGGCTCCCTATTGATATGGAGAAGCTTGGGTTGTTTCATGACTATGGAGAAATGTGCTTATGTTGGGCATTTTGTCCTGGTATTGGAAGGAATAGTTCTATTGGTACCCCGATTGCATGAAGGTTATGGAGTTGATCATTGGATGATCTGAAAGCTTCTGCAATAACTTGTCTCTCTCAGATGCATGTGCATGTTGGTGGTTTTGGAGTTGGCTTGATATAGGCCTAGAGTTCCTGAACTGTTGTTTCCTTTCAAGGATGTTTTGTACTTGCATCACTCAAATTCATGTTCTTTGGATTTGAGGGGTTTTACAGGTTCCCGTTTAAAGAATCTATGGTTATGCATATTCATGTTATTCCATTTTTTTGGTTCAACTGTTATGGTGTTTATGTTTTATAATTTTGAGTCATCTAGATGTGAAGTGGATATGGGTGTGCATGGGTGTTCTAGAACATAGTGGTTTTGTAGGTTTTACACGATCAAGAAAACTTGTGATTTTTTGGAGTTGCTATTAAACTATTTTTTGGACCCTGGTAGTTGGGGGTGTTGCTGGATGAGATAGTTGCAATTCTGTATATATGCTTTATGCATGGTAAGAGAAGGTGTGATGTCTTCTTTGCATGGGAGTTTTGGTAAGTGACTTGTCACTTAGCATTTCCATGGTGGTGCTTGGTGGATTCCTAGACTATGGTGCTCGTTGTGGACACGATTGGTTAATCAAATCTGAGCTTGATCTAGTGTTTGAGTCATGTTGTCTACGTGGTTATTCTCTTTGAGATCTCAATGTTGCTATTTCTAGTGTGATGCTGGGTTTTCATGTTCGTTGTGATTGATCTTCGAGTTATGCGGTTGGTGGATTAGCTACCCATTGATTGCAGTGGGATAACTCAGAAGTG
Source organism: Sequoia sempervirens (assembly GCA_007258455.2). Classification (NCBI taxonomy): domain Eukaryota; kingdom Viridiplantae; phylum Streptophyta; class Pinopsida; order Cupressales; family Cupressaceae; genus Sequoia; species Sequoia sempervirens. Next base: position 93,614,093 of record VDFB02000003.1, read on the forward strand.
GACTATCTATATCCACAAGATTGATTCAGTGTTTGTGCAGACTTGTTAGCTGGCCTTGTCTGTGGTCACTTGTGCATTGGTGTGGTTGCTTTGAGATGAGAGGATGGATGGTGTCGAGTACCTGAATACTTGGTTATGGGGACTTGTAGCATGTGTATCATGATGTCATGGATAGCTTGGATACACTACTTTGTGTAAGATTTTGACAGTGATGGTAATTTTCTACTTGGTTTTGGAGACCTTGGTGTTGCTTGGTAGGATATGTTAATGAGTGGACTTGGAGGTTATTTCATTATAAAATATGTTTCGTCGTTTGCTTGGAAATCTCGGTATCATGGTTCAGTGGGAGCTTTAGCAATGACTGTGTATTCATCACTATGTGGTGAATAGTCTTCTCTAGTGTTGCAAATATTACTGGGAGGAGCTCTTAGATCTTGTTGTTGTAGAAGGGTTCTTTTGCACTTGCATGGACACTATTTGAAGATGTGCAACATCTCGAAACCATGGAGGATTCTTGGAGTCTTATGTTAAGGTGTTGGTAGTGCTTGATAGGTGATGTTGGTTTAGAGTTTGTTTACTTAATGTCATGATATACTCTTGTTTGCACATTAGAGTTTTGGCATGTTGCATTGCTCTTGAGACCATGATTAGTTCACTTGAAGCATGGGATATCCTAAGGGGGATGGTAAGATCATGATGTCATGATAAGTTCCTGGTTTAGATGATTGGAGCTTTGACAATGGTCTGGTAAATTCTTTGTGTATTGGGTGCATTGGTCATATGCTTGAGAAATTCATGAGAGTGCAGTGATGCATTTGGAGTTTAGCATGAGATGATCGTTTGCAGGTGCTCATGGATACATGAAGAATAAGGTGAGGCTATATTTCTCTTGTGATGAGAGAAGTGTTGTTGATGGTTACTCTTGATGAGATTTCAGCAGAAAGTCTGAGGAACCTACACCTTGGTTGGACGTGAGTTCAACATAGACCAATTAGGAGATTGCTCTTGGAGAAGTCATTATGGATTGCATATCTTGGAGGAGCACTCTTGTTCCCCACTCTTGGTCTACTCGGCAGATTATCATTTGAAACGTACTACCCATTATTGCTTTCAGATGTGTTATGTTCATGCTTTGATTCTCATGGAATGAGTTGTTTCTTGATGTTTGGCTGTGGATACTCATTTGAGGATTCACTTAGCACATGTCTATATGCTGTATCTTTCATGGATATGGATCTTGAACTGCTATTAGATGATTATGAAGGATTCATAGTGAGAGATGGATAGCATGGTTATCTCCTTATGCATTGTGATTACATTCATTGATGTTGAATTTAGGAGATGCATTGGGAATCTTTCCTGAAATGGGAAATGAAATAGTTTGATCTTGTTTGAGAGGCTTACATCCATGTTGATTACATGATATATATGTTATGTTTGATCTTGGTGATTGAACGGTTGGATTTTGTTAAGGATTTTCTCATGGGGTTTTGGAGGAGATCATGCTTGACACAATTGGCATTTAGAGGTGTATGTAGGAGGATTTTCTACAGGTACATGATGTGTAGAGGTGCTCTTTTTGGTCTTGGTTCTCTTCCTAGGTGTTCAGTTTTACATTACATTGGTATGAGGTTGTTCTTTATCTCTTTCCTTTGTTGGGTGTGGAGAACTTGGGAGAGCTGTGAGGACTTGTGGTGAGAGTTGTTCTTATAGGTTATGTAATTACAAGTTTTTCATATCATTGTGGATGGTTCCTCGAAACTACATGTTTACACTCTCTATGTTATGCTATTGGTAGACTTGGTATGCCTTGATCTTTTCATATTTATTACCCATGCAGTGGGAGTTCTTGGATGTGTTTTGTCTTCTTCGACTGGTTGACACTTTGAACTTGTATTTTCTATTGATGGGCTAGTTATGGAGTGGCATGAGTTTGTTGATGTTGATACCTTGGAGGTATGTGTGATTGGATGGATTAGCATTTGTTGTGGGTGCTATTTTTAGTCACTTGGGTTGATCAATTGGATGGGAGTAGTCAATTTTCTGGTTGTTGTTCTAGCTGATGTTATATCTTGTTTTTTGGAGAATGACTTCATGGTTGTGTTCATGTTGAGGGATTTGAAGTTGATATAGCTTTTGTATAGTGTGTGAGCACAATGGAGTGGTGGCAGTGTTGAAGCCTTTGTTGTCTGTTGGATCTGATGCTTGTGTTCTTAAGACTGGTGCATATACACCTTGGCTCGTTCCTTTTCCTGTGGTGGATGGCTGGAATTGTTGCCTGAGTTGGTGGACATGTTGGATGTCGTTGTAGGTGTCTTGGTTGGAGTGTAGAAGCATTGTTTAAGATTATTGAGTTTGCTTTGGAAGGAGCTAGTAAGTTCTTCGTCAAGTGGGAGAATGTTAAGAAATGTGACTCAAATTTACTGGCTTGATCAACTTCCTAGAGAAGTTATGTTTTCCTCCTTCATCGGCTTGAGTTAAGTCGCTGGTTTTCAAGTTTTTCTAACTGAAGTCGTGGGGTTCTAAAGTTTCATATCCTACCGACTTAGTGACTATGAAGCGAAGGCTGCTCCCGTTGTTGTCGGCATGTCACGGGTTTTGAGAACTTCACAACCTTCGACTTGAGGTTTGGAAGTTCGGGTTTTGAGCGACAAGGTGATCCCTTTATCGACAAGTTGTGGGTTTTGGGAACTTCACAACCTTCGACAAGAGGTTTTGAAGTTTGGTTTTTCTACGATACAACAACTTTGATGCCAATGGATGTGGGACCCAATAGGATGGTGGATCATGACAAAGCTCAACAGGTGGCGATGATGCGGAGGACAGATGGCATGTGGGCCCATGTGCTCAGTGAACATCAATGAGACGGTAATGAATGTCTCTTCGACTAGGAAACATGGTGTTAGGTGGATAACCCTAAGTTCAACGATGGAGATTTTTTCGACCGCTTATCCGATGACAAAAATTAAAACACTGGATGATGGTGTGTGGCTCGAGGTGAACAGGTAACCCTAAAGTGGTGTGGTAGTTGAAGAGTCAAAGAAAGAGCGGCGGTTACCAAACTGGTCGAGAGGTTGGGTAGCCGAGTGAGAGTAAGACTATCTCGTAGTAGAGGGATGAATCTTGTAGAAGGTGAAGGCTGAGCGACTGTGTGACAGTGAGGGTGAGAGGCCAGTGGTTAGGCCATGAGGCTGTGTAGCTGAATGAGATGTCTCTCGATGAGAGAGGTGGTTGAGAAGGGTTATGCTGCCGGATTGTCTCCAAATATGAACAAGATGTAAACTATGTAAAGGATTAGAGCCTAAATTGTATTGTAACTGTATTTTGTTGCTGAATAATACAATGATGATCTGGGATTTTTGAGTGTGGGGTTTTTTGCTTGAAAGGGTTTTCCCCACGTAAATCTGTGTGTTCATGTTTTATGTTCCATCTTTCATGTTTAATGGTTCTGCGTGATTGAATCCGTTTAATGGTGTTGTTGGAATTGGTTATTTTGCATGTGTTTCTCTCAAAAGGATTAATGTGGGAAATGAACTATGTCTGATTCCACTTTGTGACATAGTAGTACATATCCTTGAGGCGATTTGATGAAAATAAATACTACTGAAGGCACTACTGATCTTGGATGTTTCTTTCTGGGACGACTGCTATATTTCTCGACAGTAGGTAGTTTAACTCTTTGCCACATTTAAATGCATGAAAGAACACTAGGGACTATCTTTAAAGGCATTTAAAACAATTACCTTTGCATTCCATCTACTTTGTCATTCTTAACCCTAAATTTCCCAAACAATCACAAAGGCACTATGTAGTGGGTATGGTTTCTATTAGGGTAGGTGTTTAGTCTTTTTAATAATATCTATTATAACACCTTAAGGAACCCACCTTGGTTAATTAGAGCTAGAACACCTTAAGTAACCACCTTAGTAATTGGTCCAAATTTTCCTTTCTTGATCATAAGGTTGAAGATTTTTCCTTGAGTTTGACACCCATGTACTTAGCAAGAGGCTTAGCTTTAAGGGTTTGGGATTGAAAATTTTGATCACCAAAAAGTAGTCGTTGTCAAGGAGGAATTAACTAGATGAACATTGTTGGTGTAAGTTGATATTCTACCAAGTTATGAATATTCCTAGGTTGAATTAAATTGAAGACTTTGCTATCATTACAAACCTAGAACTATTTTATTGCCTTGAAGAGATTTTGTGCTTCAAGGGTTTTCTCATTTTATGAGGTGCCAAATTTGTTGTCTTGAATTAAAATTCTTGCTACTGACCTATGTTTACTAGTGATATTATGAGTCTTGTTCTATTTTGGTGTGATAATTGGTAAAGGCACACAAAAGTGTTTTTCTTCTTCTCTTGGGTAATGAACTTGTTACACTTAAATATATGTTTATATAAGGAGTCCAATATTTTTTCAACATGAAATATTTTTATTAGTCATGGACCATTATGATTACTATAACAATACCTCATATGAGCACACAAATGATGCATAAAATTTGAAAGGTTGAGCTTGTTTTTTTATTTGATCCCTCCATGTAGGAGCTTTTTTATTTATTAAGTCATATATACATGCTTGGCCTTGGTACTGGGAAACCACAAAATCAATTTCCATCTATACATGCCCAACATGATAAAATAATAGAATTTAATGATGAACAAGGTAATTTTATTGCTGATTTCAACGAGTTAGATGCACATTCTTGTGACCTTGCCCCCTTTTATCAAATTTTATAACACCTCAAAAGGTAGGATGGATAATTAGTTGTGGATTTTCATGGTAGGTTTGCTACTATTATTAATGTCATCCATATGAGTGTAGACCTGATGAAAATTTTCATGCATAGACATGTATTGAGAGGCTTTCTATCCTTGTGTGAGATCACTTCCCCTCGAGTACAAATGAAAAGTTTAAGCATGATTTTTGAATGGGTTAGTGTTTTTCAGTTGACACTTGAAATTGAGATTCCACCTCCCAATATTGATAGGAATATTGTTGTCCTTGGTTGTCAGTTTGGTGGGTCTAATATTGAGAGAAACAACAATATTATTGTTGAGGATTTAGGAAAGGAAGTTGAAGTGCGTCAAATTTATTTTTTATTTGATTTCCTTCCTTACTTTGTTGATCTTGAAGATTATGAGCTTCACATTCTCCTTGTTACAAGTGACAAAGATGAGTGTGAAGGTGTGTGTGATCTAATTGCTTCTAGCCATTGACTATTTGATATGAATCAATATTTTGAACTTAATTTGGAGTAGTCCTTTGCTAATGTCGATTGAGTTGAGGATAAATTTTTGAGTTCCTTGATTGAACTTGTTGATATTGAATTTTAGTATGCTCAAATTGATCATATTGTTGCTCTACAAGGTGAATAATAAGAATTGATTATTGATCATTTTCTTAGAAAACAAATTGTACAATAGGTTGTGGTGATGAACAAAAGACAATGAGGCAGGTTTTTATTCTTTACATGAAGTACCTCAAATTTTTGAACTATGTGTTGAAAATAAATAATTGGATTTAAATCAAGCTTTTCATTCAATCATGGAAGATTATATTAATATTTGTGGTAGATCTAGGTTGTAGACTTTATATGAACTAGAGAATTTACATGACTTGGACAAACTTGAGAGTTCACTTGGGTTTGGAAAAATTTAGCTTGGTGTTCATGAAAATATCTCTCTTCATGTTGATTTGTGTGGGATAGGATGCACATTGTGGTAGCAATGAACTTGAGGATATGTGTTCTTATATGGTTGAGGATGATAATTTCTCCTACTAGTTTTGGTTTCCATGTTCAAATAATTTAATCTTCACCTCTAGCATGATGATTAAAGCACTAAAATTTTATATTTGTATGCTTATAATAATTGGATTTTGTTGTAACTTGGAGATGGAGGCAAAGTTGGTTTGAGGGAGATTAGATACTTCAACAAGATTTTATTTGGTAGAGGTAGGTAACTACATCATTTAATCCGTGAACTTGTGTCATGGATCTTCATGTAGGGTTTGGCATACAAATGATTAAGTTCTACTTGCAGTCATACCTCCTAATGACTATGTGCCTTAATATCATTAGCTATGATTTTTGTCTTGTATATATTTCTTGTTGTTCTTTTTTTTTTGTACATGTGTTCCTAATTTTATCTTTCCACTCACTTATCATACCTTTTTCCTTTTTTGTCTACTCCTAGAGTTTTGGATTCTTGTTGTGCTTGTAAGAGGCACACATACCCAACTACAATTAATGTTGGTGCCTAGATTTTTTGGGCTCCAAATTTATAAAATCGATTAAGTCCTTGTCTCTTTGTGCACTTTTGACCTTGCTACTCCTATCATAGATAATCAATATAAGATATTTTCTAATGGGTCTCCCTTTCTCAAATTGTGTATAGGTGTTTTCCCCTTCATACCTAATGTGCTAATAAATGTGTAAGTAATTATAAAATTATAAGAAAATGCTAAGAGTGGGTTGTTTTGGGTCATTTCCCTTTATTTATTGAGATTTTTGGATTTTTGGATTTCTCTTACGTAAGTACCATTTGATTCATCCCACTAAATATTATATTGTTTGTGTTATGTCCTTTGCTGCATTGAATTATTGGGTCTTTGATTCTTTAGGTAATAATTCCTTGGCTTCCCTAATCCTTGATGTTTGATTTCCCTATCCTTCCATTGAGTTTTATTTTGAAAGTAGATTTTTGGCCTTCCCTCTCCAAACATACTTGGTATACCTTCCTCCCAATCCCCAAAATATTAATTTTTTTTTATTGAGTTCCTTCTTTTGTTAGAGTTTTAGAAAGATTCTTCCTTGGGAACCACTTTCTTGTTCCCCTTGATATTCAAGAACCTAACTCCTACTTTTCGTTTAATGTTAGAATTTTGGGCTTACCCTTGTCTAATTACCTATTAATACTTTTCCCCAATCCCTCCTACGCATCGATCCCTAATTTTTTTCCCTTCCTCATCCCCTCAAAATTACAACCTTCATGTCATTCTATTAATCTTCTCCCCATCGGACCTAAGTCCTGTGAGTGGAACTTGAACCTTGGAACCAATTCCTTTGGTTCTAGGTCTTTTATTTCTTAGTCCCCTTGGTTCCTTTCCCCTTTCCATCCCTAGTCCTAGTTCCTAGTTTCTTCTTGATCCCATGGTGCATTTTCCCCTAGTTCTAGGTTCTTTCTCACATTTGATCCCTACACTATGCTTGATATTCATCCCGATGCAAAGTAATATTAAACCCAACTATTTTTCACAAATCTCTCCTACCTCCTCAAGTTCTAATTCCATGGTCCCTCTTGGGACCCAAGCTCTGACCTTCCCTACTTCTTCAAGTCTTATTCCCAATTTTTCTCTCTATTCCACTCTTCACATTCTTCCTTTTACTCCTCATCCTACATCCTTGCTATGTGTCATTTCCTTCTCCTCTTATGATGATTTCACTCATGGAATTAAAATTGGTTAAGTGTGGGGCATTGAAGAAAGTTGGAGTGTTTGACAGAAGAAATTGGATGGTTTTGAAATTCCCATCAAGACTTGAAATGCATATGGAGACTCATCAAAATACTAATAGGAAAGGGAAGGATAAAGTGTTTTTTAGTGATATCAACCCTGCTTGCAACCTTTCATAAAGCATCAAAAAATAATGAATAATACAACTCATGGATGTCAACAACTTTAGAGAAATATTAAACTATTGCTAAAGTGTTGATATAGTCTAGAATTAGTTTAAAAGTTGATCCTTTGATGCAGATCATGGAGTAATAGAAAGGCTTGACATAAAAAGTTGTGTGTTTTTTAACACTACAAAGGTTTCAAGGGAAATTTGAAGTGTTCCAAATTCATAGTTTTACCTACCATCACCCATCCCAAGTCATCTATAACCACTGAAGTAATAAGACATGACATTTTATAGATTTTTCAGTAGATTTTATGAGATTTTTTCTCACACAAGACACTTCAAATTATTGTGTGAAAATATTTATTACCAAACTAGTTAGATTTTATGCTATCTAAGAGGGTCTTATCCACACTAATCTTAAGCTCACCTAGGGACATCTCACTTTTTGACTCAACTTATGTGGATTCATGAAGTGTCTCAACACTTGTCCATAGAATTATAGATGTGTTTTCACTTTTAGAGGGGTAGTCAGAGTTTCACTTCTACCTTCTCACCTCCTTATACTTGCCTTTATATACAAGGCTCTTTTATAAATTTCATGTTGCATGTTGCTAATGATAATCATTTTCATTTGCATATTAATTTTGTGCACGTTTTTTTGATCTTGCAAGTTATCTCGGTTGCTTCAACATAGTATCAAAGCCTCCTTGTAAATCCATTCCCAAATTGGATTGAATTTGTAAGGGTCATGGGCATAAAATTTTAAATGATATCTCCTGGAGAAAAATATACATTTCCATTATGCTTAGAAGACTCAATAAATAATTTTTGATATATAGACACTTATATTTCTAGTGACAAGAAATTTTAGTATTTTTTGAGGGGTCATTAATGGAGGCCATACACAATCATAAATAGTTTGTATAAATTAGTAATGGAAATACAACCTCTATATAGTTATTGCATCATTGTATCATTAGGTTACATTAGAATTATCTCAATTCACGTGTAGGTGTATGGGTCTATTTTTTAATTATTTTTCTATTTTTAGTGTAGGGTACTATTGCAAGTATGTTCCAGGTGTTGTAATTGATGTCAATAGTGTGGTTTTTTTTGGTTGTCATTTATGTTGTAGGTTTGTCATTGATATAAAACTATATGGAGGTAGCTAATGATGTTGTGTTTGTTGTCAACAAAGTGATAGTGTGTGGCTGGTTGCATATGTTGCAATCAAGATGATTATGTATAATGTATGAAGTTGGATGTCATGAGTTGCTTTCTATTATTCATGTATGTGTATATGATTTTGTGGATGGTGTATTCACTTTCTAATTATTGTAATTTTCATAGAAGAATCTCTTTCAATCAGTGGCTTAGGAAAGTGCTCAGAAAAATATTGGAGAATGCTTCCAATTCCTCTGCATCTTAAGTTATGGTCCTACAATTTGAGTAGTAAATAGAATGGAGTATGAAGCATGTATTTTTTTAGTTTCCAAATCATTTATGTTACTGTAGAAGTTTCCTGAGTAAGAAGAGTGGTGACTGTATTGTTGTAGTCATGGAAGGTTATGATAAATGCTCTACATTTCTCCATAGTTGTTGTTGTGTTCTTGTGGTTTGGAGGAAGTGTTTCCAACATTCATATGTTGTCTCCTCTCAATTTTCAATCTCTGTGGTGTACTGCACATGCTGTCAAAGTTATATCTCAAGATTGTGATGTTTAGGTTTGCAACAGATACTAGTTCTATGTTTGTTTGCTTGTACCAACATAATGTTGCATAAATTTATGAGAGAAAGGCATGAGAATATTTTTAAATATCATTTGATGCTCGTAATATGATCCACATGTTGCTAACTTGCATTTTTTATGTCGCCTATGGATTGAAAATTAATATTTCAAGGGTTGAGTGTTTGTTGGGCTGACTTAGGGTTCTAAGTTGTCTGTGCCATGTTTTTGTGGTGTGCACCAGCATAGGGATGCGTGAATATTTGAAATAGGTCCTACTCATCTCCTGGCTTGGACTGCATTTTATTTCCCTTTCCCATGGATGTATTGAAGTTGAATGAAATATGACCGTTGCATGTTTCATTTTCATACATTTTAGGTTGGCTAACAAGGAGAAACATTTTGTTGCTTGCAGATGGTATATATGTATGAGCAAGTGTGTGATCAAAGTGTACAACCATTCAATGTTCAATTAGTGCAATTCATCAATAGTAGTGTGTTGGAACCATAGTAATGTGTGCGAATTTCTAGAAATATAATTAATGCATGTTGGAGGTAGTGAGCCAAAAGCAAAAGAGTTTGAGTGGTGTGTGAAAGGCAGTGAGATGACCAAATCGTGTGAGCAAGTGTTGGAGGCAATGATCCAAAGGCCAAAGTGGAAGAGTGAGTTTCAAAGGTAGTGAGCCAAAGGAAAAAAGAAGTGTAGAAGTGTTGAAGGTAGTGAGCCAGAGTCAATAAAAGTATTGCAGTTGTGATTTGTCATCCGATTCTTCAAAAAGTGGTATTCAGAGGTTGTGACCTCATTTTGTAAGTGAGCAGGGAGTTGTGAAATTCCTTTGGTTAAAGACCATAAAACTTCTATTGTAAAAGTTGTTTCATTTGTGAGGCTCGATTTGGATAGTAGCTCCAAGCAAATTTTCTCACTGTGGTTTTTCCCTTGTTGGGTTTCCACGTAAATTTTGGTGTTATGTGTTTGTGCTTTTTCTTTTGCATGTGTTGTCTGTTTAAGACAGTTTCATATTTTGATTGATAAGTTGGATAAGTTGATTTGAATTGGTTCTGAGGGATATACTGATTCACCCCCCTCTCAGTCTATTTGTGTTCTAACATGTATAATTTGCATAGGTGAGATGTCCACATGTACATATTTGATTGCTTACAAGCTATGTTGTTTTCTAAATGCCATTCTCCATTATGTTGTTGCTTAAGTAGCCATCCATTGTTGTCCACCACTATTTTTTCACCCTAATAGTGCTCCACCACCAACCGTTGGTCAAATTTTCCCGAAAATATTGTGAGAATATTTATACACTAAATTTCTATTTGAACACATTAGTTTTGTGAATTTCAAATGTGGTATCGACCTTCTAGTTTTGACACCTACGAACAATTTCACATTAAATGAAAATGGTTTTGGAATATCAATGATAGGGAATATTTGAATATTTTATTGTTGATGTTATCATGATGTCATCTATTCTTCCCCCAACTTAAAACCTCTCACCATTGGCTAGTATATTTTTTGACTCAACTTTAGGGACTTGTTCTCAACCATACATACACGTTTTTGTGTGATTTTTTTATTATGAGTATTTTTTGTGTACTATTTGGTGATGTAGTTTATTGCTTAGTTTGGTGTACATATTTTTCTAAGATCAAAGATTCTCAAAGGTCACCTTGCAAAGTTCCTATTTTTGAAACTTCATAGGGTTTGTTTGGGAACATATAGACTACCGTTTAGATCCCTTTTTTTGAACCTACCTAATTTTTTGAGCAATACATAGTGGTGTGGTAAGTTTTTCTTGACTATATTCCAAAAATATAATTTTAGAATATTCTTATTTTTGAGAATATGTATATCAAATCCACCTTATAGAAATTGTAAATGTACTACAAATAAAATGCCACATCACTATAAAATTTCTACAGGGTTTATGTCTTGAATAATGAGGGGTTTAATCTTTATGTTTTTTTCATTTTTTGAGATTCTTTTTTCACCTTATGACATTAACTCATTTTATCATTTTTAGACATTTGTAAGAACTCTAACAACAAATTTATTTGTAAATGCACTCATCTAGAGTGCCAAAATTTATTTTTTGTTCCTTAGGGGATAAATTCACACACCTATTGTACCTCTTTCGTACTTTCACTAAGTTATAAAGTGCCATGGGGGTTGTGTAATGTCTTAGTTTTTCTATAACATCTTTGTGAAGTGAGTGTATTGTTGGTATGTGGCGATTGATCATGAAAATATTGTACACTCGTAACAAGAAATGGGGTTTAGGGCATCACCTTGATTCTTTTTTTTGTTAACACGTCAAGGTTTTCCTACTGACACGTCAAGGTTTTTTCCTGTTGACATGTCAAGTTTTTTTCCTATTGACACGTCAAGGTTTTTTTTTCCTGTTGACACGTCAAGGTTTTCTCGTTAACACGTCAAATGAAAAAAAGACCTTGTAAAACCCTAATTCTAGAAGGTTCCAAAAAGCTTGTTATAAGTGGCTAGGATGTATGTTGTGGCATGGTGCTCGTGAGATTGTAATATGTTTTGCACTAGATAATAAAATCATTGGATGGCTGAGTTTTTGCGGATGTAGCCCATTTTGGGTGAACCATGTTAAATTTTGTGTTGATCTCTTTTGTGTTATTCTTCATTGTTATTTCTAGGTTATTTAATCTGCATATAATTGTTAATGTTTATTGCTCTAATCTGCCTAAACCCTAACATGTACCTCCATGACAACAATGAATACTAGTGATTCTTGCCTCATGTGTTTGTGCCTTGTTTTTTTCACACCCTTTTTTGTGTTGTTTGTACATCATATTAGACCTGATGCTACTTCTACATTCTCTTGCACACATGTTCCATATTTCAATTGATTTTCCAATACCTCTTCCTTGTTAGCATTAAGGGGGGCATCATCATATGGTTATGCTAATACTTCCTTGGTTTTAGTTGTTACACCCCATCTCTTAGTTACCAAGTTACCTTTACCTTCATGAGTAAAAATGGTGCTAAATGTAAATCATGACTTTGATATGTGAATGAAATATTTAAATATGCATTAAGATGTTATTGCTTTTTAAGGAATGATTATGTTTTATATTGATGGAAAATGTGATGAATGAATATGTATTGCAATGTGGATACTTTAATGCTTTGATATTGCAAATGAATTTCATGTGAACGACTAACTACCTTTATGATGCACTAAGTTGGATGCAGGAAGGAGCCAATCCCATAGGTAAGAGAGGGGGAGTATCACTCAAGAGAAGAACTTGGTATGGTAACCCTAATATGCCTATTTGAGCTATCACACACTCACATCCTAGTTTGGTCGAGTTGATTCAAGAATAGTTGGAAAATAGTAAGTAAACCTTTGGTCATTGTTTGGAGATGATTTGGAATAGGTTTTGGTTTTGGTCTTTGATTTCTTGATTTTTCCTTGGGTTGGTTTATGTGATTAAATCTCTATATTGAGTAAAAAGTGAACTTCTTCATGTATTTATATTTATGTCGATAAGTATATACATTGAGTTTATATATGTATGTGTGAGTAGTAACTCTTGCATGTGATTACATAATATGCATGGGGATATCAATTGTACATTTATGACATATATATATGTATATATATACATTTTGTGTATATACTCATCGATGAAGATGAATATATATATATATATATATGTGTGTGTGTGTGTGTGTGTGTGTGTGTGTGATTATTATGGATATTAAAATAATAATATACATATGTAGGTATATATGTATGTATTGATAAAGTATACATATATACATACATACATATATATATACATGTATATTTATATGTTTAAATATTAAAATAGGAGGGTGTTTGCATCAAAATGAATCAATAAGATGATGAATCACTACTTTCCACCATAAAAAATTGAATTGTGTATGATAAGATGCAAATAACAATAAAAACTAACCCTAACTGTTATAGCAACTATGAGGGGAGTTTTTAGAGCTCAAAATGATGTGTACCTTGTTGCAAGAAGCCTATTTTTTAGGGCACAAAGGACTCATTCGCCTTTAGTGGCAAATGGGTCCCTGTTAGGGTTTCTAAAACTAAGATCTAGGTTATTTTCCTTGATGTTTGCACTCTCATATCTTTGGTTGTCAACTCTCTAAAACTTGTAAATTTTGTAGCTTCAATTCTTTTTTCTTACACTATGAAGGTCAATCTTGCAACTTTACAACTTTTGTAACTTTGCTTCAAACTTCTTCTCCACTTGATCTTCAACTTGTAAATCTGCAAACACACACTCAAGGGAAGAAAAACTTGTTTATTGTTAGTGAATGGGAGTTTTCCTAAGTCAAACCTCTTGTAGGTAATTAAACCAAATGATGAAATAATGAAATTGAAGCATGAAACATGAAACGATGCAATGTTAATACCTTGGAAGTTGTCTTGGAAGATAAATCTGAAAACTAACATGTAGTGGCCATGAAGAATGTAGATCTTGATCTGAAATAAGATGTGTAACAATGCTTGCAAGTAGATCTTCAATGCTACATCAACTATCTTAGCTCAACAACATGTAGGAATGCACTAAACCCTTGACATGATGAAATGATTTTGAATTGCCGCAATAAACTCTTGATAATCTTCCTTGAAATTCCTTTGAAAATGCTCTTGTGAACTCTTGTGAACTCAAAATTTCTATAATGCATGAATGCTTGGAAGTCTAGGATGAAACTATGTGAATTAACTCCTTATTTATAGTAAATCAAGAGATTAACCCCAAAATTCAAACAGTTCAAGCCGACACTAGATATGGAAATGATTTTTTTTTAAATCCTATCAAAATAAAATTCAAAAAGTGGGTCCTGTCACAATTTTCTAGGACCATACCTTCAGGAGGTGAAAGAACATAAAAAAACCATGTAGAATTTGCAAAGAAAGGGGGTCCTATAGAGGGAGGACCCATTCGCCACCTAGGGCGAATGGGCCCTAGCACCAATTTCTAGGACCTAGTTTTTTCCCAATTAAATGTTTTACAATTTGAATTATGGGTTTCGGGAAGGATCTTCAGAAGGTGTCACAAATAAGGCTTAATTTTGAATTAAAGGGGCTAATTAACCACAATTAATTAAGAGGACCCTAGATAAATGTGAAGTGTGTTACAACACTTTACAACACCATAAATAGGGTACAAGTTAACTATATTTTATTAAAAAGGGGCCCAAGATCAATGTGAATGTGTTACAACACATTACAACATTAAACCTAAGCCCAAAATTAGGTTAATTCAATGACAATTATTCCAAAATCAAGTGAGGAAAAAGGGATACTTTTTCCATCACTACAATATATATTATCTAATATTTGTTAATATATTTACAAATGACAATTATTTATTTTAATATATATATATATATAATGATATATAACTAAAATGTTAGAAATTAACCCTAGCGCATATATATTATATGATGCACATTCATTGAATTAAAAAATATTTTTTTACTCGTGGCATAGATATTATATGTTGTGCTTAAAAGTAATGAAGAGGCATATATTATTTGCAACACATATATATACATAGGGCATTAAGTAGCACAATATTTTAAAGGAAAATGGCGTGAATAATAGCCAATGTATTGTGAATGAATGCCAACACATAAGATAAAGCGCTTAAATGAGTTTAAAACTACACATAACATAAAGCAAGCGCATGAAATAAAACAAGTCAACACTGCCATATAAAGTAAAATGACAAAGCCAACACATGGAGACTAAGTCTTAATGCCTTTAAACAATGCATAAAGTATTATGTATTGAATCAATGTCAAAGAGAATGAAATGAATTGCGTTGTTGGATTTGTCAAATCCATGCTCAACAATATGGCATGTAATTTGAAAGGTGGTGCCATGTTATTTGAAATTTCAAGCTATTAGAAGTCTAATAGCTACACTAAAAACCAATGCACAACATTGAGGAAGCATGAGACTTAGTCATTTTCCACGAGCTGGCTGAGATAGTCGACTTATATTGCAATAAGGAAACTTGTAGCTTGCATTTCCGAGTTTAAATCATTGCTATCACCAAGAGAAGAGCAACTCATATTTAGCAGAGAAGCTAGACTATGTATGTCTTTGTAAATCAGTGTTTTAAGTAGCCACCTCTCACTTCTTGAGCCTATTCGATGCATTTAGAATAGGAAGGTGGAAAATTTAGTAGCTTGTTTGTAGCTTTAAGATGTTTATATTTTAGTATAAATAGAGGTGTTCTCCCACCTTTTGTTGCACTTTTCCATTCTGATTTTTTCATTGTTATTCTACTGTATTTTTGTGTGCAAGTGTATATTTGAGAGCTTTTGTGAGAAAGTGAGTTGGTTTTGTGAATTGCATTTGTTGAGAGAGTTTGTGAGAGGCTAGAGTTTGGAGAGGGGTTAAACTTAGGAGTATCAAGTGGGATTATGGAATTTGAGCTCGGGAGGAAGTAATATTAGTTGGAGCTTTAAATACATGCATGCTGATTTCTACGCCTTTTTTATTTTATGATTGAAGGGTTATTTGTTTATGAATGCCTTTGTTTGGAAATGATTCATTTAAATATGTGTTAAGTTGGATTTTATAAACTTAGTTTATTTCTTACTTTGGTTAAGCTTTCATGATTCTTGGAAGAATCTTGTTTTGAAGAAACCCTGTTTATTCAGAATATACATATATTCTATATATTGGAATTTGAGTGGTTATGTTGTTTTATGAACTTAGTTTATTTCTCACTTTGGATAAGCTTGCATGATTCTTGGAAGAATCTTGTTTTCAAGAAACCCTATTTATTCGAAATATACATATATTCTATATATTGGAATTTGAGTGGTTATGTTGTTATTATGAACTATACTTAGTTTGATAAAACTCTAAGAAAGTTGCATAATTTGGGAAGTATGGAAATTAATTACATTGAAGTGTTATCTTAAAACTATTATCTTATGATGCTAGGTAAACCTTTGTGGATAATGAGGTTAGTAATACAATGGTAATGATGGCATGATATACATGATATCATTGATGGTTGGTGATGTTCTGCAAACCATGTTGATAGTCTATATTTGATTGATTACTCATATCTCCTTGAAAGAAGGAAGAGAGTCTTTCCCTAGGATTAGGATGAAAACTTGATAACAATATTCAACATTAGGGTTGAAAAATGTATTTTCTAATTATGTTATTTTCTTATTTTCTGATTAAGAGTCTATTCCTATTCACAAAATTCTAGAAGAGGACTCGTGTTCCAGAAACCCAAATTCATATTGAGAAGAGGACTTGTAGGTGTAGAAGCACAAAATTCTCTTAGGCTAATGTCCTCCAGATTTTATACAAATGTAGTGAACATTGTAAATATGGGAATGTTTGAGTCATACTAAATGTAGAGGTTTTAAAATTGATTATGATCACTTGATTGTTGATTATACTCTTGAATGGAGTCATTTATTATTAAGATCGTACTTTTGAATTGAAGTCATTTATTGATGAGATCATACTTTTGAAATGGAGTCATTTAATGTTATGATGTTATGATTACCCGAGTGGTTAGTTAGGTTATTCTTGGGGTTAGGTAATCCATGGGAAAGGGAGTAACCTAGTTGGTCACTTATTATGTGTGCATGAATGGTTAGCTTGGTTATATTTGAGGTTGGAATAATCCATGGGAAAGGGTGCAACCTAGTTAGTCAGTTTGTTAAAGCTTGGTTATACCTGGGGTTGGAATAATCCATGGGAAAGGGTGTAACCTAGTTAGTCAAGTTTGTTAAAACTTGGTTATTCCTGGGGTTAGGATAATCCATGGGAAAAGGGAGTAACCTTGTTGGATGGTTTGTTATGTTTGTGAATGGTCAATACCAAATCGAGCTAAAGAATGGGTGAATAGATGACTTGCACTTGAAATACTAGGTGTTGAATTCTTTGGCCAAAGTAGTATAAGTAGCCACTGTTTACACCGCCAGTTCACTGTGATCCATGATTGAATTCTAGGTAGAGAAGTCATACATGTAGGTTGTAGCCAATGTATTATAGCTCTAGATATATAGGACACAACACTATGCTAAAAAAGGCCAAGATTATGGGGTTACCAAACCAATCTCTTCGTCGAAGGGTAGGGCCATCTTACTAGTTAGGTAGATGTGCGAGGGATCGTAGTAAGTCCATGGTTGACAAAAAAGTGCTTGAGTGATGCTCTCCCTCATACAGTTGGTGGTTGGGATTTGAGGATGTAGCGCCAATTTTGGGACACCTAGAATGTATGCACCAGTAATGAGGACATCTAGGAGGTATGCACCAACATTTGGGACATGTAGATTATCATATTATGATTGTATATCTATTTCATTAAGCTCATGGAAGCTATGTATGTAAACATGTATCTCTATATAATTATTGAGAAATTGTAAATTGGAAAATTTCATCATTACATGGTATTATGTAATAGATAATCATTACTTGGAAATTATGTAATGCACTTTATGAAAATGCAATGGAAATTTTAAATGGGATTAATTTTGAATATGCATATTTTATTATTAAAATGCAGGGGAGTTTGGAATGGGTTTATTCCAAATGTGCATCTTATTCTTGAATTATAAAAGAAATTTTTTATTGCTATATTTGTTCACATGTGGGTTAAAACATGGTAAAATTCAATGGGTAGAACATTGGGCATGTTACATTAGTGGAGTCATGGAGAAACCGTATACATTTTTATTTGATCATAATTTGGGAGATTTTGGTACTTATGTAGAACACCATGCGTATTTAGTATTGTACTATAGGTCACTGTGCATTATTTTTGTGCTCCTTGATCATAGTGCTATCTACATATTCAACTTAATATAGCGTGTTTACCTTTGTGCCATTTGTATATTCATGGTTGAGTAGATACTTGATGTCACTCATGTAGTGTTTGTATCTCCTATTTTGATCTATATTCTTTTGGAGGTTTGTTGCTTCTAGCAAACACCATCAATTCATCTTCAATAGTTTACAAATTCTACATGCTTTGAGATTGCTTCATCATCATTTTTCTATATTCATGGAACATATTTTAGGAGGTCTCATCCTTCTCTTACTCTCTTTGGGAGATAATTTTTTTCCCATTGGGTTTTCTCCTTTTCTTCATTTATGAGAGATATTTATTATAAATGAGTACCTTATCAGGCCTTGTTGCAAGGAATCATTTTTTTAGTGTTTATATTTCTCCTTAAGTATCACTTAAGTGTGGGGTGTTATTTTGAAAGGATTTATTACCAAACTAGTTATATTGTATCATATCTAGGAGGGTCCTATTCACACTAATCTTAAGCTCACTTGGGATACATCTCACTTTTTTTCTTACCTCATGTGGAGTCACCAAGTTTCTCAACACTTTTCCATGGAATCCTACATGTGTTTTACTTTTGGAGGGGTAGTTAGAGTTACACTTCTACTTTCTCACCTCCGTACCCTTGCTTTTATATGCAAGGTTCTTTTGTAAATTTTACAAGTTGCATGTTGCTTATGTTCTTGCAAGTGATATTGGCTACTCCAACATATATGATTTCCAAGATGTTTGAAAGCCTCAAATACCCATGCCTCACATGTACTCCCAAGTGTATTTTTAGGCATGACTGAAAATAACCCCCAAGACTTGTATGAGCCTCCTTTGCAATGTACTAATAAGAGGACTATGAAAATTATTTCATATTACCATGCCCTTATGTGAGCTATTAATGAAAAGTGGGGTTTTAAGTTTTAGAGGATAGAATTAGGGAAAAAGAAGGGAGTCTAGCAGAGGAAGAAACTGGCTCAATAGAAGCTATAGGTTTTCTATTTTTGGCTCGAAGTAGAGCATTATGATATTGTTATGACTTGGGTTCATCCCAAATTTGTAATAAATATTTTAATATTTGAAGAGTGACTAATTAAATGAAGAATAAACCTTGAATAAGTCTCTCCTTATGCATGCTTAGCTAGCTAGAAGACTGCAAAATCTTCATGAAGATTTTGTGGAGTATATTTTTCAAAGAAATAAAATTAATGTATGGTTATGTTTAAGGATTACTATTTTTTTTAATATTATAAATAATTTTCATCTTTCTAAATTTATGTGTAGAGCCTAGCTTGCTTATGCATTCTAAAAGTATAGTCTTTTTGTGATATATTCATTAAGGTGTCATCATTGTTTGTAGTTGTTGCATGTTTGTGTATGAATTCAATAAATTTGTTGCTCAAGTAGATATGGGTGCCATTCTATTAGTGGACCCATCTTTTAAAAATATCAACACAATCAATATAATTCAATCATAAACATCTTTTAATTTGTGGTACAAGTATTTTAACTTACTACTATGTTTAAATTCATAAAACCACTAGGGTATATATTTAAAGGCATTGTAACTAGTTAATACAAAATTTTATTTGCTTATTCAAGTTCTCGACCCAAAATTATCCAACATAACATAAAGGAATATAATTAAAACTAAGATATGGGTGCACTTTGTAGTGGGTATGGTTTATATTAGGGTAGGTGTTTAGTCTTTGAACCAAAGTTATAATTTTCAATCATAAGATTTAAGGTTTTACCCTAAGTTTAACACCCTTGATAATCAAGCAAAGGCTTATCTTTAAGGATTTAGGATTGATAATTTTGATCACCGATAATGTCAATCCTAAAAAATGCTACCCATATCATTTCTTGGTTATACATTTATATTGTTTGATTGTATTTTTATCTTGTGGGTAATCACCCTGTGGTACATCATGATGCCAAGCCAATTAATTAGAAACTTAGGAAGATGCATCCACACATTTCTCTTTTTGTCAAAGAAGTACATAAAATATTGGAGTTTGGCTTCATCATACCCATCAAATATCTTGAATGGATTTCTAAAATTGTCCTTGTAAATAATAAATTGAATTCTATCTGCACGTGTATTTATTTTAGAGATCCTAACAAGGTGTTTTTGAAATATGAATTTCCCTTTCCTACTATTGATATGATTGATGATGTCATAGCAGGGTACAAAATTCTCTCCTTCTTGGACATTTTTTTTAGCTATAATCATATACATATTGCTCTTGAATATTAACACAAAATAACCTTTTTCACCTTCTACTACCAAGTTATGGTATTTGGATTGAAACATACTTTTTCCATCTACTAGAGAGCTATAATGTTGATATTCTATGACATGTTGCATGACATCATGGAAGATTATGTAGATAAACTCTTGGGAAAATAAAAATAAGGGAACAACACCAACACATTCTCCACTAAATCTTACAATAGTTATGGAAATATAAGGTGTGTCAATCCAAAGAAGTGTGTCTTTGAAATAACGTTAAGTAAATTATTAGGCTTCATTATCTTCATATGCAGTATAGAAGTGGTTATTTCTAAGGTTGCAATGATCACAAAAATTCCTTCACTAAAAAAATAAATTAACTCCATAACATCCATTGTAATATCCATGCCACTAGAAGTTTCATTTTATAATTAGTTGATAAATTCCAACCATTATCTCATTTACTCAAAAAAATACCAACTTTTATTGGGATGAGTCTTGTCAATGAGCCTTCAATTTCATCAAAGAATATCTTGTCACTCTATGTGTGTTCATGACACCCATAAAAATTAACTGTTGATCCTTTATATCTCTTCTACACTACTCACCTTGGGGGAACTCCTAGTATGACATGATGAACAAGGCCATAAAAAAGTAATGTATTATATCAATCAAACCTTGGTTGCATATGAAATCTACTACAAAAATATGGAAAGAGCATGCTTGGCCATTTTCTTCGCTTTTTTTTTTTATGAATAAGCATCTATATTTGTTGTCTTCACTTCAAAAAAGCTCCAAAACTATATTCTAAATTATCACACTAAACTCATTTCCAAAATACCCACTTAAGTACCTTATATTCAAGGCTTCCTCAATAGTACACAAGGCTAAATGGGTCATGGTTCTTGATGAGTTCAACATTGAGTACATGGATCAAAAAGAAGTTGAGGGATATGCCATAGTTGATTAGCTATTGAATAAAGCATTAATCAATGCTATCCCATTGATCCTAGAATTTATCGATGATTCCATTCTAAATCTCAAAGATTCCCCACTTGGGAGCTCTAATTTGATAGTTCTTACACCAGTCATGATTTAGAGATATATATCTATCACATCATAGTGGATCTTTTTCCTAGCTTTTAAATTCAATTTTCCATGCACCAACAATATTGTAGAGTATGAGGCTTTACTTACAAGTCTTAAAACAATCATCCAATGGAGAATTTGACAACTTATAGTCTACGAGGATTCCTAGATCATCATTAGATAGGCCAATAATGAACAACAAAAATAAGGATGATAAAATCATCCCATACAAATAAATGGTTGATAGTTTATAGTATCACTTCACCCACATCTATTTTGAATAGGTTTTTTGCCTTAACAATATAGCTATTATGCATTGAATATTATTAGTTCCCTCCTAGAAATATTACAAGATAGTCGATAGTGCAAATTCTTGGTTGAGAATATTTTGATACCTATGTATGACACCTTTGATGTTGAATTGATATGTGAAATTTTTGGTCCTAAATTCTATAGTATCATGACATGCATTCTTATCTCCATGATCAAACCCTTTCACATAACCAAAAAAAGTCATTCCTTCAATGCTCATCTCACTTCACCTTCTTGGGTACCTTTTATTTAAGGGGTTTTTATGGTACCTTACTACAATGTCTCAATTTGGAGGAGGCTAGCCTCACAATCAAGTCCATGAAGGTATTTGTGAAGCTCAAATTGTTGGTATGGTCCTTACTAAGTAGATCCTCAAAATAGGTTATAATTGGCCTACCATGGAACAAGATGCATGCAAATACATCAAAAAATGTTTAGATTTTTAGCAACAAAGAGACTTAGTTCATACCTCATCTCATCTCAATCTCATTAGAAATATTAACCCATCCTCTTCCAATGGTCATAAGTTCATCATTACTGCTACAAAGTATTTCACTAAATGGGTTGAAGCCATTCCACTCACATCATTGGCCAATTTTTTTAAAAATTAATCCTCCACCATATCATCTATTGCTTTGACATCCCTTCTACCATTATCGTTGATAATGGTAAATCCTTCAAAAATCTTAAGGTCTATACCTAATGTGAGAAATTCTATATCAAACACCATTTACTAATAATTTAATGATCAAGAAGACGTATCTAATTAAAGACCTTGATCAAAATAAAAATAAAATATTATCAATTATGTTGGATGTGATTGGAATCTCCAACTCAACCCACCCTCTAGGCCTACCATAATAGTATATGCATTCTCATAGGAACTACCCTATACTCCCTAATCTTTGGAGCTAAAGCTATCTATTTACATGAGCTCATGGATGATAAAACATAGAGTTTCATGCCTACATGAGCTTGAAATACTTTATGAGAGGTACCTAAACACCTTGAACCATTTCAAATCCTATCAAAACTAGTTCCACCATAGTTAAAATGATAATATCAAAGGTATAAGTTTGAATTTTACATGACCTTGTACTTAAGGAAAATTATCAAAATTTTGACTAGGAGAATGAAAAGAGGAAAATTTAAACTTAACTTCTTGGTCTCTTATATCATCAACAAAAAATATGGATTATAAACACATCAATTTTACACCCTAGATGGCTAGGAGATCAATAAACCTATGAATATTGTGCACCTCAAGAACTTCCATGCCTATTTTTGATAATTTCCAAATGAAAAACCCAAAAAATTTAAAATATCAAAAATAAAAAAGAATAAAAAATTGTCCTATGGTAAAAACCACACCATGGCAGATTGGACAAGTACAATGGTGAAAAAATTATCATAGGCATAGGTGATCCCACAATATTGGTTTACAATTTTTGGCCAAACTGGACATTGAACTGAACTTTTTAACTAAATTTTCATTTTCAAGCACCTATAGCTGTTAAACCATGAAGAATTTGAAGATGATGAAAACTAGTGATTTGTGAAATTTTGTCTGTAGATTCTAAATATATATATTTTTAAATTTTTTGAATCAGATTGCATTTCTTTTTCCATCTCCTTCAAAAACTAGTATTCATCAATAAACACCATTTTTAAAGAGTGATGCTCACCGTAAACAACAGATTTTTTTCTATGAAGGATAATTTTATTTTATTTTTTTAATTTAGCTTTGCAACTATGATATCTAGCTCGTTCATTTGGTTTCATAGTGTTTTATTTAATATTTTTTCTTAATCAAGTTTTGAAGTCAAACCAATTACAATTTAGACATAGGCAGACCGTAAACAACATAACTTTTTTTGTATCTATCCAAATTCAATTTTTTTTACTCGATCAAGGACATCAATACCTAGCCTGAACATATTTTTCAATTTCTTTTTTGATAATCTACTAGTTTTCCATATGTGCAGAACATACAGCTTGATTTTCGGTGAAAAATCTATGTTTAATTAAACTAAAAAAAAAAATAGTAAAACCAAAATACATCAAAATTATATTTGTAGACACATAAAAATGTCCTAAGCCTTTAAGCGTCATTTTTCTTCATCCTCGTCCTTCGATAATTGAATAATTTTAGTTATTCAATTATGTTTGATTACATTCCTCTATTAATTAAATAATTTTTAATAATTATTTAATTAATTCACTTTCTAATATTTATTCTATCCTGACCAATTAAATAAACTAATTGTGTCACTAATTTATTCCTCTTCTTCAATAGTTAAATAAATTATTATTTATTTAATTATTTTGTTATCTTTCATCTATAGTTAAATAATTACCATTAATTATTTATCTATCCATGGTCCTTTAATTCTTCCATAGTTAAATAATTATTAAAATCATTTAACTATCCCATGCCACCTTCCCTATTAAATAATTAATCTAAATTAATTATTTAAGGTCTAATTTCTATCTCTCCATTTAATTAAATTAATAAATTTAATTAAATGCTCCTCTTTTCATTTTTTTCAAATAAATAATTTGAACAAATTATTTATTTTCCACTTGTCCATTTCCTCTATTTTCAAATAAATAATTTGAATAAATTATTTATTTTCCACTATCCATTTCCTCTATTTTCAAATAAATAATTTGAATAAATAATTTATTTTCCACTTGTCCATTTCCTCTATTTTCAAATAAATAATTTGAATAAATTATTTATTTTCCACTTGTCCATTTCCTCCATTTTTGGATAAATAATTTAAAATAAATTATTTATGCACCACTTGGTCAAAGATACCCTGTCATAATCCCCTGTCATAACATTCATTTCCTGTCATAGCTTGCATGTCCTTACATGTCCTTGCATGCCTATCCTAGCTTGCATGTCTTTGCATGTCTTCCTGTCATGATTCCTCCAAGAATAGCATATTCTTGGTGCATCAATTATGGACCATTGATCTTGGCATCTTTTCTGAGGCTTAATCTCAACCATCCATTTCGTAACATCCCTCTCATGCATTCCCATCCATTGATCTTGGAATCTTTCTAGAAGATTAATCTCAACCGTCCATTCAAATGGTTGTCTATAAAAGCAACCTTCCTTCTCCATTTTCAGGGTAACAGCTATTCTTCTCCAACTTTCTACTTATTATTTGCAGGTATTTGCACAAGTTACACTACAAATCTGAGGGCATATTTGCAAAGGGAGAAATAGGAGAGCAAGAGAAGGAATCAACTACAATATGGGGAGTACTTTATTTTATTTGCTTTCATTTTGAAATCTCCATTTGTTTGTATTCTCTTGTTTGGATGAGGTTAATAGTTTAGAAGTGTTAGCTGTCACTTTATCTATTCTATTTGATTTCTAACCCCATCTCACATTTGGTGAACCCGGCATTTGTTTTCTTGAAGAGAAATTGGTTTGTTTGTTTTTATTGTTTTGCATATTACAACCAAGAATGCATGCAAAATCCCGTCATCTTCATTTGAGCACAAAATGATAGACACATCGAATATTGTAAAACATTTTATGAGTTTTGTGGGCCTCATTTTCAGCTTTCCGAAATATTAAACGGTTTGAAATTTCGTTAGGATTTGAGAAAGTTATGGCCATTTTACTGATCGCTGCTTTTTAAGATTTAGTTATTAAAATCCGATTTTTCTTTTGTTTATAATAATTTTGTTGTGTAGAATTTTGCAAAAAAATTTTTGGGTTTTGAAGCTCTATGTCTTAGCTTTCCATAGATATCTACAATTTAAAGTTTTGTTTAGTTGTGAGAAAGTTATCACTATTTTTAGTTTGTTGTTTTCATTCAAGTTTTTTTTTGGTTTACTAATCTTTTGTTTGTAGCGTGTGGCTTTGGAATGGGGCTCCCAAAACTGCTTCTTTTGGAGCAACAAAAAAATTGAGCTCTTAGTTTTTAGTTTTCTTTAATTCTTTTTTCTTAGTTTAGTCTTTTTATTTTCTAGTTTAATTATTTACTAACTTTTAGTTTGGTTTTTAATCTTTTGTTCTAACTTAGTTTTTTTTGCAGCTTTCTCGTTGGTCCAAGACACTTATGAAACTACTAATTTGTGGTTTTGCAGCTCCGTTAGTCGAAGACTCATTTCTCAAACAAGGTGTTTGCGATTTCTAGTTTAGGAACACTTCCATTGGTGCATTAAAATGAACATGTGCTTGATTTTGTCTGACTGTGCTTGAAGGTGGTAGGTGATTATGCTCTCACCTTGTGAAAACTAGGTGATCAAAAAACCAGACCCACCTTATTTTTTGTCACCCTCACGACTTAATAATCGAAGTATCCTCTCCCCTTGCACTTTCGAGTGATCCTGGGTGTAAGAGAAATGGTTATTATTTCTAGAAATGAGCCTGCCTTAAGGGAAAAAGTACTCACCTTAAGGGACGACTCGACCGGTAACAGGCTAAAGCCAAGCCACTTCTAGCCGGGATATAAAATGGGTGCTTGAGGAAAGTTCAAGTACCACGAGTGCGGATGTGTCACACGGACGGAGTAGTACTCCCATAAACCCTGTTGAGCGTAACCTCTTCAGGCTGGAGTGCCACCTAATTGGTGATTAATCTCTCGCCCCATGTGTGGCCACTCGAACGGATGCCCTAACTAGACACCTTTTTGTTTTAGAGGCCAACCATTTTCAGCCGTTGCTTGGTATAGTGCAGGGTACAGTATCATGCCCGAAGATACTCACTACTGACTCCCTTGAGTAGAGATAGCAGTTCTTGGGAAGTGATGACCCAAGAATCCAAAGTTGGTGTGCCGAATGACGTTAATGAGCCGTGGAGGGGAGCCAGTGCCACCAAACTTCTAAGCTATCCGCTCTCGAGAAGGAAAGGTGTTTAACACCAATCTGGGGTATATCGGTGGGCTATATCAAGTATACAAACCCTTGGCCTATTAGGATTGTGCTTGTCTCATGTGTGTTTGCATACACCAAAACATCGTGCTTGTCAAGTGTTTTCTAGATTTTCAAACAATATACACAACATTCACAAATCTGGACACAAAACCTCAACCAACTCAGACTTTTCAATAAAACATCAAAACAACAGTCTCAGCCTAGAAGTCTTATGTCAAAACCAAATCATGAAATTGCTCAAATCTCTCATTTCTTGTGCACTTTAGCTTGCATCTTACCATAGGGTCATCTTTGCAAATATTTAGCTTCATCCTTAGGCTTCACCATTTGCATTTTCAATCATAAACTAAAACTTAGGTCCTCATCTCATTTTGCATATTTTGGATTAGGACAACCTTACCTCACTTTGCAAAATCTTGACTTTCAAAATAGGTTATCATTGGACTTAGACATCATTATCTCCTTTAGTCATTATCTTTTTGTGAGATTCTTCCAACTAAAAAGTCTAGTTAGGAAGACTAATTTGTCATTTGTCCTTGTCATTTAGTCCTTCAAACAAGTCCTTTGATATTCCAAAATTGAGACATAGATCAAGCATAGGGTGGTTAGGAAACATTTTTCCAAATCATTTTAGACCTTTGCATTTGCATACCTTAGACATTCAAATCATTTTAGTCCTCACCTTGCATATCTTCAAAATCCAAAATATTGTCATCATAGTCCTCATTTGGCATCTAGACTTTGCATTGGTCATTTCCTTAACCAACATTTTCACATTAGTCCTCACTGTCACCTTGACATTTGACATCCTTTCTTAACAATTTATCACCTTGCATTGGTCATTTTCTTTAGGAAAACGTCATTATCACCTTGCATTGACATCCTCCAAAAATACAAAACAAAAAAAAAATAGTGTCATAACTTGTCATCCTAGTCTTCATTGTCCTTTGGCATTAGTCATTTTCTCTAGACAACATTGTCATATTGCATCCCTTATTGTCAAAAAATCCAAAAAAATAGTCTTGCATTGTCATCCTTTATTCAAAAAAAAAATCCAAAAACATTATTTCATCCTAGTTGTTATTTTGAACCTAGGCTTTTGCATTAGTTGCCTTTTTAGTTGACATAATCATCTTAGTCCTCATTTTGCACCTCATCATCCTAGTCCTAATTGTCACTTTCACTTTTCGACATTACACATTTCCTTAGATACACATTATCATCCTGTTGCATTGTCATCCTTTATCACACAAAAAGACAAAAACATAGGTTAGTATCATACTTGCATTGTTATTATCTTCATTTGAGCAATTTCCTTTGATGGTGGAGACAAGACTTCAACGAAAGAAAAAACAAATGGAAGACTTTGGACAAGACTTTGACAACCACACCAACATCAACACCAATCCCAATGACTGGATCTTTGATGACCCATTTGGCAATTTGAATGCACAATCTTCCATGAACATGTCAAATTCTTTTCAAAATCCACTTTTTGAACAATTCATACAAAGAGACCAAAATGGACAAGTTTACATTGAAAACTTAGAGGCAGCAACCCAAAATCCGGAATTCGCTTCACTTGTAGAAGAATTGGTCTTAAATGATCCTGAACGATACCTCGCTATGCTCTTAGACCAAGGCACAAGATTACCAAAAGGCTTTGACATTAATACCATACGACCTGTCTCTCCTAATCATACAACACAAAACACATCCCAACATGACACGAACAATACCTCGACCAATCACACTGCTGTTACTACGCAAGTTGCTACTACCACCATTAATGTGACATCTAGTGGCACCATAAATCAAAACACCTCCTCTTCAACTAACGCAACTGGAGGAACATCCACTATGACCATGCCTACAATGTCCACATCATCTACACAAATGCTAGGAGCTACCTTTTCACAGTCCATGCCTACAATGTCCACATCATCTTCACAAACAATAGGAGCCACCTTTGCATCCACATCAGTAGGCACCACTTCTTCAAATCCTATGGTCGGCTCTTCATCTATGACAATGGGGGCATCTTCATCACATCCTTATGGTGGAACCTCATTTAATCCCTTTGGGCAAAACTCACGACGCGTTTTCATTCAAGGCCCTCAACACAACATTAACACATCATCACAAATGAACATCCCACATGAACAAGGGCACAATATGCATATGTCACATGGACACTTTCAGGGACCACACACTACCATGCCACACAGACAATTCTTTCAACAAGGACAAGGAACTCAAATGACACAGCAAATGCATACCTTTGGACATCAAATAAGTCAGGGACCTCAAATACAGACAAACATGGCGGGGTTACATATTCCCACATACTCGACCCAAATTCATACTCAACAACATATCCCCAATCACAACTGGCAATATCAGCAAAACAGACCTTGCTTTCAGGCAACCAATGATCCCATCGTACACACCTTGCTAGCAAAAGTGGATGACCTTCAAAAACAAATGGAAAATATGAAAACCTCTGACAAAAAGACACAAATGCCATACGACTTATGTCCATATCCTTTTGATACAACTTTGTACATGCCACCATTTCCACATGGTTATGTGGCTCCAAACTTCAACAAATACAAGGGTAAAACAAATCCACTTGACCACATCAGAGAGTTCATAACAAGTTGTGTGGATATTGCTCATGAGCACACATATCTAATGCGACTATTTCCTAAAAGCCTTGCAGGACCGGCACTAGAATGGTTCTATACATTGCAACCTGGAATACAGTCATGGAAAGAACTTGCTGAAAAATTTGTGAAAAATTACACATACAACATTGACACAGACACCTCCATTACCAACTTATGCCAACTCACACAAGAAGATTTAGGTGAAACCTTTTTACCATTCTTTCAAAAATGGAGGGGCCTAGTGAGTCGTTGTCATATAGACATACCTGAAAAGGAAAAATTCAACATGTTCGTACAAACGTTAATGGGCCCACTAAAAAATGGCTTGCGTGTTCATTGTTGCACAAATTTTGCAGACCTAGTTGAACGAGGTGTCCAAGTTGAACAAGCCCTCATAGCTGAAGGAAGACTAAAATACGGTCCTAAAAACACAAATGCAAACCCTCCTTCTGCTGACAAAACCAAATTCTGGGTTAAGAACAAACATGTTACCAATGATGGTGTAGTCGATGCTAAGGCCGTCAACACTATGGGTCCTATGATTACTCTAAAAGGGACACAACCACAAAACGCACAAATGATGACACAAAACTATGTTGCTAATGCTATCCAGACAAATCAGAGTAACCAAGGCAATCAAAACAATCAAATTCAAGGGCAGCCTAGACAACCAAGACAATTCCTTAGAAATCGCACATATACCCCTTTGGGTGAACCTATTGACGAAGTACTCAAGAAATGCGTTCAAAATGGTGTCATCACACTTCAGGACCCCAAACCATATGACCCTGGACAGTTTAAACCATCTTGGTGGGATGATAATGCATTTTGTGACTATCACCAAATAAAAGGACACAAAACATCTTCTTGTAAACAATTGAAAAATCTGGTACAAGACCTTATTGAAAAATGTATCATTGAAGTTGGAAGGCCACAGTTTGCCTCTAATGCGGATCATACAATACACAAGAACCCACTGCAGGATCATGGTTCAGGAAACCCTTCTATGTCAAACCTTAATAACAATACTCAAGCCAACCATGCCCGTATTGCATACGACTATTCCGGGGGACCTATTATACATCACATTAGAACAACTAAGGAACATGTCTGCACGGTCACCGTTAGAAAGGTCCCTGAATGCAATGTCACCACTCGCGGTGGAAAGATCACCATAGCCGGCCCTCCTCCCCCTAGACAACCAAAGGTAACAATAGCTGGCTCGTCCACTTCACAGTCGCAATCCCGTCCACAAAACAAGCAATCCCAACCTAAAGTAAACTTTAATCTTATTGACCGGCTTGGAAAAACACCCGCACAAATCTCTATTCTTGAGTTGTTACGCATCTCGCCTGCCCATAAGGCCATCCTAGACAAAACACTGCA
This sequence comes from Sequoia sempervirens, assembly GCA_007258455.2. Lineage (NCBI taxonomy): Eukaryota > Viridiplantae > Streptophyta > Pinopsida > Cupressales > Cupressaceae > Sequoia > Sequoia sempervirens. The sequence goes on from VDFB02000003.1 coordinate 93,644,875, forward strand.
AGAATCCTCTGTTCCCCAAGATATTGATGTCAACCAATTTGAAGCCATGGTAGGATATCTCATGACACTCCACCATATCACCTTTTCTGACCAAGACTATTCGTCATCCAAATCCAACCATAATGATGCCCTTCATATCGAAGTCTTTGTTCATAAACATAAGGTCAGACGAGTCTTAGTAGATGGCGGAGCAGGATTGAATATATGTTCCTTAAAATTGGTCAAGGCACTAGGCTTTTCTGATGCTTGTGTAGACGCCACAAGAAACATTGTTATCAAGGCATATGATGATGCAGAACGTTCCTCTCGGGGCGTAATTACACTCCCAATTCGGATCGGGCCAGTCATTATTGACACCACTTGTCAAGTTCTAGATTTGGACCTGCCATTCAACATTCTACTCGGTCGACCTTGGATCCATGCTTTGAAAGCCATTCCCTCCACATATCACCAGTGCTTGAAGTTTCCTTTTGAAGGAACTAAGATTACTATATACGGAGACCCTGATCCATTCCAATATTGTACCAACTTACGGGGTGTCTCGGAATGTCAAGTCCCTATCAATAGGGAAGCTCTGACATCTTTGCCTTCTAAATTCATTGATCCCTCAACACTCGTGAAATATTCCGCTTCTTCATCCATCGCTTCCACTCCTACTTCTTTGACCACCATGACCACTTCCATAACACCTTCCACTTCATTTATCACCCCAAGTGCCGACTCGAGGTTCCACATTCAGGATCAAGGATGTGGAGAGTACAAGCTGAATACGACCTATTGCATAACCAAGATGCCCAAGTCTCCCCAAGTCTATGGAAAACCTTGTTTTAGAATACAAGCAAAAGAAACTTTTAGGGTTCCTCCAAATACAGTTTTCATAAAGTGGGGTGAAATGAGTGAAGAAGACACAGATGATAAACTATCCTAGATTTATAGAGAACCACGAGACTTAACTCCCTTGCTAGTAACAATATATGGAAAAGGATACAACATGATAAAAGCAAAAGGTTATGATGGAAAAATTGGTCTTGGCAAGGATAAAAATGGAAGGCGTGAGCCACTATTAGTTTCAGAAAGACCAAAAAATCTTGGGTTAGGGTTAGGTCCACAAGAATCTGGCGATCCGAGTACCAATGTGCTTCCATGTGAGTTAGTGTATGCTTCAGACTGTGTTGAGACAACTAAGGACACCTCCTCTGAAACTGACTCTCACGAATGGGAATTTGGCTCTCAGCGATCCTTAAGTGACTACTTCCTTGACGAATTATTCCTCGAACCTAGTGAGCCTACATTTGAGGAACGATTCTGGAAAATGTTTAAGATCGATACAACATCAAATGATGTCAAGTCTAGATCATGTTCTATTCCCATTCATCCCAGTCCTGACATACCAACCCAGTCATTCGAAATTGATGACAATCATTCAGAACCACCTGAACCATCACTTGCCACTACTGATCTTGACTCTAATGCTACTCCCTTTGTCCCTTATTTCGCTGGTGAGTATGAAACGAGTGAAGGAGAATACTGGATAGAATCCGACATAGAGCCAGATGATGACAATTTCATTTTTAATGTCTCGACATCCATTTGCATGCTCTCCTTGTCATCTCCTCAATTTGCAAATGCTAATGATGGGATATCTTTAGTTTACCCTGACCTAATTGACTGGAACCAACAAGGCCCACTAGTAATGGACACTTTTCAAAATGATGAGGCTTTAGCAAAATTTCTCGGACTATGTGAGGGCATTCCAAATGGGGATCACAAAGCTGGATTTTCCATTGACTTGGATTGTGCTGCTTATTTTGGGGAGACTGTGCCATCCTCTAGTCGCAAAATTAAAAATAAAAATAAAGTAAAAAATAATATGTCTCTAGGTGAAAATTGAAAGACACCTTCTGACGACAAAATAGTAAAAATAAAGGACGTATTCGAGGGTGAAAACCTCCCTGAGGCACCTAAGGGTGGAGGATTGGACTTTCTCCCTGTGGACAGAGAAAAATCAGCAATGCTTGTAGAAGACACCATACCAGTTAATATAGCTACTGTGGAAGACCCCAAAATGGTCCTCTTTGCGACATCATTGACAAAGGTTGAACAACCAGTATTTCAAAAGTTCTTCTCAGAACGCAAGGTAAACTTTGCATGGTCTTATGCCGACATGCTAGGATTAGATCCTGAGTTAGTATTGCATCACTTGCCATTATTGCCAGATGCCAAGCCAGTAAAACAAAAGCTAAGAAAAATGCACCCGCAAGTGGCATTGTTGGTTAAAGTTGAACTCAAAAAGTTGTTGGATGTGGGTTTTATCAAATCAATTGACTATGCTGAGTGGATATCCAACCTCATACCTGTCACTAAGTATACTGGACAGATTCGTGTATGCACAGACTTCCGAGACCTCAATAAAGCATGTCCTAAAGATGATTTTCCTCTGCCGAACATTGACATCATTGTGGACCTTACAGCTGGATATGAGATGTTGTCCCTTATGGATGGTTTCTCGGGTTATAATCAGATTCATATTGCCCCTGAAGATCAACACAAAACTACTTTCACATGCCCTTGGGGTACATATTGTTGGACTATAATGCCATTTGGTCTTAAAAATGTAGGTGCTACATATCAAAGGGCAATGACAACAATATTCCACGACATGATACACACATTAATGGAGGACTATGTAGATGACCTTTTGGCAAAGTCATTGACAAGAAAAGACCACCTTTCAGTATTGGACAAAGTTTTCAGGAGGTTGGAACAGTATAAGGTCCAGTTAAACCCGAAAAAGTGTGTTTTTGGTGTAGCATCAGGCAAGTTATTGGGATACATAGTCTCCCGTAGAGGAATTGAAGTTGATCCTGCTAAAGTCAAAGCTATATTGGATATGCCTCCTCCTAAGGGAATCAGTGACCTAAGAACACTACAAGGTAGACTTCAATCCATCAGATGGTTTATTGCTCAACTCGCAGATAGGTGTCAACCATTCCAGTATCTTCTACGCAAAGGGATCCCCTTTGTGTGGACAGATAAGTGTCAGGAAGCATTCAACCAGATCAAACAGTATTTATTGTCACCTCCAATTCTCATGCCTCCTATCCAAGGAAAACCATTAATTTTGTATATCTCTGCAACTACTTCAGCACTGGGGGCATTACTAGCACAAAATGACTATGAAGAAAAAGAGAGGGCCATATATTATATCAGTCGAACACTGGTGGGGTATGAGCTAAATTACACACCCATTGAACGTTCTTGTTTGGCAATTGTATTTGCAGCCCAAAAATTAAGGCATTACATGTTAAACCATAAGACACATTTGGTAGCTAAGATCGATCCCTTGAAGTACCTCTTAAGTAGAGCAACATTGACTGGACGTTTAGCAAAATGGATTACAATCCTCAGTGAATATGATATTCAATATGTGGAACGAAAAGCCATCAAGGGACAGGTAATAGCAGACCAGCTCGTAGATGCACCAATACCAGATAACCATCCTCTTACAATAGAATTTCCAGATGAGTCTGTATGTCACGCAGAATCTAAACAGCCTTGGCAATTATACTTTGATGGATCTCACACTAATCATGGATCAGGAGCTGGAATATTATTCATTACCCCACAAGGAGACTCCATCCCAAGGTCATTCCGCATAGCATTTCCATGCACTAATAACATGGCAGAGTATGAAGCATTAATTACAGGACTTCGAATGGCTATCAAGTGGAAAATTAGGAATTTACAGGTCCTCGGTGATTCTCAGCTAGTTATAAACCAAGTCAATGATGAATATGAAACCAAAGATGAGAAGCTAATTCCTTATAAACGAATGGTTGACAGTTTCCTGACATATTTTCACAGACTATCCTTTGAATTGATTCCAAGAACACAGAATAAGGCTGCTGATGCTATGGCAACTATTGGATCTTTGCTTGATATTCCCAGCAATGTCCCACAGTTTGAGTTTTTGGTTGAGCAGTTATTGGTTCCGGCTTATGATGTCCCCGAATCAGAAATGGTCTGTGAGCTTGTTGGTTCCAGTTCCCCCTGGTACAAGGACATTTTTGACTACCTTCATTCATAGATCCTTCCCCAAAACTTTTCCAATAACCAAAGGAAGTCCTTTATCCGCAAAGCTGCACGTTATACCATCATTAGCGACACCCTTTATCGTCGTAGCTTTGACAATACCCTTCTCCGTTGTCTCAACACTAATGAAGCAAAAATGACCTTACGGGAAGTGCATGAGGGTATATGTGGGTCCCATTCGAGTGGCCCAACCTTAGCTAAAAAGATTATGAGACTTGGTTACTATTGGCCAACCCTAGAAAAGGATGCATTGGAATTTGTAAGAACTTGTCGCCAATGTCAGATTCATAGTGATTTGATTCACGCTCCAGCACAAGAGTTGAGGCCGATCACTTCTCCTTGGCCTTTCGCACAATGGGGACTTGATCTAGTGGGCAAGATTCACCCTACATCCTCCAATGGACACAAATTCATTATCACCGCCACTGAGTATTTTACTAAGTGGATCGAGGCCATTCCACTCACTTACATTACCGGCAAACAAATCTCCAAATTCATCCTCAATTATATCATTTGTCGGTATGGCATTCCATAATCCATCATCACAGATAATGGTCATCCCTTCAAAAACCATGAAGTCCGTGAATTATGTCAACGTTTCCATATTAGCCACCACTTTTCCACGCCATATTACCCACAAGGAAATGGTCAAGCTGAGGCATCTAATAAAACCATTATCAAACTTCTTAAAAAGACTGTCAATAACGCTGGTCGTGACTGGCACATCCAACTCAACCTTGCTTTGTGGGCATACCGCACAAGCATTCGTACTCCCACTGGTGCCACTCCTTTTTCCCTTGTCTTTGGAGCTGAAGCCATCTTGCCCATAGAGGTCGAAATTCCATCTTTGCGAGTCTCCATGAAAGGCCTCATCACTGATGAAGAATACCGACAATCAAGACTACATGAGTTAGAAATGCTAGATGAACGCAGACACAATGCATTGAATCATTTACGAGCATACCAAAATCGTCTTTGCAGAAGCTATAACAAAAGGGTGATGACTTGACAGTTTGACATTGGTGACTTAGTTCTCATGCAAAATCCCAAGAATCAATCAGATAGGGAGAAGCCAGGAAAATTTGAGCCCAATTGGCTGGGCCCTTACGTCATCATAGCATCATTTGGTTCTGGAGCATATCAGTTAGCTACTCCTGAAGGTGAACAGTTGACAGAGCCAATCAACAGTCTACATTTGCGCAAATTCTATGCATAGCATCAGAAAGCCTATCTAAAAACCAGTAAAAATACAAAAGAATTAGAAAATCAAAAAAATCGTCACCTTGATGAAAACCTGGCAAACAGGCGTCCTGGTGACACCAAAAAAATAAAAAAAGAAAAGAAAAGAATAAAATGATAAAAATAAAGAGAAATAATTTGTCCAATAGTGAAAACCTAGTAAACAGGCACTTTGGATAAGTACCATGGTGAAAACCTGGCAAACAGGCACCATGTGTAGTCAGTCATTGCTGTGCCATCTACTGTCACTCTATCTACCTTTGTCCCTAATGAACATACTCTTTTTTGACATTCGTCATAACACTTTGTCCTAATATCATGATACTTCTATCCATGGCTGACAATAGTTGAAATCAAGTCTTGCATATTGTCCATTGTCCATGCTAGTCATGCCTTTTCTTTACATTTCATTTTTTTCTTGGCTCATACTCAACTTGACTAGGGGAAAAATTTTATCATGAGACTGCAGTGGGTACCGCACGTGATCCTAAAAATTAGAAAATGTCCTGAAAAAAGACCTAAAAATTAGAAAATGTCCTAAAAAGCCCTAAAAAGAATCAGAAAATGTCTTGAAAAAAGACCTAAAAATTAGAAAATGTCCGAAAAAGCCCTAAAAATCAGAAAATGTCCTGAAAAAAACCCTAAAATCAGAAAATGTCACGAAAAAAATACAAAATCAGAAAATGTCTAAAAAAGACCTAAAAATAAGAAAATGTAAGTGAAAAAATACAAAATAAAAAATATGCGAAAAAAAAAAGACCTAAAAATTGAAAAACGTCCTGAGAAAACACAAAAATTCCAAAAAACAGAGTCATGTCAGTCAGCATAGTCACGCCAATTCAACTCTTGATTAGTCTTTGTCATTGTCGAACTACGTTGTCTCTGCGCATTTGCTACGTAGGCAAGGCTCATCTTCGAGCCCCCGAGACATTAGGTCAGTCCAATTAGGTTTGTCAAAATAAATCATGACTCAATCTTTCGTCAACAAGACAAAGTCTTTGGTCGTGTCGAACTACGAGGTCTCTGAGTGCATGACGTAGGCAAGGCCATCTGTCGATGGGCCCCTGAGGCCGCACTAGGTCAGTCCATTAGGGTTCATTGCACAATTTTTGCACACACATGAAACAGTCCTTAAACTTGAATGAACAATCTACCTAAGTGAACTTCGACAATCTGTCAATGGAACATGACAATCATCTTGGCATATCAAAATTAGTCAATCTCAGTCAAACTTAGTCAAGCTAGTCAAATCTTGCTTACTCTTCAGATGTGTCCTTCTGAAGGGTAGCCCGATCATTTAATCATTCCCTAGGATGTGTCCTTCCTAGGCATCGTCATCGTCATTCGACATTTTGAGCAATCCTCTTGACATTTAAGGATCGCTCCTCTTGACATCAATGTTCTTTTAGATGTGTCCTTCTGAAGAACAACCCCTATCATTTATGCCTTAGGATGTGTCCTTCCTAGGCATCGTCACTGTCACCTGGAATTTTGAGGGATCCTCTTGAATTTTGGGGGTTTCTCCTCTTGACATCAACATTATTCAGGATGTGTCCTTCCTGAATTTGGCAATCTTCAACACTCATCATCTTGGCATCATCAAAACTTTGACACCCTGGCATCTCAAAATCAAACCAGACATCTTGACATTAAAACACTTGGAAAATACTTGGCACTTGTCTGTTGATTTTTCATCATGTTACTAGTTTTTCAGCGAGATCTCGACAACAGGATTTAGAGAAGCAACAATGTATCATGAGGTTTGTTTTGTATTTTGACACTCATGTTACTAGTTTCTCAGTGATGTCCTGACTCTGGGATTTAGAAAAACAGCGATGTATCATGATGATGGATTTGGCTTTATTTTGTCCTTTTTGGTAATCATGTTGCTAGTTTCTCGAGGATGTCCTGGAAATAGGATTTAGAGAAGCAACGACGTTTCATGATTTGTCTTTCTTGTCTTTTTCTTGCTTGTGGTTGGTTAAAAAGGCGGGGGAAAATGTGCCTTTTGGTCGCTGAGTCATGATCATCCTTATGCGTGGCTGCTTATCTCGCATTGATGGTACAACCTTGCACACCTTGGTCTATGTCATATCATTGTTTGTTGGCCATTACGTGTCTGCTTAATGATGATAAATATAAAAATGTAAGTATGAAAGTTGGTTCCCCTATCTTTTTTTTCATCTAGCTTTCCATCTTCATCCTCCCTTCTCTTCCATGCTAATATCCATCCCCTTCCAAGCTAACATTTCTTTTGTCTTTCATCCTCTAGTCTTCTCATCACCTGTGTTCTTGGGTCATCCTCTCGGCATAGTAACCCTCCTCGTCATTCTTCCTCATCTTATTTTGCATTGGGGCAGCGACTTTGACTTATTTTTCTTTGTCACAATGCGACGGGTTGCATTATGACAAGAGGGCAAAATGTAGACACATAAAATGTCTAAGCCTTCAAGCGTCATTTTCTTCATCCTGTCCTTCGATAATTGAATAATTTTAGTTATTCAATTATGTTTTGATTCATTCCTCTATTAATTAAATAATTTTTAATAATTATTTAATTAATTCACTTTCTAATATTTATTCTATCCGACCGATTAAATAAACTAATTGCGTCACTAATTTCTTCCTCTTCTTCAATAGTTAAATAAATTATTATTTATTTAATTATTTTGTCATCTTTCATCTATAGTTAAATAATTACCATTAATTATTTATCTATTCATAGTCCTTTAATTCTTCCATAGTTAAATAATTATTAAAATCATTTAACTATCCCATGCCACCTTCCCTATTAAATAATTAATCTAAATTAATTATTTAAGGTCTAATTTCTATCTCTCCATTTAATTAAATTAATAAATTTAATTAAATGCTCCTCTTCATTTTTTCAAATAAATAATTTGAACAAAATTTATTTTCCACTTGTCCATTTCCTCTATTTTCGGTAAATAATTTGAATGTCCACATCATTTCCTCTATTTTCAAATAAATAATTTGAATAAATAATTTTCCACACATCCATTTCCTCTATTTTCAAATAAATAATTTGAATAAATAATTTATTTTCCACTTGTCCATTTCCTCCATTTTTGAATAAATAATTTAAAATAAATTATTTATGCACCACTCAAAGATACCCTGTCATAATCCCCTGTCATAACATTCAAATTTCCATAGCTTGCATGTCCACATGTCCTTGCATGTACCTATCCCTGCATGTCTGGCCTTGCTGCATGTCTTCACGGTCATGATTCCTCCAAGAATAGCATATTCTTGGTGTTCAATTGATTACATTGATCATGGCATCTTTTAAGGCTTAATCTCAACCATCCATTTAACATCCCTCTCATGCATTCCCATCCATTGATCTTGGAATCTTTCTAGAAGATTAATCTCAACCGTCCATTTGAATGGTTGTCTATAAAAGCAACCTTTCTTCTCCATTTTCAGGCTAACAGCTATTCTTCTCCAACTTTCTACTTATCATTTGTAGGTATTTGCACAAGTTACACTACAAATCTGAGGGCATATTTGCAAAGCGAGAAATAGGAGAGCAAGAGAAGGAATCAACTACAATATGGGGAGTACTTTATTTTATTTGCTTTCATTTTGAAATCTCCATTTGTTTGTATTCTCTTGTTTGGATGAGGTTAATAGTTTAGAAGTGTTAGCTGTCACTTTATCTATTCTATTTGATTTCTAACCCCATCTCACAATATTCGATGGATAGCTCATTTTGAGGACTACCATCATCTAGTTGGATCTTTGAAGTTTCTTCCATTTTCATCCTCAACCCAAGCTTTGAAAGGATTTTTTTGCATAAATTTGGTAGAAGAGGGGGAGAAGGGCAAAAAAGGGGGGTTCGAGCGAACCCCCGTTGACCCATTCAAGTGAAGGGGGGTTCGCTCCAACCCCCCTTGTTTTGCAAATTTCCCTTTGTTTTCCTTTAAAAATGGTGCCAAAATGGATGACATCATCAAAAGGGGTTCTCTTGAAAGGGAGGGTTCAAGCAAACCCCTTTTTTGGTTTGCTCGAACACCCACCATCAATCGAACCCTAAAAAACCAAAAAAATTCTTCATGGGAGCATTTTGGAAAATTTCCTTCCTTAACGGAATTGTAAACCAGTTTTGTGGGATCCCCTGCACCAATTTTTTTAATCTTCCAGGTCATCTACACACCATCTCATTTTATCCTTGTGCCTTATGATCCCTTCACCATTCTTGCATTTCATTTGGCTAACATTGGGGATAGTGCCACACAACATGCTTTGGAAAGTGTCTTTTGAAGTACAATTTGTGTACATGTCAAATTTTCGGTGTCTCCCTCTAGGACATATCCCTAAAATGATTTTTTACTACAAAATATCACATCTAAAAGAATAATAAAAAATCAACAACATTCCTACACTAAACATAAAACCAAAGAAACCTTCCCAACACCATCTATATACTCTAGTTGAATCCATAACCATCATGAAGTTCCTATTCCATCATCTCACCATTTTCCTTTGTGGGATACATTGTTCCTCACATTAGGCATCATTATTATCCTAACATTTTCTATTGTGAATCATTTTTATTTTTAATTTGATTGTTTTCTTATCTAATTACCTCTAACATACCTTCCCAAGGTTTTTGTGATCTTTATTTCATGGTGTTTCTTGAATGTACACTAGGGAATTCTTTTGTTTTCTTGAGTTTTTTTCTTGTTGATTTTTCCTTGCACATCTCACCAAGGTTGTTACAAACCTTAACAATATGTTGGAGCAACCTCTTATTTGTAACATTCTATTGATTCCATTCTTTATGCACATGATATATTGTCACCATGGTCCTTCTACCCTACTGCATAACATCAAATATTATAGAAAATCTAAAATTTTCACCATATTTTAGCATGTACTTACATCTAGTTCCAAAAACACTTGTCAAGAAATACAAAATATTCTCTATCATTATTCTTTTCATCATTTACTAAGATCATTTTCTAACTAATATTTCTATCTCATATCCTTCATTTTCTTCATTATGTGCCATAATCAAAAGCATATAATTTGAAAGCATACATTCATAGCCTATATCTATGCATAATCATCCATAAATAATCATCTATAAACATAAAATTATTACACATATCTACATGAATTCATCACATGAAAATATACATGAATCTCTCAAAAATAATATATCATATATCATAATCAAATATATGTACACCATCTCAAAAAATTTAAATTGTATAAGGCCTCATAAAAATTGTCATCCACCAAACATAGTCATATATGATTGTTGCTATCCTTCTCTCACTCTTGTGACCTAGTTGATGGTCCTAGTGATGGTGGTGGTTGCAACAATCTACTCACTAATTGTGATTTCTAGAACCCCTTGATCAATCAATTTATTACTCTAAAAATGAGGGCTTCCTCTGCTATGTTGACATGAGACACTCATTTAACCTCTATAATATTATGCCACTCATATCATATCTTGTGCATCTCATGAGGCCCTCAACACAACTAACAATTCCTAACACATGCCTCTTGCACCCATCAATATATCATGGTACCTTTATCTACCTTAGCTACTAACTATCTACATTAAGTCTATTAATTCTCTATATTAACACCTCACCCTTTGCTTGATTGAAATCCAAATTGGCATGGAAGTTGTCTCACTCTCTAGAGAATATATTTCTTGTTGTACCCTCACAAGATCTACATGAAAGTTCTCTACAATATACCCTACATATGGTGACCTTGGTGGCTTAGCCTCTACTAACTTTACCTATGTAGATACATCTTATATAGGGATATCCCTATCATCCCCTCTATCACATCCTTCTCTTGGTGGTGTTGCTACCACTACCACTATTGGAACACTTATCTCCCACTCTCGAACCTCCTTGCCATTGTTTGCAATGTCACACTATTAAACTACCTAGATAATGGCTCCAAAATCCTTGGCTACTAACTAACATGGTATCATAAACCACTCAAGCCTAATTTTAACCCAATAAGAATGATATTCTTCTATTTTCCTATCATCCACCATATCTCTCCTCTCATCTCATTGTATTGGCACTAATATGATCAAGTTATTTGTTGCCTCATGTATATCCACCTATGGATCCCAACACCTAATATCTCTCACCACCTATGACCATACATGTGGAGAGGTGACAATATCCTATTGCAAACCAAACTACCTCATCACCCTATTGTTGAGTCATAAAACAAATATCATGAACCCTAGAGATTTTTCCCACCTTCAAGGCTAGGGTTTTGTCTTCAAGAAGGTGAATAAAAACTCATTGAGAGACTTAGGATGGTTAAAAGTCAACATATTAGAGTGTATTATATGTCCTACACTTTTAGATCAATTTAGATTTAGGATGGTGTTCCTAGAGGTATACCTTAATAGGTATTTGCATAAAAAAAATGAGCAACTAAAATGATAGTAGCCAAACCCAATTGCATACTTAACCTCGAAAATTGTCACTAGATCAAATAATATTGGCTACAATAACCTATATATATCATTACAAAATTTTCACATGCACCTAAAATTATTAGATTCATTAACCCCTTAAGATATACTAAATTATAATATATATAGTGGTAAGGTGTAGGCATACTAGACATCATCCTCTAAAGGTTTATCTATTAATGACGCTTGAAACTATTCCCTAGTTATTTGTTTGGAATGATAAGGAACATGTATATATACAATAATCATACAAATAAAAAGATTAAATGTGATTAAATGGTGACTTACTTTATTCTTGACCAAAGTGGATCAATTCCTACTTCATTCGACAACATTGTGATGCCCCCTCAGTTTGCTTATATTTGGACAGCTTTTTGGAGTTCACCTAGACTTTATGATATTGTTTTGCTTGACTTTATGTTACTGCTTGATAGACATTATGGCTCTGTTGGTTATTTTTTGGACATGGTGATATTTTGATGTGTTGATGTTGAGACTATTTGATAACATTATGATGCATAGCTTAGTGATATTGATAACATTATGACGTTTGGTTTAACGATATAAATGGCATTGTGATATCTGATATTTTTACTTATGTATCATGTTAGTAGATTAGTTGATTTCTCATTGAGTATCATGGATATGATGATGATGTTATGTATGGATATATGTTTGCGCTACCATGTTTTGATATTAGTTGTTATGTTTCGATGATGGGGACAATATCACATCACTCGCTTGTGAGTGCCCTATGACTCTGTGATTTCCCCATCACAATGTGATTGTTTATTTCTTCATGCATGTTTTGACCCATCGTTTTGCTGCAAGATGCAGATATGGGGCATCAAATCCACTTGTTTATTAGGTTTGAGTGTGCTAGAGCCTAATGGGGCTATTGTTTCGGAGGTTACACTGGGTCCCCTACTTCGAGCCATTGTCCTTTTCAAGGACGAATCCTTGTTGTTGCACCCCGTCAGTAAGGTCTTTTGGTATCGTTTCATTTCCTTATGGTCGCATAATCTTTGTTATGTTTTCGATTGTTATTTGTTTACTGAATTTGGAGTCTTGAGCTTGGTTGATTATTTCATTTTATTTTGTGTGTCCTGTTGGAAGGCTTGGTTAATTAAAAATAAAAGTCTAATTAAATTAAAGGATTTAATTAAATCTGTTATGAAAATACATTTTATCAAGTTAAGAGTCAATTCCTAAAATAGAATATTTAAATTATATATATATATATATATATATATATATATATATATATATATATATATATATATATATATATATATATATATATATAAATGTGTGCATACACATATATTCATATATATATATATACTAATATGTTTGTATAAATATATTTTATAAGAAATTTAATAATAAATAAATAACATTTTGTGTGCAAAGTTAAATTGACAGGAAAAAAAAAAAAGTTGAAGAGAGGGAAAATGAGAAGGAGAGGAATAAAATTAGTTATAGGATATTAATTGGGAGAAAGTGGAGTTAACTCCACATGGGCAATTGGTTTTATTGCTCCCAAAAGAAAAGAAACTAATTGGGGTTTTTTGTTTTTCTGTGAATGTTTCGGGAGGTTGCTTCAAAAAAAGATTTCGGGGTTTTTTCTGAAATTCTTCTTCTGGAGATTGGGAAGCTTTGAGGTTGTTTTGGAATTCTTGGGTTTAACAATAGCTATGGATTTGGGGTTGTTTTTTTGCAGAGTAGATTATTGGAAAAGAAGAAGCTGCAACCTGAAGTCTAAAAGTCCAACATCATTCCCAGCCTAGTTCTATTTCAACATTCCTCTTGTTTCCTTCATATCAGAAAATGAATATTAGAATAGGAATAGCGTATATCATTTATTTCCTGCTTAATAGATTTAGAAATTGAAACAAAGCTATTAAAGAAACCAAGGAGAATGAATCTTCAACAAAATAACTGTACCAATGATTTCTTGTGTTGCAGTCTTATACTCAGAACAATTACCCAAGAGATATCATCTTCACAACATACAACTCAATTAATACTATTTCCATGGAGATAGATCCTATTTCCTCCTCTGCTTTAAGCCTTCCTCAAATAGCTGAATATAGTATATCTTAAACGTTGTATGATTTAGGCATACATATTTTAAGACAGGTTGAGACTTTAATCTTACATACATTTTACTTAATCATTTGAATGTTATACATATATATATGTATATATGGTATAGATCTTTGTTTTGGCAACTACCTTCGTACTAAGGGAGTTTCATCTCTGTGTGCGTGCTCCTCGAGCCTTAACTTTGGATGCAATCCTGTTAATTATTTTCCTTAATAAATCTGTAAGTGGCTGAGATCTGAATTTTCTGTGCATATATCTCTTATGGCATATCAATGTTCGCATATCCTAGACAGGTTTGTTTAAAAAACCAAAAATTGCAATCAAGTTGTTTCCTATATCGCTTGTCCTTTAATTGCAAACAATTGTAAAGAGTCTGTTAAAATAGTGGAAAATATTCTCTAAGCTATTGCTATTTGGAAGCTTTGAAATCACTTATTGCTTTGGCCGTCAATTCTTTCATAAAGTGCATATCGAAGTCTTGAGAGGAATCGATTTAATACTAAATAAATATGGTTTTATTTTAATCTGTTATTTAGAACTGATCTATTTGGAATTCCTTATTCTCAACCATTGAGTGAAGTTTTCAAATTCGTCTACAACAACTTAGCAATCAGGCTTGAACCGATGGCTGTGTTAAGTTAATGAGATCTGAAGGCTGCAGCCAAGGTCGTCATCACTCATCCTTATCCATGTATGAGTCTTGGTGGTGTTATAGTATGTTAATATTTATCCCATTCTGTTTCATTCACCATTTCTCTTCCTATATGTGCTTATAGATATGTTGAAGACTATTTAAGAGATTTGTTTCAGTATTTGAAGAGTTTAGTTGCAGTTTAAAATGCCATGTGTGCTCCTTCATTGTTGGTATCTTTTGGGCTGAGGTAATCATCAATTAACTGAAGTCGGCCTTGTTAGATTTTCTATTAAAGGTCTTTCCTTTGTTTTATCTTGATCTAGTTGGTGATTGGAATGAATGAACTGTTGTAACAAAGTCTTAGCTCCAAACACAGTCAAACACTGTTGCTATACCTTGCACCAAAGACATCCATCAGTTGTATATTGTTAATTGAGGGCTGTAATAAACTTAAGATTTGTGTCGTCTCTTGCCGTTAATGTTATCTTTTTCTCTTAGCTTATATCTGGCTGTGGTAATAGATATATGTGTTGCCGGTTATTGATTTTGGTTTCTTGCATTCATAAGATATCCCTTTCTCTTCAATGCCTTAGTTGATATATTTATTTATAAATTGGCATGAGGGGTCGGAGTTCGGGTAGAGGCTACTAGGATAACCCAGGATGGGGGTTGGGGCCTAGGAAGAACTACCTGGATAACCTATGTCCAATTATGTGATGACACTTCCCTTACGACAACCATGAGTTTCTGTACTTGTTTTACCTTGATTACCTATGTGCCTCTGGAAGTATGTTCATGGATGTTATTGTTCTTGTTGATGTGTTCGTCTTGTGTTGTGAGTTTTGTCAACCTTGTGATAACTAGTCCTTGTCTATTAGTTGGTGGGGCCCTTTGTTACCTCCTAGCACAGGGGGTGAACCTTTGGGTTCACGTGGTTGGGTGGAACATGTTACATTCTCCATTGGGTTCCCCTTATGTTCATGATGTGGTGATTCATCTGATCCATTGTCTTCAGCATTGCATCTACTCTTGGAAGGTTGATTATTGTACTTGTAAATGTATTGTAACGCTATCATGTTTCATGTATCTTATGTGGTGCACTCCTCACTTGTATTGAGGAAGTGTGATTGTACTTGTTGAAATTGAAATACTGAATTGATGTATCTTAGGAATGTAAAGAATTATGTAATCAGTGACATTGTACTTGTTAATTGAAATGAAAGCAATTCAGTTATTCCTTATGTTTAAATAATAGATGTTCTCATGGTTCATATGTTCATTTGTAATGAGTAAAAGATATGGTTAATGACAAGCAGTGTTTAGTTGTTAATAAGTTATTGGGTTTTGTAATTTGGATAATGGAATTTAAGTAATATAGTCATGCACCCTAGGGGATGTAGGATAATAATTTAAGTTATGTTCAAATTTCATTGCGCAACATTGTACTTAGATTTAAAAAAATTATCCATTTTCAATTGTTTAGACTTTGTCTTCTAGGGTTCTCGGTGGGGCGTTACACATGGTATCAGAGCCAGGTTTAAACACTGGGTGCTCTGGGTATGTCAATTAGCTCATTAAGTTGTCTTAGGTGTAAATATTGAAGTTTAAGTTTTCCCTTGTTAACCTCGTCTAATACCCTAAACTTGTTTGTTTAGGATCATGCCTAGGAGATAGGGTAGAGGTTGAGGGCGAGGCAAAGGTCATGGTGGTGGTCGTGGGGCCAATCACCAAGATTCACCTCCACAGAGTTCTCATGAGTCAGATCATGAAGAGAATCAGAGTTCGCAGAACAACCAGGGTGGTGTAGGACAAAATCAGGGTCAGCCTGGCATGGAGGGCACACAATTGAGCCAATTATTAGAGGAGGTTCTTTCCTGGCTTGGTCTGAGGCAAGAAGGAGAGAAGTTAGTGATTCGGGAAAGAGAGAGATCTCCCATGAGGAGGGAGTTAGCTGTTGAGTAGGATGCCATTTTAGCTGGTCACATGAGGGACCTACTTCAAGCACGTCCTTCGACATTGATGGGTCAGGCAGTGGACTAGAGGCAGAGACCTGACTTATTGATTTGAACCAATATTTTTCTATGCATCCTTATGGTAGTAATACCAAGGCTAGATTTGCCATTATGCATCTCCGTGGTCTTGCTTCCACGTGGTGGCATCTTGAGGAGCAGAAGCTCCATCTGGATATAGACTTTATGTCATGGGAGATGTTCCTTGAGGAATTCAGAGCCTGATTCTTGTCTGACCATTGGCGACAACGCCGAGCAGATGAGTTTCATGAGTTGAGATGGTTGGAAATGTCAGTGGAACAATATGAGTGGAAATTTTATGAACTTAAGCAGTACGTTGGTATTGGTGATGACAACGGCATGCTAGTACAACATTTCATTAGGGGCTTAAATTCCCACATCAGTGGTGGAGTTTGGGTGTTCGAGTCGAAGACCATGGAGGTTGCCGTGGAAAAGGCTCAGATTGTTGAGGAGAATCTAGCTATGGCGTTAGGTGGAAAAATAGAGGTTCATATTGGTAGTGCACCTCTAGCAGGGTTTAGTTCATGTGGTGGTCAGTCACACTCAACAGGTCCATCTAGGAGTTAGTAGGCACCCTCTAAGGGTGGCCAATAGTAGCAACCTTCACAATTTAAACATAAGAATTTTTTATCTTGTCAGGATGATAGATCTCAGCCCAAGAGAGATATAGACAGGAACTAGAGGTGAATGAAACGTTATCGCTCTGATCAACTAGCCTAGAGTTCACAATCTATAATTAACAAGGGCAGTGTTCAACAGTCTAGTGCTCCACTTGGTAGTAGAGGTTTTGGAAGAGGTACAAGGTGATTCTCATGTGGATAGCAGGGTCATATTGCTCGCCAGTGTCCTCAGAAGGGCACTACTAGATTTTCTCAGAGACCTGCAGCTTCAGAGCCAACAGTTGGAGATGATGGTAGATCTCACAGGGTTTTTGTTGTAGTTGACAACCACTAGGCTGAGCACCAGGGGAAAGTGGTTGAGACATCAGGTGTGTTACAAGGTGGTAGAGTTTCTATACTTTTTGATTCAAGAGCTTCATATTCCTTTATTTCTCCATCTATAGTAGCGCGATGTGGACTGGTGGCAGTAAAGTAGGACGATAGGTGGATGTTGAGTTAGCTTCTGGTGCTAAGATTGCAACTGAGTCTCTTGTCTGTGGTTGTAGATTGAGGATTGGATCTCTTGAAACCATGATTGATCTGTGAATTCCTCTTGGGTCTTACGATGTTATACTAGGCATGGATTGGTTAGAGGCCCACAGAGCAGTCATAGATTGTCACTGTAAGTCAATGAATTGGGTTGATGATTTCGATAAAGAGGTTGAGCTAGTTGGGATTTAGAGACCTATTTCTTTGAGGATGATCTCAGCGATGCAGTTGAGGAGGTGTATGAGATAGGGCTGTCAATTATTTGCAATGACAGTTAATGATTTTGATTTAGGAGAGAGTCAAGAGGAGGTGACACTTGATAGTCATCCCATTCTTAGACAGTATGCCAATGTGTTTCCTAGAGAGATTCCAGGGATGCCACCTAAGTGTGATATCGAATTTAAGATTGATCTTGCACCTAGAGCTAAGCCCATTTCATGAGCTCCTGACCAAATGACCACTCAAGAGCTTAAGGATCTCTGATTACAGCTCGAGGAGTTGTTAGAGAAGGGATTTATTTGTCCTAGCGTGTCTCCTTGGGGAGCACCGGTGATTTTTGTGAAGAAGAAGGACGGGTCCTTTTGATTGTGTATAGATTACCGACAGTTGAACAAGGTGACAATACATAAAAAATATCTGTTTCCGAGGATAGATGACTTATTTGATTGGATTAAGGGTGCTAGGGTATTCTTCGAGGCAGATATACATAAAATTGTGTTTCACACTCAATACAGTCACTATGAGTTCACAGTGGTGTCGTTTGATGAATGAGGTTTTTCACACCTACCTTGACCGGTTTGTCTTGGTATTCTTAGATGATATATTGATCTATTCTAGGACCATGGAGGAACATGAGGATCACTTGAGACAGGTACTACAATGTTTGAGAGAAAATTAGTTGTATGCTAATTTTTTGAAGTGTGAATTCTTCAAGACAGAGGTGAAATATCTTGGACATGTTATATCTGATGAAGGAATTGTAGTGGATCCCTCAAAGATCCAAGCCATCATTGATTGGCCTGCACCTACTAATGTGTCAGAGGTTCACAGTTTCATGGGGTTGGCAAGTTACTATAGGCATTTTGTACAAGGGTTTTCGAGGATAGCACACCCCATTACTTCTCTTCAGAGGAAAGGGAAGAAATTTGTTTGGTTAGAGCAGTGCAAGATAACTTTTTAGACTCTTAAGGAGAGATTGACTAGTGCTCTGATTTTAGTTGTTCCTGATCCTTCTGGGGATTTTTTGTTGTGTACAAATGCTTCCTTGGAGGGTATAGGAGTTGTGTTAATGCAGGAGGGTCACATGATTTCCTAGGAGTCTCGTAAACTCAAGGATCACGAACTGAATTACCCCGCACACAATCTTGAGTTAGCCGTAGTAGTACATGCTTTGACGAGGTGGAGGCACTTTCTTTTGGGGCATAGGTTTGAGTTGTACATTGATCACTGTAGTTTGCAGTACATCTTTATGCAGCCTAATCTGAATGCCAGGTAGAGATAATGGATGGAGTTCCTATGCAAATATGATTTTGAGGTGAAGTCCTTTTAGGGGAAGGAGAATGTAGTTGTAGATGGACTTAGTAGACAGAGGCATGAGTTATCTGCAGTGACTCTCGATGTGGATTTGAGGAATCAGATACTTTTAGCTCTTCCTTCAGATGGTTGGTATCAAGAGGTGAGGGCTAAGGTGGAGTTAGGTAGAGCTTTAGAGGGCAGGTTTGCAAGATATTCCCTTGAGTCAGATGGTCTTTTGAGGGATTTGGGGTGGATTTATGTTCCATCCACTGGAGATCTTCGCTCTTTGATCATGTTAGAGGCACATCAGGCACCGTATTTAGCTCATCCTGGTGTCAAAAAGATGCACGCTGATCTTCGACAACTGTACTTTTGGGTCAGGATGAGGAGAGATATTGTTGATTTTGTGTCTAGATATCTTGAATGTTAGAGAGTGAAGGCAAAACATCAGCATCCTACAAGATTTTTGCAGCCTCACTTGGTTCTGGAGTGGAAATGGGACATTATCTCAATAGATTTTATAGTTGGTTTTCCCATTTCTTCACATCGGCATGATGCCATTATGGTCACCGTGGATAGGTTGACGAAGGTGGCACACTTCTTCATGTTCATTCCTCTTATGGTGCTTCATTAGTGGCCAGAGTCTTCATGGAAGATATTTTCAGGTTACATGGTATTCCTTGCCGAATTATATTAGATAGAGATCCTGTGTTTACCTTAACACTCTGGGCGTCCCTACAACATGCTTCGGGGACTCAGTTGAACTTCAATTCAGCCTATCACCCAGAGACAGATGGGAAGACTGAGAGGGTCAATCAGATTCTCAAGGACATGCTTCGTATGTATGTCATGGATCAACATACATGATGGGAGTACTACCTATATCTAGTAGAATTTGCATACAATAACAGTTATCATAGTTCTATAGGCATGCCTCCCTTTCAGGCATTGTATGGTCATCTGTGCCGGACACCGTTGAGTTGGGACCATTTGGAGGATAGAGTTTTGTTGGGTCCAGAGATGCTTTAGGAGATGGAGCAACAGGTGGCTCAAATTAGGGAGCATTTAGTGGCAACTCAGGATAGAAAAAAGAAATATGCTGATGCTCACAGGGTGGATCGCCAATTCTCAGTTGGTGACTGGGTTTTCTTGCATGTGCAACCGCGGAAGAGTTTGATCCGTTATGGAAAGGGCTCTAAGCTTGCACCACGTTTTGTTGGACCTTTTGAGATCTTGGAGAGGATTGGACTTGTAGCATACCATCTTGCTTTGCCACCTAATCTCTCGTGCATACATGATGTATTTCACGTTGTAATACTTAGACCATATTATCTTGATATATCTCACGTCCTTGATTGGAATGTATTATAGGTAGAGGACAAGCAACTAGCTTTGGAGCCCGTAGGCATAATTTAGCACTGGAGACTCACACTCAAAGGACGAGACATAGAGCGGGTTAGGGTCAAGTGGGATCCGAACAATGAGGCTTCGACTACCTGGGAGGATGCTTCCACGATGAGGGAGCTTTATCCGTATTTGTTTACAGGCTTCCAAGAGTAAGCCTGTTCCTAGGGGGAGGATGTGATGCCCCCTCAATTTTCTTATATTTGGACAACTTTTTGGAGTTCACTTAGACTTTATGATGTTGTTTTGCTTGACTTTATGTTACTGCTTGATAGACATTATGACTTTGTTGGTTATTTTTCAGACATGGTGATATTTTGATGTGTTGATGTTGAGATTGTTTGATAACATTATGATGCATAGCTAAGTGATATTGATAACATTATGATGTTTGGTTTAACGATATAAATGGCTTTGTGATATCTGATATTTTTACTTATGTATCATGTTAGTAGATTAGTTGATTGCTCATTGAGTATCATGGATATGATGACGATGTTATGTATGGATAGATGTTTGCACTACCATGTTTTGATATTAGTTATTATGTGTCGGTGATGGGGACAATGTCACATCACTTGCTTGCAAGCGTCCTGTGACTGTGATTTCCCCATCACGGTGTGATTGTTTATTTCTTCATGCATATGATTCAACCCATTGTTTTGCTCCAGGCTATTGGTACGGGGCATCAACTCCACTTGTTTATCAGGTCTGAGCATGCCAGAGCCCAATGGAGCTATTGTTTTAGAGGTTACATTGGGTCCCCCACTTCGAGCCATTGTCCTTTTCAAGGATGAATCCTTGTTGTTGCACCCCATCAGCAAGGTATTTTGGTATCATTTCGTTTCCTTGTGGTTGTATAATCTTCGTTATGTTTCTGATTGTTATTTGTTGATTGAATTTGGAGTCTTGAGCTTGGTTGATTAATTCATTTTATTTCATGTGTCTTGTTGGAAGGCTTGGTTAATTAAAAATAAAAGTCTAATTAAATTAAAGGATTGAATTAAATATGTTATGAAAATACATTTTATCAAGTTAAGAGTCAATTCCTAAAATAGAATATTTAAATTATATATATATATAAATGTGTGCATACACATATACACATATATATATATATACATATATATATATATATACTAATATGTTTGTATAAATATATTTTATAAGAAATTTAATATAATAAATAAATATCATTTTGTGTGCAAAGTTAAAGTGAAAGGAAAAAAAATTAATTGAAAGTTGAAGAGAGGGAAAATGAGAAGGAGAGGAATAAAATTAGTTACGGGAGATTAATTGGGAGAAAGTGGAGTTAACCCCATAGGGGCAATTGGTTTTATTGCTCCTAGAAGAAAAGAAACTAATTGGGGTTTTCTGTTTTTCTGTGAATGTTTCAGGAGGTTTCTTGAAAAAAAAAAGCTTTCCGGGTTTTTCTGAAATTCTTCTTTTGGAGATTGGGAAGCTTTAAGGTTGTTTTGGAAATCTTGGGTTTAACAGTAGCTGTGGATTTAGGGTTGTTTGGTTTGCATAGTATATTCTTGGAAAAGAAGAAGCTGCAACTTGAAGTCTAAAAGTCTAGCATCATTCCCAGCCTAATTCTATGAAGTTTCAGTTTCCTTCAACATTCCTCTTGTTTCCTTCAGATCAAAAAATGAATATTAGAATAGGAATAGTGTATATCATTTATTTCATGCTTAATAGATTTAGAAATTGAAACAAAGATATTAAAGAAACCAAGGAGAATGAATCTTCGGCAAAATAACTATAGCAATGATTTCTTGTGTTGGAGTCTTATACTCAAAAAAATTACCCAAGAGATATCATCTTTAGAACATACAACTCAATTAATACTATTTCCATGGAGCTAGATCTTGTTTCCTCCTTTGATATAAGCCTTCCTCAAATAGCTGAATATAATATATCCTAAACATTGTACAATTTAGGTATACATATTTTAAGATAGGTTGAGACTTTAATCTTACATTTTACTTAATTATTTGAATGTTATACATATATATATGTATATATGGTATAGATTTTTAGTTTGGCGACTGCCTTCGTACTGAGTGGGTTTGATCTCTATGTGCGTGCTCCTCGAGCCTTAACTTTGGAGGTAGTCTTGTTAATTATTTTCCTTAATAAATTTGTAAGTCACTGAGATTTAAATTTTTTGTGCATATATCTCTTATGGCATATCGATGTTCACATATCCTGGACAGGTCTGTTTAAAAAACTGAATATTGCAATCAAGTTGTTTCCTGTATTGCTTGTCCTTTAATTATAAACAGTTGTAAAGAGTTTGTTAAAATAGTGGCGAATATTCTCTGAGTTGTTGCTATTTGGAAGCCTTGAAATCACTTCTTGCTTTGGCCATCAATTCTTTCATAAAGTGCATATTGAAGTCTTGAGAGGAATCAATTTAATACTAAATAAATATGGTTTTATTTTAATCTGTTATTTAGAACCGATTTGTTTGGAATTCCTTATTCTCAACCATTTAGTGAAACTGTAGAATTTGTATGCAATAAATTAACAATCAGGCTTGAACCAATGGTTGTGTTAAGTTAATGATATCTAAAGGCTGCAGCCAAGATCGCCGTCACTCATCCTTATCCATGTATGAGTCTTAGTGTTGTTATAGTATGTTAAGATTTTTCCCATTTTGTTTCATTCACCATTTCTCTTCCTATATGTTCTTATAGACATCTTGAAGACTATTTAAGAGATTTGTTTCGGTATCCGAAGAGTTTAGTTACAGTTTAAAATGTCATTCGTGCTCCTTCATTGTTGGTATCTTTTGGGATGAGGTATTCATTGGTTCATTGAAGTCGGCCTTGTTAGATTTTCTAGTAAAGGTCTTTCCTTTGTTTTATCTTAATCTAGCTGGTGACTAGAATGCATGGACTATTGTAGCGAAGTCTTAGCTCTGAACATAGTCAAACACTGATGCTATACCTTGCACCGAACACATCCATCAGATGTATATTGTTAATTGAGTTTAATTGAGGGTTGTAATAAACTTAAGATTTGTGTCGTCTCTTGTCGTTGTTGTTATCTTTTTCTCTTAGCTTATATTTGGCCGTGGTAATAGATATATGTGTCATCGGTTATTGAGTTTGGTTTCTTGCATTCATAGGATATCCCTTTCTCTTCAACGCCTTAGTTGATATATTTATTTATAAATTGGTATGAGGGGCCAGAGTTTGGTAGAGGCTACCGGGATAACCCAGGATGGGGGCTGGGGCCTAGGAAGAACTACCTGGATAACCTATGTCCAATTATGTGATGACACTTCCCTTGTGACAACCATGAGTTTTCGTACTTGTTGTTTTACCTTGAGTACCTATGTGCCTCTGGAAGTATGTTCATGGATGTTATTGTTCTTGTTGATGTGTTCATCTTGTGTTGTGAGTTTTTTCAACCTTGTGATAACTAGTCCTTGTCTATTAGTTGGTGGGGCCCTTTGTTACCTCCTAGCATGGGGGGTGAACCTTTGGGTTCATGTGGTTGGGTGGAATGTGTTACGTCCTCCATTGGGTTCCCCTTATGTTCATGATGTGGTGATTCATCTGATCCATTCTCTTCAACATTGCATCTACTCTTGGAAGGTTGATTATTGTACTTGTAAATGTATTGTAACGCTATCATGTTTCATGTATCTTATGTGGTGCACTCCTCACTTGTATTGAGGAAGTGTGATTGTACTTGTTGAAATTGAAATACTGAATTGATGTATCTCAAGAATGTAAGGAATTATGTAATCAGTGACATTGTACTAGTTAATTGAAATGAAAGCAATTTAGTTATTCCTTATGTTTAAAGAATAGATGTTCTCATGGTTCATATGTTCATTTGTAATGAGTAAAAGATATGCTTAATGACGAGTAGTGTTTAATTGTTAATAAGTTATTGGGTTTTTTAATTTGGATAATGGAATTTAAGTAATGCAGTCGTGCACCCTAGGGGACATAGGATAATAATTTAAGTTATGTTCAAATTTCATTGCACAACATTCTACCTAGAAAAAAAATTTGTCCATTTTTCAGTTGTTTAGACTTTGTCCTCTAGGTTTCTCGGTCGGGCGTTACACATGGTATCAGAGCCAGGTTTAAACACTGGGTGCTCTGGGTATGTCAATTAGCTCATTAAGTTGTCTTAGGTGTAAATATTGAAGTTTAAGTTTTTCGTTGTTAACCTCATATAATACCCTAAACTTGTTTGTGTAGGATCATGCCTAGGAGACGTGGTAGAGATTGAGGGCGAGGCAAAGGTCATGGTGGTGGCTGTGGGGCCAATCACCAAGATTCACCTCCATAGAGTTCTCATGAGTCAGATCGTGAGGAGCATCAGAGTTCGCAGAACAACTAGGGTGGTGTGGGACATAATTAGGGTCAGCCTGGCATGGAGGGCACACAGTTGCGCCAATTATTATAGGAGGTTCTTTCCTGGATTGGTTCGAGGCAGGAAGGAGAGGAGTTAGTGATTCAGGAGAAAGAGAGATATCCTAGGAGGAGGGAGTTAGTTGTTGAGTAGGATACCATTTTAGTTGGTCACATGAGGGACCTACTTCGAGCATGTCCTCTGACATTTGATGGGTTAGGTAGTGGACTAGAGGCAGAGACCTGGCTTATCGATTTGAACCAATGTTTTTCTATGCACCATTATGGTAGTAATACCAAGGCCAGATGTTCCATTATGTATCTCCATGGGTTTGCTTCCGCATGGTGTTATCTTGAGGAGCAGAAGCTCCATCTAGATATAGACTCTATGTCATGGGAGATGTTCCTTGAGCAATTTAGAGCCTGATTCTTGTCTGACCATTGGCAACAGAGCCGAACAAATGAGTTTCATGAGTTGAGACAGTTGGCAATGTCAGTGGAACAATATGAGTGGAAATTTTATGAACTTAAGTAGTACACAGGTATTGGTGATGACGAAGGCATGCTAGTACAATATTTCATTAGGGGCTTAAATTCCCTCATCAGTGGTGGAGTTCGGGTGTTTGAGCTGAAGACCATGGAGGTAGCCATGGCAAAGGCTCAGATTGTTGAGGAAAATCTAGCTATGGCATTAGGTGGATAGATGGGGGTTCAGATTGGAAATGCACCTCCGATAGGGTTCAATTCACGTGGTGGTCAGTCACAGTCAACAGGTCCATCTAGGAGTCAGTAGGTACCCTCTAAGGGTGGCCAATAGTAGAAACCTTCACAATTTAAACATAATAATTCTTGATCTCGTCAGGATGATAGATCTCAGCCCAAGAGAGGTAGAGACAGGAATTGGAGGCAAATGAAACATTACCGCTCTAATCAGCCAGCCTAGAGTTCATAGTCTATAGTTATAAAGGGCAGTTTTCAATAGTCTAGTGCTCCACCTAGTAGTAGAGGTTTTGGAAGAGGTATAGGGTGCTTCTCATGTGGACATCAGGGTCATATTGCTCATCAGTGTCCTCAGAAGGGCACTACTAGATTTTCTCAGAGACCTGAAGCTTCAGAGCTGACAATAGGAGATGCTGGTAGATCTCACAAGGTTTTTTCTACAGTTGACAACCGCCAGGCTAACCACTAGGGGACAGTGGTAGAGTTTTTGTACTTTTTTATTTAGGAGCTTCATATTCCTTTATTTCTCCATCTGTAGTAGCGCGATGTGGACTCGTGGTAGTAAAACAGGACGATAGGTGGCAGGTTGAGTTAGCTTCCAGTGCTAAGGTCGCAGCTGAGTCTCTTGTCTGTGGTTGTAGATTGAGGATTGGATCTCTTGAAACCACGATTGATTTGAAAATTCCTCTTGGGTCTTATGATGTACTAGGCATGGATTGGTTAGAGGCCCACAAAGCAGTCATAGATTGTTGTCGCAAGTCATTGAAGTGGGTTGATGATTCTGGAAGAGAGGTTGAGCTCGTTGGGATTCAAAGACCTATTTCTTTGAGGACGATCTCATCTATGTAGTTGAGGAGGTGTATGCAACAGGGCTGCCAGTTATTTGTAGTGACAATTATTGATTTGGAGTTAGGAGAGTCAGGAGGAGGTGACACTTGATAGTTATCCCATTCTTAGACAATATGCCGATGTGTTTCCTAGAGAGATTCCAAGGATGCCACCTAAGTGTGACATCAACTTTAAGATTGACCTTGTACTTGGAGCTAAGCCCATTTCATGAGCTTCTTACTAGATGACCACTTAGGAGCTTAAGGAGCTCTGATTACAACTCGAGGAGTTTTTAGAGAAGGGATTTATTTGTCCTAGTGTGCCTCCTTGGGGAGCACCAGTGATTTTTGTGAAGAAGGATGGGTCCCTTCGATTGTGTATAGATCACCGATAATTGAACAAGGTGACAATATAAAACAAATATCCGTTGACAAGGGTAGATGACTTATTTGATTGGATTAAGGGTGCTAGGGTATTCTTCGAGGCAGATATACAAAAAACTACATTTCGCACTCGATACGGTCACTACGAGTTCACAGTGGTGTCGTTCGGTTTAACGAATGTGCCCTCGATGTTTATGAGTTTGATGAACGAGGTTTTTTACAGCTACCTTGACTGGTTTGTCTTGGTATTCTTAGATGATATATTGATCTATTCTAGGACCATGGAGGAACATGAGGATTACTTGAGATAGGCACTACAGTGTCTGCAAGAAAATCAGTTGTATGCTAATTTGTCGAAGTGTTTGATTTTGGTTTCTTGCATTCATAAGATATCCCTTTCTCTTCAACGCCTGAGTTGATATATTTATATAGACTCATGGTCAGGAATTCAATGCCTTAGGAAACGTTATAGGGATGTCTTGTGTTAAACATAAGAGATTTGTCGATATAGTTCAAGCCTCCTTCAGTTAGTAATATTTGCATGAGATCCAGGGGTACTAAAGATGTCGCTGCCTCCTTCTTCCTTTTAGGCATAGACTGAGACATTTAACTATAAGAACCACGCGCAAGTCTTAAAATATAATTATATTTGTAAAAATTTTGATGTATATATTTATACATATGTAGATCTATATGTTCTTATATGGAAAGTCATTGTCACTTGTTGATTGATTCTGTATTTATCATTCTTGATAGAGTTTTGTTTAAATTAAATTCTAGGTTGTATGGATACATATATATATATATATATATATCTATATGTTTTATGTATATAAATTGATAATGAACCCAAGAGCATATAGACATTCTTATGAATTCTTTATTATGGTTATAACATTGAAGAAAGTGAAATGTTAGTTTATAAGTTTTGACGTAGCTAGTATTAGATAAACAAGAGATAGAGTATTTGGAAGAGATTTTAAGTGACTTGAATAATTTGTTTTCTAGCGTACAGTGAATGTCACGCTATTCTTTCAAACTTCATAAATGTTACATGAGTAGTTGGTTATTTCAAGTGATGTTTTGTTTTAAGTTGGTTATGGTTAATTTTATTCTATGGTTAATGTCAAAGTCTTCCAGAGGCTAGGATGATTTATGCTTGATGGCCTTATTTATCTAATTTGGTTTGGAAAAATTGGGTCATGATGTTTTTTTTTATGGCCGTATACCTTGCACGAATTATTGTCATATGATTTATGGACTTTGTGAGCGGGATGGGTAGATGCCTCACTTGAGTTTTGTTTGAGTATGTGTGTCGTGAAAGTGGTTTTATTTTTTTGATTTATGTGGTTTAAGGTTGGAAGTAGGGAAGTGGCTTCCAATGGAGGCCGACGCACAAAGGGGTGCCTAGATAACCCATGTGGAAGTTTTGTAGCAAGTGATAACATTAAAATAAATTAGGGGGGAAAGGGTAGTTCTAACATTAAACAAGATAAGTTGTACCTCGCTCAGCCTCAAGTGCTCGTTTAGGCTTGAGGAGAGACTGGAAGGCCTGGAATGGCATAATTGACTACTTCGTCTCCATGAGAAGTAGGTTGATTCCGCATAAATTGGCATGAGGGGCCGGAGTTCGGTGAAGGCTACTAGGATAACCCAGGATGGGGGCCGGGGCCTAGGAAGAACTACCTAGATAACCTATGTCCAATTATGTGATGAAACTTCCCCTATGACAACCATGAGTTTCTGTACTTGTTGTTTTACCTTGAGTACCTATGTGCCTCTGGAAGTATGTTCATGGATGTTGTTGTTCTTGTTAATGTGTTTGTCTTGTGTTGTGAGTTTTTTCAACCTTGTGATAACTAGTCCTTATCTATCAATTGGGGGGGGCCTTTTTTACCTCCTAGCATGGGGGGTGAACCTTTGGGTTCACGTGGTTGGGTGGAACGTGTTACGTTCTCCATTGGGTTCCCCTTATATTCCTGATCTGGAGATTCATCTGATCCATTTTCTTCAGCATTGCATCTACTCTTGGAAGGTTGATTATTGTACTTGTAAATTTATTGTAACACTATCATGTTTCATGTATCTTATGTGGTGCACTCCTCACTTGTATCGAGGAAGTGTGATTATACTTGTTGAAATTGAAACACTGAATTGATGTATCTCAGGAATGCAAAGAATTATGTAATCAGTGACATTGTACTTGTTAATTGAAATGAAAGCAATTCAGTTATTCCTTATGTTTAAAGAATATATGTTCTCATGGTTCATATGCTCATTTGTAATGAGTAAAAGATATGCTTAATGACGAGTAGTGTTTAATTGTTAATAAGTTATTGGGTTTTGTAATTTGGATAATGGAATTTAAGTAATGCAGTCGTGCACCCTAGGGGACATAGGATAATAATTTAAGTTATGTTCAAATTTCATTGCACAACATTGCACTTAGAAAAAAAAAATTGTCCATTTTCAGTTGTTTAGACTTTGTCCTCTAGGGTTCTCTGCGGAGCGTTACAAACATTGTCACAAACAATATAGATGAAGGAGATATAACTAACACAACATCAATATAACTAGATTGTACTCCTATACAATCACATATTTATATTGCATGTAACATACATAATTAATAATCCATAACCAAAACTATTGATACCCACATGAAATAAAGGAATGACAATCACAAAGCATTTGCAATTCACTAGGTGTTGTCACACACAATCAAACTTGTTGGCATCCTACAATGATATCAATAACTGAGCCTTTAAAGACATGATTTAGAGATTGGACATCTAACCTAAATAGCCATTTCAACCATCATGAAGGTGCATTTAACTTTTCAACCTAGGGACATGAACTTGAAATGGGTTAGCACAGTATGTGCACTAGGAACTCAAAGTAGCCATTCTATTCTACAACTAAGGAACACACAATATTGAAAGTAAATTGCTTGAAAAGGAATGAAACAAATGTTGAACATCAATCAATGACTATGCTAAGCGAAAATGCATAACATGAATGAAAATTTGAGCAACAGACAAGACTCTACTCTACTTGCTTTGGCTACAGGAACAATCACAAAATGAAATTCTAGTGGCTGCAGGAACAATCAATGCCAGATTTCTAACTAAGTACTAAACAAAAAATAATACTAAGCTAATGCTAAACTAAGAAGATGGATTACTCACCAAGTGGGCCCCCTTGGATAAATATCCTCTAAAACTAATGAAAACTCAGATGCTCAAACTCAAAACTTTATTTTATTCACTGTGAATCATGCATACAAGAGAGTAATGTATCTGTATTACTGAAAACTGGAGAATGAGAGTACAATATCAAATTGTACAACCCCAAAGAAGGAGAATCAAATCATTATTTATACTAATCAGCTAAACGTGGCATTCAACTCCACGACTGGGAGGATGCCATTTAGGGAAAATAGGGAAAGTGGAGCGATGGCGGTTACACATGCATAGAATCTGGTCAGACATGCAGGTCCAAATGCAGATCCAACATAGCAGTAACGCCCATGCATTCTCAATTATTAAAGTCCACTACAAGTTGGTTATGTTCAGTTGCATGAAGAATCTTGTCGTCGGCTGCCTTTGAATTGGAGCGATTCCTCAACTAGATGTTATGGTGCATGCCCAGCTGGAGGTGTCTTCCTCAACTTGGCATATTAAATCTGCATGGAAAGGTAAGTACGCATAATAACTGCACATCTATAACCACTCTAAGGAACATTCATTAACCAAATGCAAAATAAATATAGATAATCCACATATTATGCCAAATGTCATTAAAGCTTGCAGAGATAGGATTAAGTCCACTATCAATAGATTGAGGGAAATATTATGAAAATACCAACATTTAACATTAAAGTCCATGACATCTACTGGAAAATAAACTATAGATTCTACCCAAAATTGGACCAAAAACTAGGCTCATCACTCCCCCCAACCTAACGTTTTGTTGGTCCTCCAATAGGGGAAGGGTTGTTCTTTTGCTTGGTCAAAGCTCTAAAGTTTGCAACTGATAGCTATCCAACATCAGTGGTTGTAGTGTGTGAATCAGGATCCCAATAGAATCCTCCCAATCTGTCAAATCTGTTCCATCTCTGCCTTTCTGTAGCAATGTCAAGCTAGTAGAATTTGAAGTTTGGTATGGTCCACATGAGCATGGGTGGATGGAAAGTTAGGGGAAGCCAAGACTACCCCTGAGTTCTCCCAATCTAAATATACCTATTAATCCTCTTTAGTGTTGCAACATAATTGTGGATAGAATGAGGCTTAGCTTGCTTCAGCTCATTAGATAGACTATTCTGTCTTTGTGATAGATATCTTCTCATGGTTTCCTCCTTTGTTGCTGTCTTTACTTCATACTCACTGTAAAATACCTCAATCCAAGGCATAATCATGTTGCCATAACTAGGTCTGAGAAGCATTCTGTGCCATTCTCTGTAAATATCACTTGGGTTACTTTATTCAACTCTAAGAGGCAGAGGGATATCAGACTCCAATTGTTTATAAGCTCCATGTTGTTATCCCCAACTAATCTCATTTTGTACCCAAGATATAAATGATCTCAATTGAACATCCCCAACATACAACAACATATTCCAATCATGGTCTTTTGTGACAACATAATTATGCAAATAAAATTCACATAGCAAATTCTTCATTTTAGGGGAGGCAATTCTATAAGCATTGAAAAATTCCATAGGGGTGTCAATAGAAGGATTCAAACCTGAGGCAATCCTCGACAACTTAAAAGAGAGATACTTCTCTTTCAGGAGCAGAGCATAGACCCTTGGAGAGGTCCTACATTCCAAAATCTGTGGTGCCAAAGCTGCCATATCATCTACCCTCTGCTTCAGGGTGGCAATTTCTGCATTTTTATCCTCAATCTCTTCATCCTTCTGAATTTTCTCCTTCAATTTTCGTTTTTCCTTTCTCCATTCTTCCTCTCTTCTTTGTATTTCTCTCCATAAATTTAAAATTGTTGCATGTATTGTAAAACCAGGAGGATTATGAATGCCTACCGGTCTTTTTGTTGATGGCGGCTCCTGATATGGTACTATCTGCATGGACTCGGGCTGTCCAGTTATCTCTGGCTGTAGGGGTGTTGTTTCTTATTTTACCTCTTGCTGTAGGGACTCTTGTTCTTGTTCTTTCTATGGCTGTAGAAACTCCTACTCTAGTTCTAGTTGTTGCTATAGGACATCCTGTTGCAGGAATTTTTGCTAATGGACTTCTTGCTCATGCTGCAGGAAGTCCTGACTTTCCTCAAACTCTTCTGCAATGTTAGAAAGATCAACCAGTGTTATATTTGTTGTTCTCCTGAATATGTCTTCTTCTTCTTCAACATTCTCCTACTCCATTGAAGCTTCAGGGTCCCAATGTGAGGTCTCACCAGGTTTAGGGCTTTCTTGTGGAGGCATACCAATCATAGGCCCAGTTGGTCTTGATTTCCTGGGAGGTTTCTCACGCTTTCTTTTGGCTGCAGGATGAACAGTGTCAACCTTTCTCTTTTTGGAACTTGGCACCTCTCTTTCTATAGGCTATGTTTTGTCCTTTCCTTTTCTCATTTCTACTTCTCTTTTTTGTGCCCTAGTTTTCATTAGGGTCTCAAGTGGAATGTCATCATCAGAATCAGAGGAATAACTTTCTTTTTCTGAGTGCTCTGTTTCAGAAGAACTAATTTATATGGTTTCTTCTGCTACAAGAGGATTTACACTAGAGTCATCACCAGAGGTTGAAGCACTAGGAATGGATTCATCTGTGCTTATTCTCTTACTAGACCTATGGGATTGAGGTAAAGCCCTAGGTTGCAAGTGCTCAGGTCTAATTTGATCAACATTTATAAAAAATTTCCAAGTTATTGAAGGTACATCATGCAAAGACTTTTCAACTAGCAATTTAATTAGGCAATGGTGGGAAACAAAATTATCCCTACCTTTTTGGGTCTTGGCTGCCATGATTGAGAGAAGATTGTACAACACATTGGGCACATTCATCCTCCTTCCGTGCCTCATGTGATTCAAAAGCTTGAAGTGTACATAATATAAATTTGATTGGCGACCCTCACAAGTGATGTATTTGATAACATACACAGCTATCTGCTTCCATGGCTTGGGCAGAGACATTCTCTTTGCACCTTGTTTATCTATGCTCAATGAGGGGTCGTTCGGCTCTGTAAACTCGGCCCTGGGTGATCTGACATCTCTGGAGGCAAGGTAATTTTTTCCATCAGCTGGTAACCCTATGACCTTTGCAATTCGTTCCTCTGTTGCCACAACTTCCAACCATTTTACTATGGACCTTCTAAAAATGTCTGGGAAAATTCAAGGGAAATGCTTTCATCAAAGCCATCCAATTTCAAGAAGTAATATGCCCATCCGTAGTTTCTAAATTTAGCCAGGCATTGTGCATCCTACAATAAAATGTCATGCATCATGGGTTCATTTCAAATTAACCCACCTTCCATTTTTTACAATCAAACAAATGCTCTACAACTTCTTTCCTACAATTCCCGTATGAAAATCAAGCTCACTTTCTTGCAGTACTTGCTAAATTTCCAGTGCCAATATCGACTGAATTTTCTTTTCTTTGTTTCACCTTTTTGCTTGCAACTCAAGATTATGACAGGGAAATAATGGAAAGAAAATGAGCGATAAAAAAGGGAATTATGATGGGAAGAAATGGTGGCTGCAGTTATTGTCACTTCACACATGCAAGCCATCCTCTCATTCGGATTTCAAATCACCTCATTTTAAATTTTCTGACGTAGCCTAGTATGAATTGACACATGAATAATAAATTCACAAAATATTTGCATCTTTTTCTTTCCCCTCCCCCCAACCTAAATATGGACATGTGTCCACACACACAAGATGGGAGTGGTGATTTGATAGGGAATGATGATATTTATGTGAACTTCTATACTAACATACAGTGATTAAATGAACACACTTAAAAGATGATTAAATATAGCAATTAATGCGCACATACCTGAATATGTGGAAAATTTTCTACAAAGATTGTGGAGAAAGTATCGCTCGCCTTGTGGGAATAAATTGAGCAATTAATGAAAATGAAGTGGAGTGAGGTGGAATGAAGTAATGAAAGAGAGAGAAAGGTGGTGATGGATGGGTGGATGGGAAGATGGATGAAGAAATGGACTTCCACATAAGTGAAAGTATTTATTATGAGAGAGTACGTACCTTAATTAGCCAGAAAGAGGGATGCTAGGTCCATTGCCTTCGACTGCAAGAAACTCGGGTGCTGAATGCTGGGTGAATTGCTACAGGAACTCTTCTTTAGAAGCTGGCTTGTGGTATAGTCTGAGGCGATGACCATTGACAAGTAATTTAAACCTGATAGGGTCAATGGTAGTAAGCTAGACAACTCCATTAGGAAAGACCTTAGCAACTTCATATGGTCCTAACCACCTTGTCTGCAATTTTCCTGCATTGTCTTGGTATCTTGAGTCATAGAGTAGGGTCCAATCTCCTGGTTGGAATGTCTTGTCCTTGATAAATTTTTCATGCCACCTAATTCTCTGATTCTGCACCACTTTTGTATACTGCAGGGCGACTCTTCTTATCTCATCCAAAGCATTAAACTGCATAATTCTTTCTCTTTGTGCCTCAGAAATGTCCATCCCCAAATATACTATAGTCCGCAAAGTTTTATATTCAAATTCAATTGGCATCATAGCTATTTTTCCATACAACAACTCAAATGGGGTGAAGCATGTAGTTGTTTTCTAGGTTTTCCTATAGGTCCAAACAACTTCTGGTAATCTATTTGCCTAATCCTTTCTATGAACAACTACTGTTTTAGTGAGAATGGCTTCAATCTCTCTGTTGGTCACCTCAACTTTGCCATTAGCCTATGGATGATAAGGAGTAGACTTCCTATGCCTTATGTTGTACTCATTAACCAATGCTGCAATAAGATTTGATGTGAATTGAGCTCCTTGATTAGTCACTATTTCTCTTGGGACTCCATATCTTGTGAAAATATCCTCGTAAAGAAATTTTGCAACCTTGTTATCCCTTGCATGCTTCATAGCCTTAACTTCTACCCATTTTGTCACATAATTAGTGCATACCAATATATAAGACTTACCATTTGATGGAGGGTCAATTGGTCCCAAAAAATACAATCCCCACTTGTCAAAGGGAGTGATTACTACTTGAGGGCATAGTGGCATCTCATCGGACCTGGTTGGTCTGCCCATTCTTTGAAATCTATCACATTTTCTGGTATACCTTCTTGCATCCTTGTGGAGTGTTGGCCAATAATACCCCGTGTTCAAAACCTTCATTGTTTTCCTCTTGGATCTAAAGTGTCCTCCACATGGTTCATTGTCGCATGCATGCAAAATGTCATATGTTTCATCTTCTCTCACACACCTCCTCATGACATGGTTAGGTCTAGTATAAAACAAACATCCAACAATCCAAGAGAAAGGAAAAGATTTTTCAATGAGTGCCCTTTTCTCTTTTAGAGAGAAGTGAGAAGGAACTCTACCTGTGACCAAGTAATTGGCTATGTCCGCATACC
Source organism: Sequoia sempervirens (assembly GCA_007258455.2). NCBI lineage: Eukaryota > Viridiplantae > Streptophyta > Pinopsida > Cupressales > Cupressaceae > Sequoia > Sequoia sempervirens. Next base: position 93,680,413 of record VDFB02000003.1, read on the forward strand.
AGGGTGTTTGTACACCGAGGGATAATAAATGCTCATCAGGAAAAGAGTCATCTATGGGTTGATTGTCTTATGATGTAGTTAGCCTTGAAAGAAAATCTGCAACAACATTGGCCTTCACTAGCTTATCCACAATGGTTATATCAAACTCTTGCATCAACAATAACCACCTTACCAATCTACCTGTGATCAAAGGTTTATTCATGAGATATCTAATGGCTGCATGATCAGTGTGTACAAATATTTGGTAGCATGTTATGTAATGTCTAAATTTGTTCAATGAATAGATGTCTGCCAACATTTCTTTTTGTCACTGTATAATTGAATTAAGCTCCTTGTAAATTTATGCTGACAAAGTAAATAACATTTTCAACAGCTCCTTCTTTATGTCCTAAGACCGCTCCTGTGGCATAATTTGATGTATCAATGTGAATGTGGAAAGGAAGCTCCCAATTAGGCCCTTTGAGTATAGGAGCATGAGTCAAGACTGCCTTCAAGTCAGAAAATGCCTTGTCACAAGCTTCAGTCCATTGAAATTCAACATATTTAGTGAGAAGAGTGTACAATGGTTCTGCTACCTTGCTGAAATCCTTGATGAAATGCCTATAATATCCTACATGACCCAAGAAACTCCTAACATCCTTTTGTTTTGCAGGTGTGGGTAGATTTGTGATTACCTCAATTTTTGCAGGATCTACTTGAATTCCTTTGTGGGAGATGTAGTGGCCAAGAACTACACCCTCTTGCATCATCATGAAGCACTTTTCACTATCTAAGGAAAAAAATTGGTCTTCACATCTCTACAGGACCCTTCTGAGATTTTCCAATGCTTGATTAAAATCAACACCATAAGTGGTGAAGTCATCCATATAAATCTTCATGCAATCATGAGAAATATTTGAGAAGATGCTAATGACTGCCCTTTGAAAAGTTGCAGGTGCATTGCATAAGCTAAATGGAAGCACAAAATAGGCATAGGTTCCCCATGGACAAGTAAATGTAGTCTTCTCTTGGTCTTCTAGTGTAATTTGGATTTGGTTGTAGCCGCTGAACCCATCTAAAAAAGAGAAGTATTGCTTTCCTGCAAGTGTGTCAAAAACTTGATCAATGAAGGGTAAAGGAAAGTGATATTTCTTGGTGGAAGCATTAAGTTCCCTATAATCAACACAAACTCGCCATTTCCCTCCTTTCTTGGGCACAATCACCAGTGGAGACACCCACTGACTGTCTGAAATGGGGTAGATAAATCCTGCATCTAGTAATTTCTGCAATTCTCCTTTCACAATCTCTCATAGTACAGGGTTAATTCTTCTTTGTGGCTGTCTTACTGTGGTGCAATCATCTCTGATGTAAATTCTGTGTGTACAAAGTTTAGGATCCAAACCCTTCATATCATGATAATCCCATGCAAATGCATGTTGATGGGTCCTTAATAGGTTTTCCAATAACAATTGTTGTTCTTCATTTAATTTACTATTAACATTCAAATATTTTCCTTCTAACACATGGAATTGTGTAGTTAACTCTATCATAGCTGCTTTATTAACACTTGGTACCTTTAGTTCATATGGCAGAAATGTATAAGACATACCTGTTGCTGCAGGAAGTCTGTCTATATGAATAGTGGTTGCAGGAAGAGCAGGCATAAGTGTCTTGACTAGAGTAGTAGAATGAGAAGATGATGCTTCCTCCACTTCATAATGGTTTTGAATGATGTTAGCCAATACTTCATCCTCATCTTGGAGCTGCATGAAAGAGCTTCTACCTAGCATCATAAGCTGCGCCACAAAGTTAACTTCCTTAGCCTCTTCACCAACATGTGGCCATATGGTATTATCTTCATCATGAGATGGTTGAGCAGGCAGATAAAGAACAATCTTTTTAGTGTTCCTCCCATCTGAAATGGTCATGTCACCTGACTGACATCTAATGTATGCATCTGTAGTTGCTAACCATGGCCTTCCAAGAATAATGGGATACCTGCCTAGTGTGGCTTTAAGAGAAAGAATCATAAAGTCTGTTGGGTACTCCCAGGAGTCTAAAACTACCACAAGATCCTCCACTACACCATCAGGCTTAACAGTAGAGCTATCAACAAGCTGCAGGACAAGAGTGGACCTCATACTTGTGATATTTAGTTGCTGCAGGATGTCTTTGGTCATTACATTTATTGTTGCTATTAAATCAATCATAGCATTCTTCACTTGGATCCCATTTATGACAACTGCTACCATAGGACTGCCTAGGTCATTATACTTGGGAATAGTCACTTTTCCCAGCATGATGTCAACTAGCTGGCCCACCACATGAACTATAGTTGGGTCTTTCTTTTTCCTACTTGGCTTCTTGAGACAAGCTTCCTCGATTAGTTGTTCGTAGATTGGAACATCCTTTATGACCTGGAATAGAGGTATCTGGACACATATATGCTTCAGTTGGTCCAAGATATCAAAAGTTGTATCCTCTTTTTCTTCCTTCTTCTTGGCAACTTCCAATCTCTGGGGAAATGGTGGCTCTTGTTTAGTTTGCTTGACTTGGATTGGTTCAGGATTTTTAGGTATGCTAGGCTGAATGGGATCATTTAGAGGTTCCTCTTCCTCTTCCACATGGAGCTCAATGATAATGGGCTTGGAAGGGGCCGGTAGAGTAGTACCTAAATGCAAGTGGATATCACTTACACTCACAACATATGCATAAAATTGATTTGAATCAACAGAGTAGGCAGGTTGTTGTTGTGGTTTGTTATTTGGACTGGGTGTGGGTTGACCTGGTAATTGAGTGGGTTTACGTGCATTTGAGTTGGGATTAGTGGGTGGAGGAATTATAGCAGGCTGCTAGGGCTGAGAAGGTGGCTGCATGTAATTGGTTGTTTGAGTAGGCCATTGCTTCCCTCGTCTCCATTGATTTGTTTGCTGCCAATTTCCTAGAGGTGGCTGCCAATGTCCTTGAAATTGTTGCCAATTCCCCTGAGGTTGTTGCCACTGGGGTGGAGAACTCTAATGACTGAACCAAGAATTTGGAGGGTTACTCCAAGGATGTGGTAGATATCCTCCATAATTGGGTGGATATGGGGGCTGCCATTGGTTACCAGCGGAATAGGAATTAAAATATGGCCCAACATAGGATAGTGGATCGGGTGGCATACCTTGCCTTGGAGCCCAAGGCTTCCTTTGTACAACATAGTAGACTTGGTCTTATTCAATTTGGATTGGCTTGAACTTAGGTGGAACTTGTTTTCTTTCAAGGTTAGCTACCATCTTACATCTGCAGTCCTTCTTCTTTTGTCTACAGTGGGGGAAATACGTTGTCAACATTGCCTTTGCCTCTTCTTGCTTCTTCTTGGACTGAAGTGTATCTAGCTGAGTAGTTAGGTTATTGATAATGTCTTGCTTGAAGTCTTCCAACAAATGAGTAATCTCCATTCTTGAGACTCCACTGGTATTTGACTTACCCATGGAAGATTGGTAAGCTCTCCCTTTCTTTGAAGCTGCCCTAGAGTAGTTATGGCATATTTTCTTGATATCTTCCCAAGGGACTTGGGAAATATCTCCTCCTCCCATGAGGTCCAAGGCATTAGTGAAGCTATCATTTATTCCTCTTAAGAAAAGAAACTTTTGTGAGTCTTCATTAAGTGTATGATGTGGAGATTTTTGTAGGAAAAACATAAACCTTGCAATATAATCTTCCAGGCTCTCATCTTCCTTTTGTTGCATCCTGAAAATATCACCTCCTCTCATGTCACTGCCTCTACAATATTCCTTGTATTTCTCAAGGAATTTTGTCTTCATGTCTTCCCAAGTTTCCACAGTATCTCTGCCTAGGCTCATGAACCATCTTAATGCAACCTATTTCAAAGTGGTAGGAAATAGCTTAAGCCTATGGGCATTAGTAGTATAATCATAACTCCTGTAGAGTATGTCAAACTCAAATAGAAAGGTGTCTGGATCTTCTGTGACAAGTCCAAAAAAATATTTTAGTGCTGAGGCAGGAATGTTCTTGATGTTGTCAACTTCATTCTGATGGAAAATGGGGAAAGGAAAAGCTGGTTGGTTAGGTTTGTTCCTATTTGCATCGCCCATGCCTGCTTGATGTTGTTCCAAAAAAAAGGGGTTCTCAAGCTGATTTTGATCTTCAGAGGAGACTTCAAAACTAGTCAGATCAGGATATGCATCAGTAAAGGGGTGTGGATCTTCTTCTTTGCCAGGTAGATTCTAATAGTCAACTAGCTGGAATGGATTAGGATTGTTAGGAAGAAATCTCCCATAAGCATCCCTTCTCCTTCATCTATGCATGTAGTGTCACTCACTATCAGTCAGCTCACACAAAGAATTGATAAAGAATAAGGGGGGTCATTACATCCTAAATGAGGATATGCTAAGAACAACTTCCAAAAACACTACAACAAGGAAAACTACCAATGATTCCAAAAGACTCCCTAGTTTGACACCATCCCCGATAATGATGCCAAAAATGTTGGCCTCCTACAATGATCTCAATAACTAAGCCTTTACAAACGTGATTCGGAGATTGAACATCTAACCTGAATAGCCATTTCAACCATCATGAAGGTGCATTTAACTTGTCAACCCAGGGACGTGAACTTGAAATGGGTAAACATAGTATGTGCATTAGGAACTCAAAGTAGCCATTATATTCTACAACTAAGGAACACACAATATTGAAAGTAAATTGCTTGAAAAGGAATGAAACAAATGTTGAACATCGATTAATGACTATGCTAAGTGAAAATGCATAACAAGAACGAAAATCTGAGCAATAGACAAGACACTACTCTACTTGCTTTGGCTGCAGGAACAGTCACAAAATGAAATTCTAGTGGCTGTAGGAACAATCAATGCCAGATTTCTAACTAAGTACTAAACAAAAAATAATACTAATCTAATGCTAAACTAAGAAGAGGGATTACTCACCAAGTGATCCCCCTTGGATAAGTATCCTCTAAAACTAATGAAAACTCAGATGCTCGAACTCATAACTTTATTTTATTCACTGTGAATTATGCATACAAGAGAGTAATGTATCTGTATTACTGAAAACTAGAGAATGCGAGTACAATATTAAATTGTGCAACCCCAAAGGAGCATCAAATCATTATTTATACTAATCAGCTAAACGTGATAGTCAACTCCATGACTGGGAGGACGCCATTTAAGGAAAACATGGAAAGTGGAGCGATGGCAGTTACACATGCATAGAATTTGGTCAGACATGCAGGTCCAAACGCATATCCAGCACAATAGTAATTCCCATGCATGCTCGATCATTAAAGTCCACTACAAGGTGGTTACATTTAGTTGCATGAAGAATCTTCTGTCGTCGGCTGCCTTTGACTTGGAGCGATTCCTCAACTGGACGTTATGGTGCATGCCAAACTGGCGGTGTCTTCCTCAACTTGGCGTATTAAATTTGCATGGTAAGGTCACTACGCATAATAACTGTACTTCATCTATAACCACTCTAAGGAACATTCATTAACCACATGCAAAATCAATATAGATAATACATGTATTATGCCAAATGTCATTAAAGCTCGCAAAGATAGGATTAAGTCCACTGTCAATAGTTTGAGGGAAATATTATGAAAATACCAACATTTAACATTAAATTCCATGACATCTTCCAACAAATAAACTATAGATTCTACCCAAAATTGGACCAAAAACTAGGCTCATCAAAACCCTTATTACAATAATTCCAAAAAAAGCGGCAAGAGGAAGCATACAAATGTGATTATTATACTTCCTTGAATATCAAAAGACAACCATGGGGACATACAATTACATGAATATACATTACAATAATCTTCCTACACTATTACAAGGTGCATCCATTCATTTTTAGCTTAGAAATTTAATGTTTTAAGTCTTGGAACAACTTGCATATTATACTAGACTATAAAATTGGGTTAGTGACCAACCCCTTGAATGAATAAAGAACTTCAATATATAGATTGGCAACCTAGGTAGTCGATTTGTGAAGAAGAAAGCATGAAAATTTGATTTTGTAGAGATCACTCATGCTTCAATTGTTATAGTGATAAATATGGTGTACCAAATTTACCCCTTTGATATTTACAAATATTTGGAACTTTGATAGAATCATCCTCTATAATTTTTTCTTACCTCTAAATATTGATAGTGAGTGTATTCCTATGCAAAGATAAGGAAATCACCCAAAAAATCTACTAAAATAGTGGCCTAGAGATGGCATGTCAATCATCAGGCTTTGCAATCTCAACTGATGCAATTAGTTAGAGTATGTGCAAATCATCATTCTCCTTTTGATTCATGTCAACTACATGAATGATCTCTAGGTACTATTGAATTTAATCTAGTACTTTTAATGCCAAATTAGGTCATTAATGAAGCTTTTAATCATCCAAGAGGGTAGGTGGGGTTTGTTGCAAAAAATGGTGGGGTTTTAGACTATTGGTGGTTGAGGTAAGCTTGTATCATATGTTAGGATTAGAGTGTTAGGGAAATTCATTCTAGAGAGGAGGAAAGGGGAAAAGATGATAAGGGAATCTTGACAAACGAAAGGCTTTTTGGGATGTTAAGATTGGGGGCCAAGAATACATCTAAGAAATAATAACACAAGGATCAACTAAAATTTTGACTCTAGTTAGTTGTATAGAGAAAATCCATGGGTACTTGAATAAGGAATGGTCAAAATTTCAACTCTAGAAGACTTATTTTTTTTGGTGCAATAGATTAGGATTCATAAATGGAGATGTGATAAAATAGATGCCAAGATAAGCATGGATGTATGGGGAAGTCCAAAAGGATGATACTAATACAAAGGAATGGAGACTTTTATAGGATATCATGTGTCTAGCACTATGAAGAACTCATACCACATGCTAGGAATGATATAGGGGTATGAGAAAGTTCAAGACTCTTAAAAGAATTTCAGAGGGACTTAAAGAAGAAATGAAAACTTTCAAGAAAGGTATGCAAAGGATGAAGATTTTGACAAGGACACAAGGACATAAAATTTTGAAACACCAAAAGACAATGTTGATCATGTTTTCTACACAATAACAGCCAGACAGAATATGATATCCTATCTCTCTTGAAAGGTAAATATCTATCGGAAAGCCTCAAGAGATAACCCCAAGGTCTCTAATGTCAGGTCTTGACAGTGCATAAACAACTCAGTAACAAAATGTGAAAATGCTGGTAATCACAATGGGACCTTACTACGAGCAAATACTGAATCAATTTTATTAGATCTAACAATCTGATGATGCTTCAATCCTAGATTTAACCCAATAATCAAAGAAATAAAAAAGGATAAGGGTTTCAGAGGGAGTTCTAAATCTAATACTACTCCTAAGATTAACAATGAAAGCAACCAATACTCAAAATGAACCAATCCTTCAAAACTAATTTCTACTTGACCAAGATAAATCTTCAATCTCACAAAAAATAGTGCAATCTTTTGAGGCATTAAGATTTTCAAATTGTAAACATTCATTCAGATAACCCTATTGCAGTTAAAGTGAAAAAATCCTCACAATTGAACTTAAGCATACGAAATATCAAGTCCAGGCTAACTTTGCAAAGCAACTAACAATCAATTGGTTGCGAAAAGTATGGACTGAAGGATTGTTGCAACATTTAAGTATTGAATCACAAGCATTATTGAATCAAATCTAATCTAAACATTAACCTTCTCAAAGCAACTTTAAAGATGGAATAACTGGAACCATGCGAAACAAAAGAAACAAGTATGGCACCAAATCACAATGTCATTTCCTGTATTCAAATTGTTCACTGTAGCAACAATTCTAGCTTTCTGTTACAATATTTGCTTGAGGGAAGCTACCTGCTAACTTACTCTACTTCTAACTAGCTCTGCTCTATGTTCTAGTTACAAATTCTTATCTTCTAACTATTTCTAACTGTTCTAACCCTTTACAAAGAGGCCAAATGCCCAATATATAGAATTCCCGGAAATCCCGTCGGCCAGGCAAGGGTTTCACAGCAATAACTCGGCACAACCACCCGGCCAAGACAATCTTTGGAATGAGTCAAACTGGCAATAAATGTACATCCGATCCAAATCGGCCTGAGATCCGCTATGCAGCTCGGACGATGCGTGGGAAGATAATAGGGAAGCACAAATTGTGTCATAGCCTATCATTAGCTCTCTTCCCCATCATCCCCGCGCCGATCTGACTCCTCATGTAGCTTCAAGAATGCTGCATCTAAGTCGGCCATAGGTGGTACTAGCAGAACCCTAAGTCGCCTCTCAATGGACGCAATCTCATCCCTTGAGTGTTTGACCAACCTATCCCAGTCTACCTTATATGTCACATGCTTATCAATAACTGTGAGGTAGGTGGCCGCATCATCCAGTTGGTGCTCGAAAATAGAGCCATCATCAAGTGGTGCATACACATCATGCCACCATTCTCTCAACTGTTCCAGGCTCAGGTACTTGGGCACAATCTTCCTTCTTCCTGTCATGATTTCAAAGAAGGCAATGGAACCATTGTAAACCCCAATTAAGGTGTCATCAATCTGCCTCCCTTGTTTGTGAATCTTTTTCAGCACCTTCTGCCTAATTTTCAATGCCTCGAACCATTCCCACGGTTCAATAGCTCTAGAAGAAGGAAGGATTCCGTCACTCACCAATCTTTCCCAGGTGTACTCCATTAAAGTTCTGGTTTTCTGCAGAAGGAGGTTCGTATCCTCCTTATCTTGTACTAACACCTGTTTCAACCATTCAGTCGCCATGATAGCATCCTTCCCTGTTGACAGAATTTCCTTAATAGCTTCGTCACCCTTTTCTTGCACTCCTTTTAGCCAATTCACAGTGGCAAGGGTGGAAGCTTTCATCTTTTCTAGCTCAGTTATGGTCTCCTAAGGCAGAGGATTAGTAGTAGAGGAAGAAGGATTAATGGCCTATAGTGGCTTCATCAATTCCTCCAAGCACTTCTTGAGGTTTTCATTTGCTTTCTTTAGTTCCTGCTTGGTTTTCACCTCCCTTCTCAATCTATCCACCATAACTGCACTGGAGACCTCATAGTCCTCAATATCCTGCTTAATTGATGTAGGCCCAAGATTAAAAGTCTATATATTATAATCATTTCCAGCCACATCGTCTCTGTCTTTGTCTGGAGCAGGGGTGGCGATGTGAACAACCTTGTTATGTGCCTCATCCCTTTCTACCTTCAAGATCACTCTAGCCTTTTTCTTACCTTTATCTTTTCCAATTACAGCTAGTAGTGCATCCCAATTCGGTGGACTGTCCTCTACCACAACTTGTTTTCTCCTTATTTCCTTTTCCAGCCACTCCGGAACAATGGGCTCCAATTGCACTTGACTTTGCTCTATTTCTTCTTGTTGATCTTCATGTGCCTCCTCACCCAAATTCTATTTCTCGGGAGTCCCATCCTTATCACTTTCCTCCTTGGTGTGTTCCTCCTCATGCTTAGGTGACATGACCTTTTTTGCTTCTTCTTCCCTTGGAGGAGACTCAACTACCTCATTCCTAATTGGTGACTCTGCATATGTAACCAAGGGAGATTGCATTATCCTTTCGATTTCTTCCTCTGCACCGTGGAGTTCCCCTTCATGGAATTCCTCACCCTCAGTATCTGGATGATCATCAACATCCTTTGTCTCACCTGGTTCACTCTGGGTTTCATGAGCGGGAGGCACATCATCATTCTGCTCATCATGAGAAGCCACCGGAGGTAGGTCAGCCTTAGGCACACTGTCCCTGGGAGAAGGAGTCCTAGACCTCCTTGCATACACTTTGGCCTTCTCCTCTGAGCTTTCAAAATTTATCACTGGTGGGGCAACTTCTTCCCCAACCTTGGAGGCGGCCTTCTCTGATAGTTTGACAATTCTTTTTCTCTTCGGCATAGGAGCATCAACCTCAGGACTCTGCTCGGACTTCTTAGTCCTTGTTCTCTTCTTGGCCTTTGGCCTCCTCTGTCTTTATGCTCCATGGACTTCTTCCTCCTGAACACCTTTAGATTTAATTTTGACAGGAGAGTCTAGTTTACCTTTATCTCTGGGATCCTGCTCGGTGGATTCTTCAGAAGTGGAGTGGGAATCTAAGTCTCCCATCAGGTTGTACGTGCACTTCACTCCTTTATTTTCCAACTCCCATACCGTGTGTTTGAACCACATTTTAGTGAATTTGAGGACTGGATCCATCAATTGTTCCAGTTCCGTCCTCTCCTCTTCCAACCAATCCACATCACCAATTGGTTTTCCCCTTACCGCTTCATAGGCATGATCCTAGATTAAGTTCCCATCATCTTCCAATTGATCAAGAACTGTCCTTACATTATACAATCGGACCACATCCACTGGAAGCTGAGAGAATTTCTTCTTTCTGACCTCATATTCATCACCACAATTGGCCCAGTAGTCCTCTAAATCAACCTTATGACTATATTCTCTACTAGCCTTCTTTTGAGCTTCTCCCGTGATGTCAAATCTGAATCTCTCAGAGTGGAAAGACAAGCCAAGAGTACTCATTTCTTCTTCTGAAGCTTGGGCTGAACCAATGGAAGGACATACTTCTCCAGTGCCAATCCTTAGGGGAAAATCCCTGCCAAATCTTGTATTATGCTTGTCCTTCTTGACAATGGCATCAAAATCACAAATCTGCCTTGTGAATTCCAACAATATGATGTGATCAGTGGGATACCTTGGAAGTCTATATGGGGGCCTTTGGTAGCCGTCAATCTGAATGTAGGAGAAGGTTGGGAACTAGATGAACCACGCTCCATACCTCTTGATGAGCTCCTTGGCTTGATCCGAAATTCTAACATGCTCTGCCTCTTGAAACATTCTGGTAATATGCATGGTAAATGCATCATTGGCCCTCCTGTAGTTTGAACCTCCCCAGTGCAACTGAGGGAAAACTTCATAAATAATATCCTGTCCGAAAATTCCTTTTGTATCTAATACCCTGTAGGGATGGAACCTAGCCAGCCCATAGACCAGATATGAGGTCATTGTGAAGGTTTTTGTCTGCAACACATTGGACAATTGCTTATGAATCACTTGACTGATGACCCTTGCCTAATGGTAGTTGATATTTTCTCGTTCCATTCTTGCAATCGCATGGCATATCCAATTCTCAAATGTACCAGCACTCCTCAATCCAAGCACCCTGCTAAGAAAGGTGATGGCATCATAGTACTCCTTCTTGAATTTTGCTCTGTACAGTTGTTTAGGCAACTTGGAATAGTGGGACTTGGGCTTCTCCAGCCAGGAGTTGATTAGCTGCTGTGACTTCACAGTCTGGTCATCATAGAACTCCTGAGCTACCTCAATGGCGAATCCCACCACATGAGATCTATTTGGCATGTCGAAGGTTTGGGAAATGGAGATTGGGTTGAGATTGGAAACAACTCTCCCTTGAGGAAAAATTATCCTCTGTGTATCCTAATCATAGTGCCTTGCGCACTCAAGGACCAGCTCATAGCATTGCACCATAGAAGGGAAACCAACAACATGCGACAATCCTGATTCCATCATTCTTCTAGTCACCAAAGGAAGATCCTCGGACGCCATTCTTGCTTTAAACTCCTCATAGTCCCAAAGGCCAACATTGGTATCAGTGACTTCTGACCAGACATTAGTAATCTTGCTTTCAGGAACCTTGCTCTCGATGTCCAGCTTGATCCTCTCGGCATCAGACAATGAGGAACCAACTTCCATTTTGCTTGATTCAGCCTACATTCAACATGAAAACATAATGAAAACCACAGGAAAGCAAGGTTAATCCATCAAAACACAACTGGAATGCATCTCTCATAGTCAGGGTGTCATTAAAATTCATATAAAATCGCCATAGCAAATTTTGGGTTTCAAGACCATCCACAGAATCTGAGCCAGAGAGAAATTTGAGAAATTCCGGACCGATCGGATTCCAGTGAAAAACCCAAGAAACACCTACTTAATCATCAAACCTGATCATTTTTAATCAATAAATCACCTGAGAGATTCAAATATGACATGAAATAATCATCAAATGCATCACCACTTATAAACGGATTCAATTATTTCATGTTCCTTTATGTTTAACCAAACTTTGGGGAAATCCGTGAGGGACGGATTTCTGCGAAAAACGAGTCAGATGGGAGTCTTCGGAAAATTAGGGAAATGACGGATTTCGAAGAAATCCGGTACTAGCGGACATCCGCGGTCAAGGAAAAGCTTCAGACCAATGGGAATTCCCAGAATGAAAGCTTTGACAAGAGTTATGAGCTCACCGAGAAGTCTCGGCGACTTCCAGGAGTTACGCTGAAGGATGAAATTAGAATAGGTTTCGCCAAGAGTCAATTGTTTCGATGTAATCTCTTGGCGAAAAGGGACATAGCAAACATATTGGTATGAGCCAAGGGTGGTCGGGGTAAGGTCTCAGCGAATTCATCTTGTCTCACCGACCATCAGAGTTCAAACAATCACTTCGGCCAGACTCAAATTTTTGATATGAGGTCCCAACGAATGCGTTATGTTTCGCCGATGAAGAGTTCCATCGGCAAAACCTCTTGCCGACATTATGAAATCACCCCGACAGAAGATCAGGGCTCGCCAAGAGAAAAGTTTCGCTATGAAGTCCTGGAGAATGTTAGGAGTCTCGTCGAAAGCGAAGATTTCGACAAGAGGAGGGAGCTCGCGGTAAGGTGTCAGCAAAGCATGAATGTCTCCCCGAAGCACGAATGGATATCGGCGAAGCTACGGGGGCTCGCCATGAGCTCTTGCTGACTTGAGCTTGTCTTTCTGACAAAAATATTTTCGGCATGAGAATTATAGTGTCCTGGCGACTAAATATCAACTCACAAAGGGCTCCAGCAAAAGCGAAAAGTGCTTGGTGGGAGGTCTCGCCGAAGGACGGATGTCTTGGAAAAGCAAATGAATATCGGTAAAGCTACTAGATCCTGCTATGACCTCTTGGCGACTAGGACTTGTCTTGCTGAAAGTGAGTATGAGTAAGCGTGTCGATGAGACATCTCCTCGTGGGGTGAGGTCTGGGCGAAAGTAAAATGTCTCGCCGACTGATATGCATGAAGGATTTCATCGGTGTAAAAATGATAGTGTCACAGCAATTCAACATGAACCTAGGAAGACCACTTCGGCGAACCCCAAGGTGGTCGATATGATATCTTAGCGAAAAGGAATGGTCACAACGAAGGGAATCCAGAAGGGACGGAGAGTCCCAATTTCATCCAGACATTGAACCAACTAAGGATTCTGAAAAGTCTAACTTAGGGCAAGTCGGGGACGGACCTCTCATGAATTTTCTTTGTATTCTAGGTCAATCCTAAGATGAAATCACCTGATATGGCACTGCCCTAGGTCCGAACCCTACTCATCTACCATTAGCGCACAGGAACGTTCAGAATTTAGTCATTTCAACTGTTGAATCATCACTAGGGTTTACTAATTATTCTCAGGCAAGATTCATTAAAATGTAGATGGACACATGAACTCAAAACTCGCCTAGGAGATGACAAAGGATGCAATACTGACCAACCCTAGCACAAAATAGACACATACGCAGGAATTCAAATACCAACGTGCCATTCATAATTCAATTCAAAGTAGAGCAATCATACACATACCATTATGAAGTAGGAATTGACCTCAGAAGTAGCAAACGCGAAGCTCAAGGGTGGCCACAACGAACACAGGCGATAACGCACCAGAAATCACCCCCAAATCAAACAAGTCAAAGCTGAAAGTCCAAATCAAAGCCAAAAGCTCAAAGAAAAAACTCTAAGGATGCGGCTCTCAACTCAGACAATGGAAAATAGTGAGCATAATGGCGCAAAAGATCTCCGAATCAAGTTAAATACATTTCTCAGGGCACGCACGGAGCCATTAATGCAGTCGATAAGATAGCTAGAGAAGGATTTCGGGAATCCGATAACAAGGTAGAATCTGGGAAAATCCGGCCCACGTGGAAATCCACAAGGATCGAAAATCCCCGAGCAACAAGTGTCTAGCTAGAGCCCAAGCAGGATCCGGGAAAATCTGACCAGGGCGGAAAATCCTGAATCAGGGCAAAAGCCCGAAATTTATCTAGAACTCAAGATTTTCAATGAATAACCTAGAAACACTTAGGCATTCAAAATAAACAATTAAGCATGTGCCTAAGTAAGACAAAAACCCCAAAAAGAAAGGGCCAGAACACCAAAACGAGCCGAAAGAGGGTCCCTGCTTTCAGCGGGGCGTGTGTGCGAAAAAATGCACAACAGACAACACTCAAATGAATTTTATAAGGGAAAAAGTGGGTTTTTTAGGATTAGTAGGGAGGACATGTAGGTATAGATGACCACAAAATTTTGAAAGATTAAAAAAAACACCAAAAATTAAGGAAAACCCTAGAAATAACTCACTTAATTTTTTAAGGATTTTTGCATTTTTCACACTTAGGGGACCCATTTACGATATTTCATATTAGTTATAAACAATGTGTCAAAAATGACTTAGAAATACAAAATGGAAGGGACTCAAGCAAAAAGTGACATTATAGATTTGAGTCCTAACACCTATTAAGACTATACCACTATATTATATAGTCACATAGTTTAATGATATAGCATGATGTTTATGTGAAACTAAAATACAATCTATATCCTCTACACCCCAGGCATATTCAACCTCATATGCCCTCCATGTGATGTCTACTACCATGAGCTCATCAATAGCCTACCTATATTAACTAATCTCTCTAAGGTGTCTGCATTGACCACCCTACATAATCCTCCAACTTAAACTATTGTATGATTCACTTATCACACTACTTACACCTCTTTGAGATTGTAATATGCTCCCATGGACATATCTAAAGTAGTTTGGATACCCTAATACTCTAACTATACCAATACACTAAACTAGGTGTAGATACCTATACAGGTGCATCAACACACATAGAGCCCACACAAACATTGTCCCCATCTCCACCATATATATAAACCCTGCCATAAAGAATGTGATGTTCTTGTTAGCTAGCAACATGCTATTGATAACTACTATCAATACTAAGAGTACCTTTTGTACCCAATCCACACTTGCATCAATATCTAGGCCTGTCCCGTACATAGGCATGCATCCTCTCCTTACTAGTCATTAAAGAGATCTTTGGATATCCATTACCTACCAATACACCTACTCCTCATGGATCAATATCCACAAAATCCTCCACATAGCCTCTAATATCAGAGCTAAAAATTTGATGTCTTTGAGTGTCATCACTTGTCTAGTACTATTATCAAGGCCTTATCCACCATAATATTTAGTATTTATACCATGTAGCTCAACATCATTGCCTCCATCAATTCTCAATCATCCTCAATAAATATTTACATCAAAGCTAGTACTAAATATCACCTCTCCTAAGACACTATCATAGGAAATATCTACACACATGAGCACACACACCCTCACCAACTTATATTTTAAACCCATTCACAAAAAAACCCACATTTTCTACTAAACCCCAAGTCATCCCTATATTTCCTACATACTTGTGTCACTAATTAGACACTTTCACCACCCTTGGTGCCACTCTTAGGTATGCTTGTGCCATTCTTAGTTTCACCTATGCCACTCCACTTGCCTATGACACACATTATTGCACATGTGTCATTAGTACACTTGTTCCATGCATATACCATTAATAAAAATACACCACACATGCTTGCATGTGCATACACTAGGGTAGCCCTAAAACATGCATAATTGACCTATTTCCCTCTCATTAAATACCTTAAACCCCATAAAAATATCAAAAATATTATTTCACCTAGGAGGTTGATCCATCACACGTCGCTTGTACTCTCGAACCAACTTGATGTGATGTTAATCAACCAGTATGCCCTCCATTCTACTTATCTCCTCTCTCTAAAATCTAAAGCTACTTTTTCTTAACCAACAAGGTAAAAATGTAAATTTTACCCCCAACCTCCTATTTATAGGATTTCCCTCTAATTTTTATATTTTTTCACCCTAATGTTTCCCTTCAAGCCTTAATTTTGACCTCCTAAGCCATATTCCTCTTGTCAAGATCTGATCTAAGCTCCATAAATGTACTTTCCCTCTTAAGGGGGCATCCCTACCTCATACCTCTTTATCACTCCTCTGCTTAGCACCTAGGGAATCCCTTTCAAAAGTTGCTATATTTTATTTTCTTTGAAATAACATTACATAATGCCATCTCAAAGAGGGGAAAAATGTAGACACCTAAAATGCATTCTTGTATTTCTATCGTCATCACACTCGAATACATTTATTTAATTAATCAATTTGATCATTATTCTAATATAAATTAAACAAATATTGATTATTTAATTAATAAATCTACCATTATTTTAACACTAATTAAATAAATAATGTTTAACTAATTAATTCAACCCCTAAATTTATAGTCTTAATTGAATGACTCACATTTATTTAATTAAACCAATCACCCCCTCAACATTCCTCCTTAAATTAAATAAATACATAATATTTATGTAGTTCATACAAAATCCCCCTCATCATCAATTGAATAAATAAATAAAGTTTAATCAACTAACTAATAATTTTCACACTCCTCCACCACTTTGTTTAAAATAAAAAATCAACCTTGCACAAGGCTCCAAAAAGGACCCTTTTTCAATCATCACCCTCCATCAAAAAATGACAAAATATCCATCCTCCATCTCTTTTCCATATTTTTCCTAATCATGTTTACCAATCACAAGATGTCACTTGTAGGCTTCTCATTATCTCTTATAAATAGATCAACCCCCTACCTCCATTGATCAAGGTCAAATCCTATCCATCCATCATGCTAAGTCCAATTTTATAAATCTACCATTTATCAAGCCATTTCAAAGGGTTGGAATTGGATGCAAAGAAAGGTCATGATGTTGGGAGATGACATCAACTTTGAACAACATCAACCATCTTGAGCACATCTCATAGGCATCAAGGTTTATCTCCCTAATAATTTTATTTCCCTTTTCACCATTTGTGTGCAATCTTGAGCTCAATTGGAGTTGTAGGTAGGTGTAGAATATGATATTTTCTTATGCATTGTTTTATTATTTTATTTTATATTATATCATACACAAAAGGTATTTTACAATTCAATATCATGAAGGCGAGTAAATAATTTAGAATAAAAATACTAAAATATTATGACATAATTATTGATACACTCATTTGATCATTGGGATTACATAAATAAATTAGAGATAGTAACTCTAAGGCTCATATTTTCTTTGAATTATTTCATGATTACATTAGTCAAATAATAAAATATACTTACAAATCCATGAGGTGATGATAAAAACCATTCAGTAACATAATGTTTTAAATTCATCAAAATAATTTAGCCAATAATCCATCCTCACATAAGAAATCAACTCGTGATGTAGTTAGGATCATATGTATGTGTTGGACTCATGTTTTCCATTATACATATGTAGAGAAGGGCGATTTGCGACTCACGAGTTCTCTTCATTCATAGAGCCTCACAGAGCAAAATTCCCTAAACTACCTCAAGGAACAATGCAAGGGTTCTAGAATCAGAAAGAGCAAATCGCAAGGTTTTTTTGGAAAAACTAACGAGCTCTCAGCCAAAGGACGTCAGCGCGGTATATATATGATAACGCAACATGCTAACATCCTAGAGGTGCGTTGGCATCTCATATGGACCAAGAACTAAGTTTATCATAGAAAAGCAACAAAGTGACCACTGACAATCAGACCGCTAAGAACTTATAGAATATAGGAAAATAACATAATGTAATAGAACCGAAATAAAGTAAAGTAAATGATTGAGATAAAGAGAAGAGATAGAAACTTCTCACAACAACCCAAGTAATGAATCCTCTAGCATGTGAATATCTTCAATGCCTGCATGCGTAAGACTGGAGAAAATGTTGGGGTTGTATAGGGGTTTTCCTTAGTCAAACCCCCATTTTGGTGTTCCCACCTCCATGGACAACCAGATAGATAAAGAGAGAAAGAAAAGTAAGCAAATGTGATGTGATAAAAGCAATCCCTGCTCGAGGAGAACCTGTATCACAAGATATGAGTGATAAAATAAATCCCTGCTCGAGGAGGATAACCCATATCATGAAGTAGAGATGCAATAGATGGGGGATGTGCGAAATCCCAGGATGCTCGCAAGCACAAGGTAAGGGAGATAGCAGATGCAAGGCTTAAGGAAGCCAAAGGGAGAGAGCAATAGCTGCGAGAGCCAAGAGAGATGCAAAGAATATTGTGAGAGCTTGAAGGTGCTGCTGTAACAAGCTACAAAGAGCTATGCAATCAAGGTAGTAAGAGAAAGAAAAGATAGAAATGTTAGAGCCAAAGTTGGAGAGAAGTTGGAAGCACAAATGAATTGAAAAGATGGCTTTTAAAGGGAGAAGAGAAGAAAAATGAAGCTTCCTGAGCGGTTACAAGGCATCCCGAGCCGTTACCACAGACAAAATTTGCTGACAAGTGGCAAACATGCTAAAAAATGGTCGTTTGAACATTGAAATGTCGTAGGATGTTAGTGCAGCATGTGGATGTCTGCACGACACACTAGTGTCTAGACACATCATGCTACAAAATGATGAGAACGAGAAAAACACAAAGTTTGACGTGAAGCTGATGCACAAAGGTAGCTACTGAAAAGGGGTTCAGAGCATCTTGAGAGGGAAAAACAAGGCTGACGCAGGGGCTAAAATGAGCCTACACAAATACTAGGGGAGTGGACACTAAAGTGAACATAATAATGTATGTGAAATTGCAAGGGGTGCAATTTTACGACATTACAACATATTAAAGTAAAGTGCCACAAAACCATGGGTAGAGGATGTTTAAGCATATCAAATACAAGTGGTGTATGCCTAGCATATTTAAATTCATCTTTGTATTGTTCATTAGGCCTTGTATCCTATTTTTTCTCTATTAGATCTATCTTTTACATTAGTGAATCTAGGTTAGAGGAAGGGATATTCATGAGGGGAGGTTGGGAGCCACTAGGATGAGTATATGTATGAGAAATGGAATATGGATGTGTTTGATTGATATAAGTAATGGAAGTGGAAATGTGGGGAAATATGCACAAAGTAAAAAAATGTAATGAGTTGTGTGCATGCGCATGGATAGAGGAATGTAATGAGGAATAGTCATGGTAGAGAATGAACTAGTGGTAGTTATGCAAAAGTGAAAGGAGTATTAGACATAGCAGGTTGAGTAGTGATGGATAAAATAGGTATAGAGGCTTAATACATCATGTAGGAGGTGGGTGTGATGTAATGATAATTCAGAGGTAGGCCATAAAGAGGAGTAAAGGTGGAGGAAGGATGAACACCATGGGGTGGTACAATAGTGGAAATAGGGATAATGCTATGGGATGGGACAATTGTGGAAGTAGGTATAGTAAGAGAGGAAGAGAAGGTACAAATGTTAAAAAAAGAGGAATATGAAGTATTGTTACCTCTAAACGTTTGTAAGATCTCCAATCCATGTGGCTTATTGAAAATTATATTATGAATAATATGTAATAATTATGTAGGAATCATACTTATTTGCTAAAATGACAAGTTTATGTACAAAATATGATTGATTTGTGAGGGAATTATGATAATACTATTGTTCATCATCAAAATGGTTCTCAACATGAACATCTAAAAATAATTCATTATAATTATAATGGGTAGAAATAATAGGGCTAAGAGAAACACTCCTTGTCAAGGAAGATTAGGATCTTGAGTATATTGTGACATTAAAAAAATAATAAAAGGTAGGAAGATAAAGACAATATAAATTACTCACATATATAAAAAGAAGTGATATATTAGAGTAACTTGGAGTGTAATGGAAGAGAAGGTAAGTATTATCTTCCATTGCCAAGGAAGATCACTGTTGCCCCAAATACCAAAATGCTTTCTACAATGAATAGAGAGGAAGATAGGCTGAAAGTGTTGCTCTTTTTTGTGGCTCTTGATATAAATATTCTGCCTATAAGAAAATACTTAGACTAGTGGATAAAGAAAATTCGGTTTAAAAAATTAGGTGTTCATGTCACATTTTGTAGAATGGTCCAAAAAGGGTTGTTTGTAATATTCTTCAAAAATCAGGGAATTCAATTGAAATTTGTTACAAAAGAATACTAGAGCATTGGGAAATACATGTTATAGGCTATTAAATGGGATCTAGATCTAATAAAAGAAGAAATAATAGCTTTATCAAACCCTAGACGACTAATAATAAAAGACATCCCCCCTTTGTTATGGACATTTCTGCCCCAATTAGTCTCTCCTTTTGGCAAGGTTCTAAGATTAGAAGAAGCGAAGATAACACTTCTGCATATGGACACAAGGATATTTTTAGCCCTAACCCCTGACAAATATTTTCAAGATTCAATAGAAGTAGAAACCCCAAAAGGATCGATGACTTGTAGGGTTGAAATAATGGGTGGTTTGAATGCTTGTTTTTAATGCAAGTTGGAGGGGCATATTTGAAGAAAATACCCAAAGATCACTGGAATTCTGATAAAAACAAGAAAAAACTTTCAGAAGAAAAACCCTAGCTCAAATAAATTAACAAGAAAAAGGTTAATAACAAAAGATTTTATATAAATAATTCAGTTTCTTTTAGGGAAATAGATAAATCAAAAATTGAAGGCCTTGGGAGTTTAATCCCTAACTCGAGTTCAATATTGATAGAAAATGAAATGGAAAAATATTACTTGAGAAAGAGTTTAGAATCTAATAAGGCAATAAATAAATCAAATATTGAAGAAATAGGGTGTGTAAACCCTAATGAAAACATTAAAAAAATTGTTACTAGATCATAACCAACAAAGAATGGGATTGGTTCTAACATTATAGAGAAAGACTCCATAATGGATAAAACTACTCTCTTGAAAAATAGAGAGAAAAAGGGTTGTCTGAAGTAATGAATACTCTTCAAATGCCTCTTCAGGAAGTTCATCATGTCAAAAAATTACCTAATTTGAAGGAATCATTGAAACCAAAAACTAGGCATAAAAAATACCTAGGAGCTTACTCTAGAAAAAATAAGGCAAAAGATCCCTCAAAACTACACTCATGAAAATAATACTCCAAATATTTCTAATTACTATTTGAATGGCATAAAAGAATCACACAATAAAAATGGGAAACATAAAAATATTGGGGAAGGAAGAGGCACCCAACCCTCCTAGGATCTAGATTTCAAAATTGAACCAAAGCTTGAAATATTGGCAAGGTTACAATTGAAAAATTAAGGAGCCCTAAACTGCTCCTATTGTTTAAGACCACTAATGAGCAACTTACCTCTATTCAAAAATTGGCCTTAGACATGAAGATTAAAGACTGTAATAATGATGATACTCCAACAAAATATAGTAATGAAAGTCTCTTATTACTGAAGAAAAATATTGAGCAAGTAATCCTTGCTCAAGACTTTTCCTTAAGCAAGGAGATTAAAGGAAGTTTAATAGAATCTGAGCAAACAAATAAGGAAGAAGAGGAAAAACATAAAGAAAGATGTGATTTTTTATTCTATCCTGCTTGATTGGAAGATGAATGTAGGAAACATGGAAAATAATATAAATATAGATAATGTTGTAGAAAAAGAACCAAAGTGTTAAAAAACTATGGGAGTGGTTGAGTAACTTGGATCTAGAGGGGGCCAGTGTGAAAAACCTAATCAAAGAAATTTCTAAGGGGAAGGGTATTCTTGTACAGATAGATACCCAATTCGAAGGAGATAATTGTGCTTCTAATGCTGACAATGAACCTTTTACAGGAATCATAACAAAAATAAGAAGAAAAAGAAGACAAAAAAGGAATATGGTAGGTGATCTTTATTCAAAAAAGAAACTAGGAGAAGAGAAATTACTTAATTTTTTTTATAACCTCAATAAATTTGAAGAGGAAACATGACTAATGGATTCAAATGATCTTTAATTGCTTAAGTTGAAATGTAAGGGGACTTGAGTCCCTAGATAGAAAACATGTTGTTAGGAGATTATTAAACCAATGTCCAGAAAAAGATGCTATCTTTTTGCTAGAGGTTAATGCAATCAACTTTTCCCTTGAAACTAATCTTAAATTTATTCGGAAAGAATCTACTCAATACTGCTCTAAACATGAAAAAGGAAAAGGTGGGT
Organism: Sequoia sempervirens; assembly: GCA_007258455.2. Classification (NCBI taxonomy): domain Eukaryota; kingdom Viridiplantae; phylum Streptophyta; class Pinopsida; order Cupressales; family Cupressaceae; genus Sequoia; species Sequoia sempervirens. Next base: position 93,702,571 of record VDFB02000003.1, read on the forward strand.
CGGTCATCCTCTTGTCAAACAAATGAAGGAACTCTACGATTGATCCTGGGATCTAACCTTGCAATAGAGCTATTTGGTTAATCTTAGAAAAAGATGATAGGAAATTTGGAGTTTGCTCAGTTTATGCTCTAAATGAATCTAGAGAGAGAATAGAGCTTTGGAAGTGGATGCATAACCTTCAAGACCTTCCATGGATAATAGGTGGAGACTTCAACATGATTGAGAACAATGAAGATAAATATGATGGAATAGATATGGGTTGGAAAGGGGAGGAATAATAATACTAGTATAAAATGAAAAAAAGTCTTAATCTATTCAACCCAATTGAAGGATTAAAAATGAAAACAAAAACATGTGGTTTACATGGTGCAACTTTCAAAAAGGAAAAAAAGAATCTACTCTAGACTAGATAGATTTTTTGCAAACAAAAAAATTTCACCTTTGATATAACTGAAAAATGGAGATAGAGTAAATGTACATCCTTATAAATTATCTGATCATCACCCAATAAAGGTGAGAATATTAATAGTAAAAGAAAGATCAAGAGGGTCTAACAAGAAAGAAAAATTTATACTAAATACATCCTTGCTAAAAGATGAAGATTGTTGTGATGCAATTTATAACTTTAGAGAATTTATACCTTTAGAGAATTAAATAAATGGATCTTCAAGGATGAGTTTGCAATAGAAAGATGGAAAAAAAATTCATGGGGTGGAGAACTATTTTCAAAACTATACGAAAGAAAAAAAATTTGGACAATAGAAATGTTGATAATTCCTTGTAGGAAAATCTCGTTAAAATAGAGGCAAACCTTCAATTAAACCCAAATAATCAAAGCCTTAATGAGGTCTTTTCTCACACAAAAATTGAATTAAGGAAACATCAATATATAAAATATAGGGATAAAAGGTTAGGGCTAAGATTAGTTGGTTAAGTAGTGGAGATAGAGGATCAAAATTCTTCTTTACATTCCTACAAGAGAAAAATAATATGGAAATAGTATAATCAATTTGGATAGGAGATAATTTAGTTTCTAATTAGGAAGGTATTTCTACTCAATTTTTTGAGTTCTATAGAACCTTATTTACCTCTGAAAGAGAAAATGTTCATATTAGAGATTCTAGATTTTTTTGCAAAAGCTTAATCCCAAAAAAGTACCTAAGGAGGATGTAGAAAGGTTAAGAAAAGGAATAACTAAGTAAAAAATAGACAGCAATCCAAGTACTCAAAAATGATAAATCAATAGGAGCAAATGGGTTGTCAATTGAATTCTATAAGAAAAAATTAAACTAGAACTATGATGACCTACTCCAAGTTTATAAGGAAGCTATAAAAAAGAGCTCTCTAGGAGAAGAAATTAACATTGGTATCATAAAATTGATTCCTGAGGAGGGAAACAAAACACTAAAAAAAAACTACAAACCAATCACCTTACTTAATGTTTCTTGTAAAATTCTTGCAAAAATACTAGCATTAATAATTGTAGACATTCTCCCTTCAATTATTAATAATACCCAAATAGGATTCATCAAAGGAAAATTCATATTGGAGAACCTACTAACAAGCTGGGAAGCTATGGATTGGGAAAAAAGATCCAATCAAAACACATGTCTACTTCTGATAGACTTTGAGAAGGCTTATGATATAATTAAATGGTCTTTTGTATTTCAATTCTAGAGGCATTTTGCTCTCCTAGTGAATTCTATCAAATGGTCTAAAATTTAATGAAGGATGTTATAGCACAAGTGGATATAAATGGTTATCTATCAAAAAAGATCTATTTATAGAGATTTATAAGACAAGGGTGCCCTCTAGCCCCCTCACTCTTTGTGATAACCTCAGAGGCTATGCACTATCTACTAAGAGACGATATTGAAAGACGTACGATTAAAGGGGTAACACTGCCTAACAAAGAGGAACTATTAAATGTCCAATTTGTAGATGACACTGCATTATTTGTTCATCTTCAAGAAATTAAGTTTGAAAATTTAATGCATAAAATTAATATCTTTTGTGAAGCATCTGGAGCAAAAATCTCGAAGAAAAAATCCATTATTCTTTGTTGAGAAAACAACTCACTAGATTGGCTAGATAAATTTGGGTTCCAATGGGGGGGGAACAAGAGACTGAGGTACTTGGGCATACGATTTTCCATCAATCCCTATTTAAAGAACATGCGAAATTAGATTAAAGAAAAAATTGATAAAAAATTAAACAATTGGAATAGGAATTAAATCTCCATGGCTGGGAGGATCTGAGTAAAATTATTTTCTTACAATCCATACTACTCCTCTCTATGGCTAATCAATAACTACCAACTTAATGATATCTAGAAAAGAATAAGGCAATTTTTATGGTCATATGATAAAGGTAAAAAGAAAAGGGCATCAGTGAAGTGGGATTGGTGTTGTATGAACAAGTTTGATGGGGGTCTTGGCCTAAAAGATCTTAGGAAGCATGGCTTAATACTTGCTATAAAATGATTCTTTAAAGGCCTAAATGGTAGTGAATCATGAAACGTCCTAGTAAGAAACAAAATCCAATTAGCCTCCCCAAAACATGCTAAATCTTGGAATGACCTTCCCCTAAGTGATTTGTTGTTTGGCCACCTCCCAGTGACCACAGCTGGATCCAATGTTTTCAAAAGCCTTTGGAAGGCTTGGGAGTAGGGTAGACATTTGGTAAAAAATAATGAGGCAGTAGGGGAATACGATTCAATATGGCGAAGTCTAAACCATAAAGAAAAACCTCTTGCACTTTTGCAAGGATGCTCAACTAAAGATTGGAATAGAAGAGGAATTAGAATTTTTGAAGATATAACAATTAATAATCGGATAAAAAGTTGGGAAGACCTAAGGGTAGAATTCAAACTACCTCAATCTCAACGGAAAACATATACTACTTGAAGAGAAGCATTTCTAAAAATGGATTTTACTATTCAACATGAACCAAGATGCAATAATTTGGATAGGTTTAAATGTTTTGATGGAACAAAGTTAAATAAAGTTAAAGCTAAGAATATTTATAAAGCCTTAACTAATAACAAGAAAATAATAAACTACTTACCCTTTTAAAGTGAATTTGGAATGAATCTATGGAACCAAAAAAGGCCTTCTTTAGATGGCTACTTTTGTCACATAAATTTACAGGTATCTCTACTACTAATAATTTAAAAAATTGTAAAAGTTGCAAAATGCTAAATCTATTATGCACATTTCTTATGGATGTTTATTTACAAAGGTGATTTGGATTATGTTTTTCTCATACTTAAATGGATGGGGTAAATGGATGGGAGAAGTAGGGAAAGTAGGATAAGCTGAAATTTTAGTGGGATACATTGAAAAAATAGATAAAGATACAAATATGTTTTGGTTACTTTTTTCTATTAAAATTTTATGGGCAATTTGGAAAGGTAGAAATGAAAAGTGGTTCCAATGTAAGAAGAAAATACTTACAAAGTCTTTAAGAAGACTCATATTCTTTAATGTTTCTATGCAGGTAGCATATTTAATGGAGAGACCCAGGAATAAAAGTGTCAAAAAGAGGAAAAGTGAAAGACGAGAGAGGAACAGGAAAGTTGTGCAACATTCAAACCAGTGGTCTTTCTTCAAAGAGGGTAATAATCTATTCAAAAAAGAAGTGGCAAAAGAAAAGATCAACAAGAGATAACAAGACTGTGGCCAAACCAAGTAGAAATATTCACAAGGGGTAAAGGAAAAAATTAATTCATCTCAGTGAGAGAAACATATCTTGGAAAAAATATATACTAGAATATGTTGTAAAAGACTCTAGTAATTGATATGTAGCAGATTAATATACTGCTAATCAGGAAAAAATCTGTTTGGTAGGAATTATATATTTTTGTAAACTATTTTCAATTAAAAAAATCCTGAGGCATCTGAAGGTGAGTAGGTTCAGTAAAGGTAATGTCACACAATAGATCACAAAACCTAAAATGAAAGATATAACAATGAAGTAGAAATACATATGAAAAAATCCTCTAATAAGATTTAAAAGATGATAAAGCAATTAGAAATTACATATCTAAAATCCTAGAAGAAATTATTCTATAACCCTAAGGTCAAATGGTAGGGGTGTAATAGTTAAAAGGTTAGCCAAATAATCCAAGGGAATAAATACTCTTCTAACTAAATCTAATTTAATTAAATAAACACACATAAATTGAGTATAAATTAAAATAGATTAATTTTCAAATGAAGTTAGGAATGATAAATTAAATTTCTATTTTAGAATTTTAATGTAAGAGAATTAGGCACTTAGCTCTTAGAATAATGATGTTGAATGATTGTTGATATTACATGTAACAAATTCATGAATGTCTATAATTTGATGTGGTTGATGTTCCTACTATATATAAAAATTGGAATAGATTAGCATCTTCTATGGTTTGTGACGAGTCTATTTAAAGGCCCATTTCCTTATGTTTTTATGCATGCTTTTAGACATTATTAGACAATCATTTCAGACATATTCCTATGCTATGCTATCTCTTTATGCTTATTATACAACCTTGGACCTAAATTATAGTAATGGAAATATGGTTATGATATAGTAGCATTGCATGATTTATATGTGGATATGTGTGGAATGTGGTTGGAATTTCGTGTCTAATCATGGTAGTTAGCTTTGTGTATTAACCTCTTGCATCCTAAGAAGACACTGTAGCCCGTAGCAGCTGGAAGTTGTACATTGCAGCAAAAAGGAGGACTTGGACAACGAAATAGGGGAAGTTCTAGAACAATATGAATGCAATAACTACCGTGTAAAGACACCTAATGGAGTTAGTTATCCATCATTATGATAGTTAATAAGGCATTGAAGAAGAAGATTCTTTTGTTGATAGGATTCTGGATAACTAATTATGTGTTCTACATGTAGATTTGTTTTGCAGATTTTTAATTCTATTTGAACTCTTGTTTCTTTTTAGTTGCAGTTTGAATAATTCAATCTTAATTACATACTCTAATATCTAGGGAGTTTTAGTTAATAATTTTAGTTAAGAGTTGTGTTTAGAATAAACTCCCCCATACTTATATATAGCCAGTGGTTGAGTCTTTAGATAGTTAGTTGGTTAAGTATGTTATTATCAGTTACTTCTTAGTTTCAAGTTGTAATCTACATAAATGTTGTTTATGCAAATATGATTTCCTTGAATACAATCTATGAGAAAGATTTTATGTGATCCTTTGGAATGCATAATGAATGAAGTTCAAGTTCATATGGACGTGTAGAATCTGAGATTTAGATTTGGTTTTAGTTAAGTGAAGACAACCACTTGAGCAGGCCACTCAAGGTAGTTGTTCTTCACTACATTCATAGTTGCTTTACTTATGTTTAACATTTATTTTTGTTTATCATTACTTCATAAATTGCATGGAAGTTAGAATAGATTCTCATATTTTGATTTTCAATAATGATTGTCCATGTGCATGGATGCATTCAATAGATTTGTAGTACTCTGAAGAATAGATTAAGTTTAGTTACCAGTTTTGAATAGTTCTGAGTTAGTTTTAGTAATTCCCTATTAATAGTAATTCAGCTATGGATTATACTATAGGCACCCATAGCCATTAGTGCTAGTTTACTTCTTTCACTGTTATGCATTTTTGTGATTTTCCAGCAAGTAGAATACCTTTAATAGGATAACCTAGGTAACCTTAGGACTCTGAAGGCGCATATAGTGCAACACCATCACAAGTTTACAAACCTTGGTTGAAAATTCAATGAAGTCTTTGCAATGTTGAGTGGACTATTCAATTAGTCATCCCTCTGAATTGTGTGGTTCCCACCAAGTTTATAAGACACTAGCTTAGAATCTACATTTTTGGCGGTATTTTCGGGGATGGTGTTACCTTCATAGACTTGTTTCCAAGCTTTCATAGTTTACACTTTGTTTTCAACATTAGGACTGTTAAATTTAATATTTTTCAACATACTAAAAAGTTACACTAACATTGTGCAGGACCACTATTATACAAAGCCATATTTATTGTATGTGGAGGCAAAGAGACTCTTTGAGTAGATTCCTCCCCTCTACATGCCAAGAAGCCATAGTAGAGATTGTTGAATCCAATACTCAAAGCGAGGGTAATACTGAAGAAGAAATTTCCCTATCACCAACAGAGGGAACATACTGAACCATGGGTGACACATGAGGGGATGATCTAGAAAATGTGACCTTTGAGTTTCCAATGAACCACTAAGAAAGGGCTACTGTGTTGAAGAATATTCCTCCTTCAACATTACCAATATTTTATGGGTTAGTGACTAAAGATCTAGACACATTTTTGTTTAAATTTGATGTCCTATATAGGATTTATGACTATACTTCTGATGCTCATAGGCTCAAGCTCTTCCCTGCCACTCTAAAAGATGCCCCCCTAAGATGGTTCATGGGATTAGGCAAGGATGTTATTGTAGATTGGGATACCATGAAAACAATGTTCTTGGAAAAGTACCAAGACTATTGCAGAGGACTTGATAGGAGGAGAGATGAAATTTTCAAAATGTCACAAAAGGAGGATGAGCTATTAGAAGATTATGTGGAGAGATTTTATTTTTGCTTTGAAGAAAAACCCACAGAACAAGCTATCTAAAGAATCCCTCAAGTTATTATTTTTTAGGGGAGTAAATGAGGACTGTATGGATTCCCTCAATATTAAATTAGGAAAGGGGATATCTCTGAAATACTATTTGAAGAAATCTACAGGGTCTGCAGAAATTACTCTAGGACCTTCACTAAGAAACCAAGAGGAGAGAGGACATCCACCATTGGCAAATCATCAACTAGGATTTCAAAGATAGAGTTAAGTAATTTGTTGTCTAGCATGAAGGAGGACATTATCAGTCATCTTTCCACTCAATTGGACACTCTCCATATAAAGAAGAAGCAAGAGGAAGTTGAAGCAATGCTCACTAAATAATGTCCCAATTGTAGGAAAAGGAAAGTAAACTGTAAATGCAAGAGGGTGGCTAGTATTCAACAAGAAAAAATAGAGAAACCTGATTTTCAATCACTTGAAGGAGAGGATGGACAACTATTTTACATAGCTCAAAGAAGGCCATGGAAACAACGACAAGGTATTCCATAAGAACCTCTTAACTTCAATTCCTCTTTTCCAATTGGAAATCAAATTTTTTTGCTTGGAGTTCCCAGCCTTGGCCAAACAACCAAAACCAATGGCCAAACCCTCAACAATGGCAACAACCTCAAAAAATTGGAGCTAGTAGTAACCAAATCCTTGGTCACAATGAAATTTTCAAGGTTCCAATTACAATCCTCAATGGCCAACACAACAAAACCAATGGTAGGCACAATAGAAAAAAGGTCAGTAGTGGCAACAACAAAACATGAATTAATCATTAGCCTATGCTTCCTCCTTAGCCATAACAACAAGTTATTATGCCTCCATCAAATCCTACAACTCAGCCACCCAAACCACCACAATTACCTACCCAACTTACACCTAATCCTAACAACAAGCCTATCCAATAGGCTTATACTAACGAGGCTATGCAATACCCCACCTATGGGGTAGAGGTGAGTGATGCCCACCTCAGGTCAGGGAAAAAACTAGCTAGACCTTCATCCCCTCAAATTACTAAGATGGAGGATGAAGAACCTGTAGTTGAAGCTTTAGACAAAACACCTCTGGAACCTGAGTCAAATCAGGTGCACCAGACTACCACAAGTGTAAAGCCTCCTTTCCCTGAATGCTTATCCATTCAAAAACATCAAAACCAAGCTGAGACAAACCTAATGGGTCAACTTAAGGATGTCGATATCAAGATCCCGCTCATCCAAGTTATTAAGGACATTCCAATCTATACCAAGGAAGTCAAGGACCTATGTCTTCAGAAACCAAGGAGGAAAAGGAAGGATCCTCAAATAGTTCATGTCTTGGGGAACCTTGTTGATATCATGTTAGCGAACATAACTGTCTTAATACACAAACCCTGGTAGTCCAATAGTGGCTTTCAAGATTAATGGGACCCTTATCAATAACACCTTGATAGTCTTAGGGGCAAAAATCAATGTCATGACTAAAGAGACAACATAATTACTTCAGTTAACCCACCTTAGACCTACACCAATTGTTTTACAATTGGTTGATAGGTCAATTTTCAAGCCTGGAGGAATCATTGAGGATTTAGTTATTGCATTAGATTCTTGGGAATATCTTATTGATTTCATAGTTTTATAGCCAAAGGTTAACCTCACAATATATCCACTCATCTTAGGAAGACCATGGTTGGCTATAGCAGATGCATTCATAGGCTATAGGTCTAGCAATATGATAATATCTAATGGGATTGTGACCAAGAAATTGGTCCTCTATCCTCTAGCCCAACCTCATGCTGATCTTGAGCAAGCCATTTGGCTCACTTTGGATGAGGAAGATAAATATTCCCTATAGACTTTGATGGCAATAGAATGTAACCCTTTATTGGATGATCAGGATAAAGATGAGTTGATTGCTCATATAATACAAAACAACTATGGTAGGAGCCTACAACAACATGTATGTCTCTCATGTTTACAAGATCCTTTGTCGAGCATTATACCTGCCAACTGATTCAAAGAAATATCTCAAATATTTTATTCCTTACTGTCACAACAGTGTGTACCAATAATTCCTAGCCTTGACCTCTCATCTGTACAAGAATCATTCAAAGAACTAGAAATCATGCCAAGAAAAAAGTTGAACATCAACAATGCATTGACTATAGAATAGCATAATTCCCTAACTACTGTGCTACAGGCACACACAACAACCTTTAAATGGGACTACCATGATATGAAGGGTATAGATCTTGACTTATGTATGCATAAGATCTATATAAATGATGGTTATAGGCCCATTAGACAACCTCAAATATGAATAAACCCTACCTTGAGAGAAATAGTTAAAGTTGAACTTCAAAAACTCCTTGATGCAGGCTTCATTTATCCTATATATGTAAGTGAATGGGTATCACCTTTAGTCATTGTTCCCAAAAAAGGAAAAAAATGGAGACTATGTGTAGATTATAAGGAGTTGAACACAACTACTAGGAAAGACCACTTTCCATTTCCCTTTATAAATCAAGTGCTTGACTCTTTAGCAGGGAAGAAGTACTTTTCATTCCTAGATGGTTTCAGTGGTTATAATCAGATAAAAATTGCTCCAAAAGACCAAGACAAAACAACATTTACATGTCCTTGGGGTACCTATGCTTACTATATTCTACGCTTTGGTTTATGCAATTTCCCAAAAAAATTCCAAAGGGTAGTGCTCAACATCTTTTCTGATTATGCTCATGATTGTATGGAGATATATATGGATGAATTCACCACATATGGAGAAACTTATGAGGAAGCCCTTAGCAATCTAGAACAGGTTTTAAAGAGGTGTAAAAGAACACAATTTTTCCCTCAATAATGAAAAGTGCTTTATGATGATGACTTAGGGGATTATTTAGGGCATTTCATATTTAGTGCAGGGATTTAGGTTGATCCACATAAGATAGAGATCATTTCTACGTTACCTGTTCCACAAAGGCAAAGAGATGTTAGGATCTTCCCTAACCATGTAGGCTATTATGGGAGATTCATTAAAGACTTCAGTAAGATTTTTGCACCATTTTTTGTTTTGCTGACTAAGGACATATAATTTGATTAGACATCAGATGCCAACATTCCTTTGAAGAACTAAAGAAAGTGTTAACACAAGCACCTATTTTGAGGGGGCCAAATTGGACCTTACCCTTCCATATACATACTGATGCTTTAGATTTTTCTATTGGAGCAATTTTGGGTCAAAAAGAAGGTACCAAAGAATATGCTATTTACTACACTTATCTTCTTGGTGCCCAAATTTAAATCCTCTCACATCCCAAACCTATTTAATACCCTTGTAGTTTCAAATGCACTCCTTGCCATTGGAATACAGGGAGCTAGGCATTGTTGAGATTTTAGCAAACCAGTTTGGAATTTTTTTGAACCATGGTCTCTACTTCTTTAGTAACCCCCATCTTCCAATTAGTGTTTGTATTCTTCTGAATATGGATAAGCCTATCCCTAAATTTGTGAAGATCAAATCAAAAGTGGGTGTGTGGGTTCAGGATTTATTTACTAAGTATCCTAATAATGTTTTTCATTCTTGTCATGTCTCTGGGAACCAAACTAGCAGTTGTAGAGCATAGGTTCACAATCAGGCTTCAGTTGAGTTTATGCAAGAAAAATTTAGTGAGCTTCAAACATCCTCAGTTCGACAAAATAAAGGGAAATAAATTGTTATTTGTCAAAATTCAGGGGTTCCCTCTATTTGGGAAAAGGGATCTTGATCCAAGCCTCTTAATATAACTTTTTCATTATCACTTGCTATGTTTTGGGCAAACCATTGTTCAGTGATTCAACTATTCTAAAAAATGTTGGTTCCTTCAACATTGAGTCATTTATTTTTGTGCTTAATCCCAAAAATCCTCTGTTGGTAGGTAAATGTATGAAGATCAAAGACTTTGAAGTTTTTCAGCACTTTGACATTTATGCTGCCATTTTCTATGGAGTGCACAAGTCACCTCATTTTGTTTCCTTTGGCACATTGATCTCTGCTCTGTGGTATTGTGTTGCTTTTAATGCAAATAGTTATTGTTTTCATTCTTATGCACCAAGCTTGGAAGTGTCCAAACACCAAGTGAAATCAATTTCTACTACCTTGATCTAGGGTACTTTCAATTCCAACCTCCAGGATTTTCTCATAATGATAGCAAAGTAGATTGTCTACCTTCTCCTAGTACTATGGAAAGGAAATCTAGGGAGTCTCTAGATTTCTTTGATATTCAATCCCTACTCATAGATGGAGATCTAGAAGGGTCATCCGACCATATTGCTACTATGGTGGGATCATCAATCATTGATGAAATTACAAAAAAAATAGAGAAAGATGATCTTTCTAAAGATCCTATGTATTCAAATGTTTCTGGTTAGCCATTTTTTTAGGAACATCCCAAATATTCTATGTTTTCATGTCCTTAGGATATACATGGTCTATTTGGTCAAGTAGGTACTTCTTGTAGCAACTCCTCTCAAATGGTCACTGAAGATCACAAAAAGAATGTGGGTGTTGAGGAGTTTGATTTCTCATCAGTTTTATCTATCTCTTAGAATCCCTCATCAATTCCACAAAAATCTCTTGGAAAACGAGGTAGGAAACCTCATTCAATTAAGATTCAAGAAGAGATAGTTGTTGGGAAGCAGTTAACTTTGGATGGAAACATCAAGAAAATATTGAGGAGAGCATGTTGCTCTCTGGAATCGAAATGAAGATAATTTCTTGGAACGTCAGGGGCATTAATGCTCATGACAAAAGAGCCTGTATTGAGCATCAAATTGATGCTTGTGGGGTTGATATTATCTTGTTGCAAGAAACTAAGTTGTCTCAAGAATTTTTTGATACTATCATTTCAAAATGGTCTAAATGGAAGTCTTGTCAATCAGTTGCACAAGGTGCATCAAGAGGTTTACTCACTTTGTGGAACCCAAAAATGGTTACTATTCAAGCCATTTCAAACAATCACCATTGGCAAGTATTAAAGGTGTCTCATTTTGAATTATCCTTTTGGTTACTAAACATCTATGAGCCTAACTCTACAGTGGGAAAGAAGTGGTTGTGGGATGAGGTAGAAGGATTTTTGGGAAACTCATATTCCCTTAAGCTGGTACTTGTAGGGGACTTTAATGCAGTTTTATCTCCAAGTGAGAAAAAGGGTGGCATCATTCCTCCTCCTAGAACTATGGAGGACTTCAAGTCTTTTATTCAAAAAAATGCTCTTATAGACATCCTTACTAATAATGGTTGCTTTACTTGGACAAACAAGTGTCGGGATTTTCTCCAAATTGTAGTATGGTTGGATAGGTTCTTGGCCTCTACACATTGGGTTATAGAAAAAATTGATTTGCAGTCACAAATTCTGCCTTAGATTGGATCTGATCACTTCCGCATAATATTTTCCATCCAAGGTAATAAGTAGACCTCGAGTTGTAAGACTTTTTTTAAATTAGAAATGATGTGGTTTGGTTATTCGGTTTTTTTGAATTTGTTGCATGAATGGTGGGTGCAAGCTCCTAGGGTCCAAGGCACCTTTATGTTCAGATTCTCTCAGAAATTGAAATTTGTTAAGTCCAAAATCAAGCTTTGGAATATTACTATTTTTAAAAATGTGTTTCACCAAAAGAAATCAGTGTTTAAAAAACTCTAATATTAACACATAGATCATAGAAAATGGGCTAGACCCTCATTCTTATGAGCAACAAAAGCTTTTGCAAGAAGAATGGGAAGAATTATCTGCTAGAGAGGAGATTCAATGGAGACAAAAATCCCATGAGCTCTGGTTAAAAGAGGGTGATAAAAACACAATTTTTTCATAGGTTTGCACAAATAAAGAAAGAAAAGAGTGCAATTTTTTCTATTCTTGATAGTGATTCAGGTGTGTGACAAAAGAAGCAAATATTCAAAATGAGGGTGTTAAGTTCTTTTCAAACATGTTGTCTACCCCATATGTTGCAACAGAATAGTCATTGAAGGTGCGGGAAGAGATGTTAGATGCTATACTTCTTTAATTTCTTGAGATGATAATTTGCATATGTTAAAACTTTTTACCTTAGAGGAATTAAAAACAGTTGTCTTTCTAATGCCACCAGATAAAGCTCTAGGTCTGGATGGCTTTACTGTAGTTTTATTTTAGAAGTGTTGGGATTTTATATGTTTTGACTTGTTAAAAACATTAGAAGAATCTCACAGTTCAGGTACAATGTTGAAACAGTTCAATGTGACACAAATCACCCTCATCCCAAAATTTAATTCCTCGGCCTCCTTTGTTGATTTCAAACCAATCTCCCTATGTAATACTATTTACAAAATTTTCACAAAAGCAATTTATTTGCGTTTGTAGCATATTATTCCTTAAATTGTCTTAGAAGAACAAGGGGTTTTGTTTCAGGAAGGGAAACTGCTGAAGGTGCCTTGGTAGCTCATGAGGTTCTTCATTCAATTTCTACACACTCTCTTCTTTCCTTAATCATTAAGCTTGATATGATGAAGGCATGCGATAGAATGGACTAGGATTTTCTTATGGAAATCTTAAAAAAGTTTGGTTTTGATCCAAAGTGGTGCAAATGGATATATTCTTGTGTTTCAGGGTAAAAATTCCCAATTCTTATTAATGGTTCTCCAACTGGTTTTTTCAATTCATCTGAGGAAGTAAGACAAGGAGACCCTCTGTCTCCTTTCCTGTTCATCATCTTGGCAGAGGCTTTGAGTAGGTTAGTTTCTAAGGATCAAATGGAGGGGTCTTGGAAGGGTGTGAAAATACCTAGTACGGAAATAACAGTTACCCACTCTTTATTTGTGGATGATACCATATTATTTGGGTTAGCTATAGTGGTTGAAGCTAAAAAGATCAGGGTTATCTTGGATAAATACATGTTAGCTTCTAACCAGAAAATTAATGCAACAAAATCCAAGATTTACATTCTTAATATAGGGTCAGTTCCGAAAGAGAAGATTGTGAAAGTATTGACCTTTCAAATTGCATATATTCCTTGTAAGTATCTTGGTATTCCATTCTTCACAAGGGAAAATAGAATTTCATACTAGGACAAGGTCATTTGAAGCATTCAATCTAGGATTTCGAGCTAGAAAGGTTATTGGATTTCCTTTTCAGGCAGAATTCTTATGATTAAAGTTGTCCTTTTTGCTATACCTAATTATTACATGATTGTGTTGAAGGCTCCTAGAGTAGTTATTACTGAAATTAAAAAATTGATAAGGTCTTTCTTATGGAAGGGAAACATGGATGGTAAAAAATAATCCCACTTGTATCTTTGCAAAACATTTATGTGGACAAATTAAAAGGTGGTGCGGGGGTTCACAATTTATCAACAAGAAATGTGTCCCTAGGAGCAAAGCTTGTTTGGCATATGTACACCAATTCTAAAGCTAAATGGTGTAAAATCATGCAAGAAAAATACCTAGATTGTGACTTCTCAAACCTCATACTCACTATTTCAAATCCTCCCTTAGGGTCAGTAATGTGGAAATTTTTAATAAACTGCAAGAGGTTAATTTTTCCATATTTGACTTGGGAGATACATAATGGTGAAAGTGCAAATTTTTGGCAAGACTCTTGGAATGGCCATCCTTCTTTGCAATCGCTGCAAGATTTTAAGGCAACCCAAGACCTTCTAGTTCATAGTTTGGGGGTCAAAGTCAAGGATTATTTTCATAAAATTGATGCTCACATAGGTCAAGTAACTTGGAAACAATTAGATTCTCCAACACTTTATCATGATCTTCAACTAGAGTTACATAGTATACTCCTGAATAGAAATGTTTTTTTCAAGCAATCTGCAGATAAGCTCATTTGGGCACCCTAAAAAACAAGTCAATATTCAATCAAATTAGGTTATAAAGCAACAATAAGCTCTCAAGTGAAAGGTCCCTCTCATAGAGCATTGTCATTTTGTTGGAATCCTATGGTCTTACCAAAAGTTGGGTGTTTTACATGGCTAGCCTTAAAGCACAGGTTGTTGACTAGTGGCAGGTTGGTCAAATTGGGCATAGCAGCCCAACCTTTTAATTGTGTCTTGTGTGATTTATACCAGGTAGGGATAGATCATCTATTTCTGGAGTGTCCTTTTGCATACAAATGTTGGGAGTTTTTCAAAGCCAAGCTAGATTGGTCCTATCCGTTCCCCAAAACCTTATGGGAAATGATCACAAGTTGTCCAGTTCTTCACAAATCATCTTTATTTGCTAGTATTTGGAAAATAATTCCCTCTACAGTGCTTTGGTGTATTTGGTGGGAAAGGAATAAAAGAATTTTCAAGAAGATATCATCTTCTATTGATCATGTACTCTTGTCTTTAGAGAAGTCAATTTCTGAAGTCACAAATTCTTATGTTTCTAAATCAAAGCATTTAGGTTCTATATTTACAAACTGGGATGCAAAGCAACTCAAGTTGTGGCCTAAATTGGTAATTCCTTTCAAGGGGAATCAACATGTAGTGGGTAATATAAAGATTGAAAAAAAGATAATGGCTTGGATTCCACCTGTGGGATTAATAAAACTAATTTTGTATGGATCATCCAAAGGAAATCTAGGTATCTCAGGCATAGGTGTTGCACTAAGAGATCACAATGGAAACCTCATTTGTGCAAAATCAATTCAATTGCCTTTTGACCTACTAATAACCAAGTAGAGGTTCATGCACTTTTGTTTGGATTGCAAATGGCAGTCCATCGAAGTATTAAAAACCTAAAAATTGAAGGAGATTCTTTGCTTATAGTCAATGCTTGTAGAGAAAAGTGGACTTGTAGTTGGAAAATCAAATATGTTATGGAGCAAGTCTGGAGCCTACTAGTTTCATTTGAAGCTTTCCAGTTAAATCATGTCTATAGAGAAGAAAATAAATTAGTGAATCTTTTAGCTAATATTGGATGTGGTCAAGAGCATCCTAAAGTTGTTAATGGGGTAGGAAATGATAATCTTCCTCAAGAAATGCAACAGTTAATCAATGAAGAAAGGAAAACTCCATAGCTACATTAAATGTGGCTATGTTTGTATTTTAATGCTAATGTTGTGTTTTTCTTGCAGGGATTGTGTTTCTTTCCACTCACAATGGTGATTAATATTAATCACTCTTTCAAATGTGGCACCTATATAAAGTCTTCAATCAGGGTGTCATTTGCTTTCTTCTATTTTGGCATCTCAAGTAGGCATGTCCATGAAGGAATGTTCATGATCTTACTGTATTTTCATGGGTATGTGGCATGCTTGCAAATTCAGTGTTCAATTTCCTTCTCACAAGGTGGTCACGTCATTCATTTTTTGGTTTGTGTGGCTACCTTAATCATGATGGTTACATTGCCTCAAATTTTTTGGCTCACGAGGTTAAAAGTTGGTGCAAGGGCACCATAAGTTTTCATGCCCTAAGAGGGGCCAAAAGTTGATATTTTGTGTTGGTTGAGTCATTTTCATGTAATAAGGTCTAATTAGACCATTTTTTGTTGGTATGAGTCATGGTAGGGTCCTAGGAGTAAAAGTGTTCAAAGTTTGTAAATATTACAAAAGTTGCAAATGTTGTAAAGCAACTTTGCATTTTTTGCTCTTAGAGGGTAATATGGTGTTTTTTGAGTTTTAGAACTTGAATTTTGGTTATAAATATTTAGAAGTTGAATGGTCATTCCTCTTAAACCTTGTGGCATCAACCAAATGTTGGTTGTTGAAGTTTTGTTGAAGAATAAGCAATTAAAACCTTAGTTTTATGCATTTTCTAAACGTTTCTTGCTTGATCTGGTGAATATTATGGACGCGTATGACCTTATTATGGCATAAAAATTGTTGGATATTGTGATCTTGTGTGTCCTATAAATCCTTCCTTTTGAAGCACTTAATTTCATTAAGTTTGGAGCAAATAGGAGCATTTTTACCAAAAACTGTTTGAAACCCTAGGTTGGGTGTGCCCTGAGTGAAAATAATGGTTTTATCTCCATTCCACTAGAGAAAAATGCTAAAAAATGGTGGAATGGATGGGAATAGGGTAGGTTTTATTCTCCTAAAGTTTCAGGAGCAGAGGAGAAGGTTTGCATGTGCTAGGTTAGATTGAAGGTCTGAAATCTTCATGCATTAGACCAAAGAGACCATGAAAGGAGCATCAAAAAGGTGTTAGAAGAGTTGGAAATGTATTGGTGGCTATTGGAACATGTTAATGAATGTGTGAGGACCCTATCCAAGTCATGGATTGGTTTGAAAATCTTTAGAACCCTGTTTGTGTGAAAGACCTAGTTGCAACAAACTTAATTTTTAGGCCTATTCCAAAGTGGGAGAGTCAAATTTAGGGCCTTGTGTTCCAAAACAACCCTAGACAAATGGGTATTGAAATATTCCTTGAGGTTTTGATTTCAAGGTCTTCTCCACAAGTTATGCCTGAAAAAATAGTCTTGAGAGGCTACTAAGGAAAGGGGTAGTTTGTGAAGGAATGCTAAGTAGGTTGAGATTCCAAGTTTCTTGAGAGCCATTGTTGGTCTGCACATGTTGTTTCCACCTTATCTGAGGTGTTTCAAGAGTTGAATAGAGGGTTTGAGGCATTGATTCCTTATTTGAGTTTTGTGACCTTTAAGAGCATGTTCCATTTTGGAAGAGTTTTGAACCTTGAAAGAGGAATTAATCCATTTATTGTGAAATATGGTATCAATCATCCAACAATCATTTAATTTCCACCCCTTCTCTGCATCAAATTGGTATCAGAGCATAGGTTTGATTTGAAGAAGGAAAAGGTTGAAGAGAAGAAGAAGAAAGATGCCTCCAAAAGGGAATCCACTGGTTAGAGAGTTAAATGAAATAAAGGAGAAACATGCAAAAGAGATGAGACAAATGAAGGAGATTCGAGAAGCCCTTCAAGCCAGGCTTGCAACTGTTGAAACTAGTTAGAAGAGAGGAATGGTCATAGGAGACTTGAGTGACCCAAAAGAAGAAGAAGAAGAAACGAAAGAGGAAATTTCCCCAGGGTCTGAGCAAGAGAAGGATCTTGATGAGTTGAAGATGGTAAGGCTATTGAAGGGAGTGAAGAGAGAAGGTCCTAAGATCAAGATGGATTTACCCATGTATGGAGGAAAGATGGATAGTGAAGAACTCCTAGATTAGATAGGAGCTTTGGATAACTAATTTTTTTATGAAGATGTACCAGATGATCAAAGGGTGAAGTTGGCTAAGACAAAGTTTAAGGGCCACGCCTTGCTTTGGTGGGATTATGTACAAAGTGAAAGGAGAAAGAAGGGAAAGTCTAAAATCACCTCATGGGATAGGATGGTGGCTAAACTCAAAGGTAAGTTCCTACCTGCTGATTATACTATTCAGTTGTTTAAAAGGCTTCAAAACCTCAAGAAAAAAGAGATGGATGTGAGTATCTATACTGAAGAGTTCTACAAATTAAGCATAAGGGTAGGTCATGTAGAAAATGATGAGGAGAAAGTGGAAAGATACCTCAATGGTCTGAGATACAATCTTCAAGATGAACAAGGGGTAGATTTGGAAGCCAAAGAGGAGGTTCAAGTGGATTCACATGGAAATGTTATCAATGCAACAAATATGCAGGCCATCAAGCATGACAATGCACTAAAAATCAGTATACTACTTCATTTGGAGGAGAAAGGAGAAATCAACTTGCATAAGCAGATGATAATGAAAGTGTGAATTCTTCATCACATAATGCTAATCTAGAAGTTGGTGAGTTTCTCATGGTAAGAATAAATTTTATAAAAGTATCAATGGACAAGGAACCTCCACAAAGAAAGTCTCTTTTCAGAACCACATATAAGTGTTGCAAAGTTGTGATTGATTCATGTAGTACAAATAATTTGGTCGCTGTTGAAATGGTTGAAAAGTTGAAGTTAAAAAGAATCCCTCATACTACTCCATATATAGTTTATTGGCTTAATAAATGGAAACAAGTAGTTGTAAATGAACAAAGTTGGGTTGATTTGCATATAGGGGGATACAAAGATAAAGTTTTGTGTGATATACTACCAATGGATGTGTGTCATTTGCTTTTGGGGAGGCCTTGGCAGTATGATAGGAGTTCCAAATATGATGGAAAAAAAAACACCTATGTTATAGACAAAGATGGAGTTTCCTATAGCCTTACACCATTGCAAGATGAAAGCCAAAACCCACAAGTGGAGCCTAGTGTGATGACAATGGGTACAAAGGTGTGTTTGAAGTTAATGAAAGAGGAAGAAGTAGGTAATACAATGGTGAATAAATCTAGGACTGTTCTAACATCAACAAGAATTGAAAAATTGCCTTGGGAAGTTCAGGAGGTGTTGAAGGATCATGTGGACATAGTGGTGAATGAACTTTCTTACTTTTTGCTTCCAAGGAGAGATGTTAATCACTATATGGATTTTGTACTAGGGGTTGGTCTGTCATACACAACAGCCTATGACAAACAAAATGAAGAATGTGATGTGTCTAAAGAAAGGGATGGTGTCAACATAAATGATGCACTTGTTTGGGAGGTTGTAAATGAAAAGAATTTGGATGCTAAAGGAAAGAGGATTTCTAGGAAAGAGATTGCAAAGTTAAGAAAACAATGCTTGACGGGAAAAGTCTGGAGCAGCATAATGATCAAATTGAGTTGCAAATGGAAGATGGACAGTTAGACAAGCCTCCACTACAAGTGGAGCAATGAAAGAGAGTTGCATATGTTAGTGACTGTAATGCTGAAGGTACCAAGGTTAGTTATGATTTACTTCTTTTAGAAGAGGGCAGTAACACTAATCAAGAATCCATACTTGCTGACATGATGGTTAGAGACAATGAGAGAAGGAAAAGTGCTCTTGATGAGATTGTAGACTTGAGAGGTGAGAAACCTAAGGTGAAAATGAAACAAGCCATTGAATGATAACATGGTACTATTGGCATACATGACATCCATAAAGGAAAAATGGATCAATTACAAGGTAGAGGTGCAGATGGGGAACAAGCTTCTATTGACAAGTTCATTTATTTTTGCCAAGTGTTCAAGAAACCTAAAGTGAAGATGAAGCAAGCATGGAGTTGTTCCAAAGAAAAAAATATGCAGAGAATAAAAAATATCAGGCAAGAGATTTCAAGCATGGTTCTCATGTTCCTACCCTCCATTCAAGTTGAGCTTGAATCTTTTCTTCCCCAGGAGTATGGTACAAGGGCACCATAGGTTTTCATGCCCCAAGAGGGGTCAAAAGTTGATATTTTGTACATTGGTTGAGTCATTTGCATGTAATAAGGTATATTTAGACCATTTTGTGTTGGTATGATTCTTGGTAGGGTCCTAGGAGTAAAAGTGTTCAAAGTTTGTAAATATTGCAAAAGTTGTAAATGTTGTAAAGCAACTTTGCATTTTTTGGTCATGGCGGGTAATATGGCGTTTGTTGAGTTTTAGAACTTGAATGTTGGTTATAAATGGTTGGAAGTTAAATTTTCATTCCTCTTAAACCTTGTGGCATCGACCAAATGTTGGTTGTTGAAGTTTTGTTGAAGAATAAGCAATTAAAACCACAATTTTCTACATTTTCTAAACGTTTCTTGTTTGATCTGGTGAATAGTACAAACATGTACAACCTTCTTATGGCCTAAATTTGTTTGGAGATTGTGATGCTATGTTTCCTCTAAATCCTACCTTTTGAAGAACTTAATTTCATTAATTTTGGAGCAAATAGGAACATTTTTACCAAAAACCATTTGAAACCCTAGGTTGGGTGTGCCTTGAGTGAAAATAATGGTTTTCTCTCCATTCCACTAGTGAAAAATGCTAAAACTTGGTGGAATGGATGGGAATAGGGTAGGTTTTATTTTCCTAAGTTTCAGGAGCAGGGGAGAAGGTTTGCATGTGTTGGGTTAGATTGAAGGTCTGAAATCTTCATGCATTAGACCAAAGAGACCATGAAAGGAGCATCAAAAAGGTGTTAGAAGAGTTAGAAATGTATTGGTGGCTATTGGAACATGTTAATGAATGTGTGAGGACCCTATCTAAGTCAAGGAGTGGTTTGAAAATCCTGGAACCATATTTGTGTGAAAGTCCTAGTTGCAACAAGCTTAATTTTTCCCTTTTAGGGCTATTCCAAAGTGGGACAGTCAAATTTAGGGACTTGTGTTCCAAAACAACCCTAACCCAATTTTTTATGTGTTGTAGAAGATCCAAATGGGTACTAAAATTTTTCTTCATGTTTTTATTTCAAGGTCTTCTCCACAAGTTATTCCTAAAAAACTAGTCTTGAAAGGCTACTAAGGAAAGGGGTAGTTTGTGAAGGAATGCTAAGTAGGTTGAGAGTCCAAGTTTCTTGAGAGCCATTGTCGGTATGCACATGTTTTTTCCACCTTGTCTGAGGTGTTTTAAGAGTTGAATAGAGGGTTTGAGGCATTGATGCCTTATTTGGGTTTTGTGACCTTTAAGAGCATGTTCCATCTTGGAAGAGTTTTGAACCTTGAAAGAGGAATGAATCCATTTGTTGTGAAATATGGTCTCAATCATGCAAAAATCATGTAATTTCCACCCCTAATTTGCATCAAAAGTACATCAGGGGTTGGCTTTTCATTTGAGGCTACATCATTTTCAATGGCTCACCAGTAAATGGTTACATCATCTCACACCCAAGCATGTGTGTACCTACATTGTCTTCCAATGTGGGGTTACTTGCTAGTCGTATGACTGGAAATGTTTTCAAAACATTAAACTTGTACAGTTTATTCCTTGGGTATCTTTTGCATTATTAAACAAAAAAGAGGGTTGCAATAATATAAAAGTTGGGGGTAGACACTTATATATGATAGAATGGAGTAACCAAGCTATATTGCAGGCATGATACATGGTGGAAGGTAGCTCCAGGTATCTATTCCCTTGTCCTACGTTGTACTTGTTGCCTTGTCAAAGTAGTTGCTTCCAGGAATATTCTTTCTCAGAGAGAGATTATGTCGCCTCAAAGTTCTTGACAAAGTTTGTGAATAGGTTTCAATGAGCAAGGTTAAACTAGACAACACTTATATGGAATGATACTCTTATAAGTAATAGTATTAGAGATGATGACTATCAAACATGGATGACAATCATAGCTATGACAAAAATTCCTTGGTCTCTTTGAAGAGGTTGTGTTATCCTATATGGAATGTTAAAGCTTCTGTCAAGCTAGGACTTGCCATTCATAGTCTTTGAATCATGACTATCCTTCTTGCATATAAATAAGATCTTATGTCAATGAATCTCTTATCAAAACAATAAAGCATGCCTAATAGATACAATAGTCTAATACAAAATGATACAAGGATACATGATCTCAAAAAATGCTAATAAAGGATTTAAAGACAGTGCTAAAAGCAAACAATCAAAACAAGAAAAGCAAGTGAACAATGAAAGGTAATCTACTGATGACTATTATAAGAAAGACAAGGAAACCACTGGAAAAAGAACCAAATACATTTAGAGTTAGATGATGGTTACCATGAAGAAATATAAGACAATGTATGATTGGAGTCAATGAAGGACATAAATAAGAATGACAATTCATAGGACAGTCATTGTGAGAGATGACAAAGTAGAATAAGAGGACATAATGCTGCAAGGGTGGAAAATAAGAAAGAAAAGGAAGATCTCTCTCCCAAAGTCATTAAAAGAACATCAAGGAAAATGTATGAAAAAAGAGCCTTGCTTGGCAAATAGTATTGGTTTTGAGTGTGGGAATGGAACTCAAGCTCCACTACCAAAAGAAGATACCACTGTCAGCATCTTTGCATCAAGGAAACAACAAATCAATGTTTGGTGTGACACAGTCTTATGGAGCTTGTGAACATTGCAACTTGATATGTTAGGCTTTTACTTGAATGATGATAATACTCATAGCACTTTTATATGTGGTGGAATGTAAATGTTTTGTGTTTGTTGTTATTAAGTTTCAAGGAACATAGGTCATGAAGTTTGATCAAACAAGGTAATTTCCCAGTATCAAGTAAGAAGATATATCAGAATAGTAAAATAAAACAACATTCCTTGTTGTTGTATGATAAATCACAGACATGATGATAATTCTACAAGAGGGGAAAAAAAGATAGCAGACTATAAGTAGGCCATCATTGAGGGCAGATAAGGAACAACTAATGCTATTCAAATTTCTTGATTATGTTGATGCATATCTATGACTTGTAGCCATGGCTTAGGCTCAAAATGAGACTCAGCTAAACCTAAAGTTGATTGAGGATTTGATTTAGGTGGATAAAAATTCATCAAATGATTTATCTGTGCTTAGCAATATGGTTTCAATAAAAAAATATTATGTGAGGGTCGTTATCATAGCCATATACTGAAGACAGTTTGAATATTTCATGAAGCAGGATACCAGGAACCCACCATTTATAGAGTAATCATGGGAAATATCTCCTCTCATAAGCTTCACATAGGTGAAGGCATCTACTTTTAATAATTTTCTAGTTCATTTGTGGCTGCCACTCTTATCATCTATTAGTGATGCTAAAAAATTACATGGGAAATGCTTTGATAACACAATTTTTTTACCATGATGCTTCCAGTACTATAATTCTGGCTTTTTGTAATCTCTGCTATTTTCATATTAATAAATATAAAATTAAGCCATGGAATTTTATCGAAAAAAAAAGAATCTTCAAGGATCAAAGCTAAATTATTTTGTTATAGAGAAGGAGATGCTAGCAGTAGTGTATGCCATCAATAAATTCAAGCATTACATCACTGCTTATGCATTTTTTGTCCACACAGACCATACAACTATCAAATATTTAATGAACAAGCCTATAGTAGGGGGTAGATTAGTTAGATGGCTACTACTTCTTCAAGAGTTTGATATCATAATAGTGGACAAGCTTGGTAAGGCTAATGCAGTAGCATATTTTCTATCAAGCTTGCCAAAAAAATCAGCAAAGGGGTAGTGGATGACTCATTTCTAGATGAGAATTTGTTTGCTCTTAATATACATATACCCTGGTACGCTAACATTGCAAACTATTTAGTGATAGGGAAGATTCCACCACACCTTTCCCCAAAGGAAAAGAGAGAGCTAGTACATAAGTGTTTTCCATACTCTTGGATATTTGGTTACCTATTCTACACTGGCCTAGACAATATCATGAGAAGGTGCATAAGGGAAGATGAAATCTTTGATATCATGAAGGATTTGTTGGAAACGCAAGGGAAAAAAACTAAGAGGGGGGTGAATTAGTTGTCACATAAATTATACTTATTAAACTTATTCTCAGATCTAATAAATAAACATGAAAGCATAAACCATCACCGCATCAAAAACACACATAACACCAAGAATTTTTTTACGTGGAAACCCTGTTAGGGGAAAAACCACGATGAAGGTTAATCCAAAAGATCATACTCTATTAAAAGTATTACAAATGGGGAATACACATGCATTCAGGCACACTTCTTAGAGCACACTACTCAAATACAAAAGGCTTACTGCCCAAAAGTAGACTCACTGTCTTACAGTCACATTCAGATTACATCCAGAAGATTTTGAACTGAGAAAATAACATCTTCTAATGCCTGATTACAATTTTGGTTAAGCACATAAAAACTTTCATATGCGCACTCTTCTTCACACTATGCTTTTTCCTTTGAAACATTATGACATTATCCGCACCTAGCACACAACATACATCGCACACCTTACCATCAAATGGTAGAAACAATTGATCATATATATTTGCAACTAAGGATAACACCAACTACATGTCAGCCCAACAAAATATGAAATGTGTACAAACTATCAGCCCAAATCAATAAACAATTTATCAATGTGGACCAAACAATGTGGGCCAAAACATAGTAAGGATCCAAAACAACATCCTCAAATATGAAATACCTTTAAAAATTATGCCTCGAAGATCTACAACACACTACAATCACCTTGTCGACCATGATCATGAAAAACATGAACTCATAGAAGAAAATCACGAATCGTGAGCACAACGATCAATTTGGAACAACAACACAAATAGAGCATGATCTAGAAACATCCACAAGCATCACGAATCACCACAGAAGCATCCGCAACAACTCAAATTACTAGAATCACATCATCTTCTTTCAGGAACACCAACTAAACAAACAAAACAACTGTCAGAACACAAATACTCATAACTCAATCAAATCTTCATGCGAACCTCTGAAACTTCATGTGGATAAACTAGATATACTTTTCAACAAACCCTTTAATCCGTAACCTCTTATCATAAATATACTAAGCTAGCCACCATACTGAACTTCACTGCATCATTGACAACCTGCAACTTATTTTATTACAATTTTCTCAATATCCTCGACATATACAGCCTTAAAGACATTAATTTCAATAGTGTTGACATCAATGACAACCACATATCAGCAATATCCAACAGGCTTTTCGTGACGAACTATGTGGGGGTCACTTTGTAGAAAAAAGAATAGCATTCAAAATCCTCCCAACTGGTTATTATTGGCCAACTTTACACAAGGATTCTATTAAATATACAAGGAGTTGTGATAGGTGTCAAAGAATGGGTAGGCCAACAAGGAGTGATGAAATGCCATTACAACCTCAGTTAACACTAACACCCTTTGAAAGATGGGGTCTAGACTTCATTTGGCCAATTTCACCTACTTATAACAATAAAGAGTTCATTTTGGTTTGCACTAATTATCTGACTAAGTGGGTGGAAGTGAAAGAATTGTAGTTTTCCAAAGATGCCAATGTGGCTAAATTCTTATATGAGGACATTTTTACTAGGTATAGAGTACCTAGGGAGATACTAACTGATCAGGGTCCACAATTTACTTCAGGCCTCATTACCAATTGGTTGAAGAATATGCAATCAGGCACAAAAAGTCAACACCTTATCACCCTTAGGCCAATGGACAAGTGGAGGTTACCAATAGAGAAATTGAAATTATTCTAACTAAGATAGTGCAATTACATAAAAAATATTGGGTTTATAGATTACTAGAAGTAGTATGGGCATATAGAACAACTTGGAAAACAAAAACTAGTTTCACACCCTATGGGCTAGTATATGGAAAAACAACAGTACTTTGAATAGAATTTGACTACAAGACATTAAGAACAACAATAGAGTTGGAAATGTATCTCACAACAACTCAAAAGGAGAGGTTACACCACTTAAATGAGCTGGATGAAATTAGGATGGAGGCAATCCATCACATTGAAATAGTACAACACCAAAGGACAAAGTGGCATGATCAATATATCAAGACAAAGGAATTTAATGTAGGAGACTGGGCCTTATTATATGATTCAAGATATAAGGATTTTAAGGAGAAAATCCAATCCAAGTGTTTTGGACCTTATGATATTAGCAAAGTATTCCTTAATGGAGCGGTCAAGTTGCACACCATAGATGCAGTAAGGTTCTCTCTCCTAGTCAATGGCCACAGGTTGAAACTTTATAAGAAACTAGTACAGAAGGAAGATTTCATTCTTTTTCTCATTTAGCAGTATGATACTCAAAGTGATCTAGATACAGATTTTGAAACACAAAATGATGACTCAACAACATTAGATGTACCAAGTTCTTCAGGTGACTCAATGGTTGAGCTGCACAACTCAACCCTTGAGATCATTCAGGTCTAATTTCTTATTTCACCTCACATGCACACACAACACATTTACCATGATGTACATACTTTTTCAAGAGGAGCCTGTCTTATATATACATCTGTCAACATTCAGTAAGGGCCCTGTAGCACAAAAGATGTCACAAGTAGTATCTATCTTCTCATAAGTACTCACAAGTTTATCTTATTTCATGTTTCCAATTCAAATTTTAAGCATTTGAACTATCATATCACCAACTATCATCCATCTGTTATGTTTCATTACCTTACGCCCACCACCTCATCATCCATTCACTTGCAATTACTTCTTGTCACATCAAATCATCATGCAGATACATTTTATTCAACTCATAAGCACATAGTTCAATTAATCACCTCTGAAAGGTATGCAAAGTACATTACCATAATTTTCATGGATTTCTTAATGTTTTCATTATGTATTCCCATATTAAATTAAGCATGTGATATATTCATTACACTTATTTCCATATTCTCCCATGATACCTTCGCTTATCATGAGTTAAAGTGAGGTCACTTCAAACCTTCAGTTGGGGGGAGGGTACAATATCAACCAATTTTTTTTTGTTTTTTTCCACCTAAAACCAAATGCAAACAAACAAACATGACATGCAAACCCATTTTGTCCTAATTGTATCTACCTTTTGTTGTTAATTCAATTGCCAATTTCTTAAAATTTGTGATCTTGAGCTAAGTCAAACCTAGAACCCATTTTTAAGCTCAATTAAGTTGATATGAAGAAGGAAAGTTGCAATTACAGTATAGTTGTAGTGAAAGTGCATGAGAATATAGTAGAGTAAGAGAAGGGTTTGAGGGTGGTGAAGTGAAAATTGAGCTGAATTTCTAAGGTTAAGAATATTGAGCAGAGGTAAAGAGGTTTATCAATGGGAGGTGATGTTATTAGGAGAGAGTCATCGACACACAAGCAAATATTAGATGCAATTGTGGTATTGCCTATCTTCACAAGAGTTGGTTGGCTGGATTACTTTCTAAAGCTGACATAATTTGACAATGATATACCAAGGAGATTTGTAACCACATTGGAGTAGGATGAAGCAATGGTAAAAGGGTTGTCGGTAGATGCATCTGAAGGAGCAATTTCACAAGTATCTTGTTTGCATAGGACTGGAGCATAGTTTCCAGCTCAAGCAAATACAGTGGCTGCAAGAGAAGAATTTTGTGAGTAAGGAGAAAACTTGGATTCATCGTCTCAATGTACAAAAATACTTTCTCTTCCATGGTTTTGGGCCAACTATGCTTCCTATGTCATTAGATACCTTACTTGTGATGGTAGATAAATCTTCTATACACTGTACATTTCAAATTACTTAGTCATCTTCACCATAATAGGCTAGTAAATGTGCCCAATTTCCTCTATAATATGCTAAAAAGGATGACATATCAGTATCAGAGGAAACATAGTGACACAACTTTGTCACATCACTATTTGATTTCCCTATTAGTAAAAAGGAGCTTGAGAATTCAATATCCCTAAATATCCTGGGAAGACTTTATGAGTTGTCAAGCTATTAATAGTCTACTTGAGGCACTTGAAGTACCTAAAATCCTAGAGTCACAAGTTGAATCTACAAAAGGAATTTCGCCTATCTCACCTGTGGCTTCACCTACTCGTAGCTAAGGTGAGCTTAAGGAGCACAATGTGCCAAAGTCTAGGTCACCAGCAATGGAAGAAACCCCATCTTCCTCCAAACAACCTAAATACAAGAAAATATGAGGTAGTACATCTACAACATCCACACCTTCTAAAATGGAGAAGAAAAAAAGGATGTTCAAAAGAAAAAGAAGGATGTTCAGAAGGAGAAGCCTACACCTAGGCATTCAGGCTGATTAAGAAAGCAAGGTGTTATGAGGGGGAGTGTGGAAAAACTTGAAGAAGACACAAAGGGATAGGAACAACAAGAAGAGGATGTGATGTTAGTTGAAACAAACTTAGAAACAAAAGGAAAAGCCTCTGGGAATGTGCATACACCTATAAAGAGGAAGAGGTATGTATCCACCACTTTTGATTCAGACTTAGAAGATGATTTTTTGCCAAGAAAATACTAAAGAAAACTCCAAATTGTCCTAATCATGAAGACTACGATTATACAAGGGGTGGTAATGAACAGTTTTTGGAAACAAAAGAAATGTTTATAGAAGTTAGCAATGTCAGGAAGGAGCTCCAGGAAGATTTGGAAAGAATCAAACATCTGGAAGAACTAGTGCAGAATTATGAGAAAAGAGACAAGGAAAGAGAGAAAAAAATACAAGAATTGGAAGAGAAGTTGCAGACATATGGCCATGGTGCAAAACTAGATCTATTAGCACAACTGGCCATGACCAAAATAGGGGATGGAGAACTTGCAGTAGCAAATCAGAAACCTCTTTCCATAAAAACCCCAATTCACCACAAAAATTTGTCTCTTGGTTATAAACAATGGAAAGTCATTGATGAATTCTCACAAGAGAAAGAAAAGTGGATAAAAGAAAAAGAAACTCTGATTGCATATCACACCAAAGTATTGGAGGGAAAGGACACTGAATTGAGAAAAATGACAGTTAGAATGGAAGAAATAGTAGATAAGGCTGCCCAGATTATCATATTCAAACCTCCAGCCAGAACATATGCCCTATTTCTCCAAGAAAAAAATCTAAGTTTTCAATTTAGCAAGCCGATTAGCAATAAGCCAGTTTCTATGAATGACAAGTTTGGATTTCTCCATGTTTTTGCAAATGCTACCCTTGATGAGAAAGACCAACTATGTGAATACTACCTACACAATTATGTGGTTTCAAAGGATGCATAATGGAACCCCTTAATGTTTGTAGGGGATTTGCAAGTAAGAGCTTTAGCATCGTATTTTAGGAATGAACAATTTCGTATTTTAGGAATGAACAATTTAGAGGTGAACTCCTAGAGGAGTATGCAGAAAGAGAAAAGTAAGTTGCACTACCAGTGAGGAAAGAGTCTAAAGATCCTGATGAGATAATAGATGAGTGGTTATGACTCTTGAAACACAAGGGTGCAGGAAGAAAAATTATGAAGGTAAGGGTACAAGACTACGAAATAATGAAGACACTAGTAGTTGGGTTAGTTAAGAATGGTTATAAATATGTATAGGAAAGGTGCGAGCTGTAAAGGAAGGAAAGGTCATTCAATACATAACTTCATATCTATGCTTGAAAGAGTGAAAAGGTACATGGATATTGTTGTTTATCAAGCTACTAAATGGATACCACTCATCTTCCAACCATCTACGCTCCTTTATCCAGTCCCACATTGGCAAAGAGATAGAATGAAGGAATGTGAGGAGGTTGAGAAAACCAGAATGAAGAGACTTGCAATTTATAGAGGGTTCTACCTAAAGCAGATCAAGGGAGTGGATATTGTCATGAACCTTAGGGAGATTACATTGCATTACAATCTAAATGCCTAGTGCATTTTTCTTCAGGGAAAGAAAAAGTATAGTTGGGGGAGTGATGAATCTATTGAATGGTCCATTTCCTGATGTTTTTATGCATGCTTTCAGACATTATTAGACAATCCTTTCAAGCATATTCCTATGCTATGCTATCTCTTTATGCTTATTATACAACCTTGGACCTAAATTATAGTAATGGAAATATGGTTATGAGATATGTGTGGAATGTGGTTGGAATTTTGTGTATAATCATGGTAGTTAGCTTTGTGTATATGTTTTGTGTATTAACCTCTTCAAGCCTAAGAAGACACTATAGCTCGTAGCAACTGGAAGTTGTAACTTGCAACAAAAGGAGAACTTGAACAACAAAACAGGGGAAGTGCCAGAACAATCTAAATGCAATAACTACTGTGTGGAGACACCTGATAGAGTCAATCGTGCATCATTATGACAGTTAATAAGGCACTGAAGAAGAAGATTTATTTTGTTGATAGGATTTTGGATAACTAATTATGTGTTTCACATGCATATCTATTTTGTAGAGTTTTAATTCTATTTGAACTCTTGTTTCTTTTTAGATGCAGTTTGAATAATTCATTCTTAATTACATACTCTGATATCTAGGGAGTTGTAGTTAATGATTTCAGTTAAGAGTTGTGTTTAGAATAAACTCCTCCGTGATTGTATATAGTCGGTGGTTGAGTCTTTAGATAGTTAGTTGGTTAAGTATTTTGTTATCAATTACTTCTTAGTTTCAAGTTGTAATCAACATACATGTTGTTGATTCATATATAGTTTCCTTGAATACAATCTTTGAGCAAGATTTTATGTGATCCTTTGGAATGCATAATGAATGAAGTTCAAGTTCATATGGATGTGTAGAATCTGAGATTTAGATTTGGTGTTAGTTAAGTGAAGACAACCACTTGAGTAGGCCACTCAAGGTAACTGTTCTTCACTACATTTATAGTTGTTTTACTTATGTTTAGCATCTATTTTTTTTATCCTTCATAAATTGCATGGAAGTTAAAATAGATTCTCATATTTTGATTGTCAATAATGATTGTTCATGTGCATGGATGCATTCAATATATTTGTAGTACTCCAAAGAATAGATTAAGTTTAGTTACCAATTTTGAATGGTTTTGAGTTAGTTTCAGTAATTCCCTATTAACAGTAATTTAGCTACAGATTATGTTGTAGGCACCCGTAGCCATTAGCGCCAGTTTACTTCTTTCACTGTTATGCATTTCTGTGATTTTCCAGCAAGTAGAATACCTTTAATAGGATAACCTAGGTAACCTCAGTTCTCTGAAGGCACATATAGTGCAACACCATCACAATTTTACAAACCTTGGTTGAAATTCAATGAAGTCTTTGCAATGTTGAGTGGACTGTTCAGTTAGTCATCCCTTTGAATTGTGTGGTTCCCACCAAGTTTACAAGACACTAGTTTAGAATCTGCAGTTTGATCTTAAGGCTCAATCCCAAGTTGTGTAATGTGAACATCTTCAGTGCATTCCTAATTTGGTAGTCTATGAACTTCAAGGATGATCCAATTCATTGCTATTTCTAATGCCCATTACACATACAGACTAAATTTATTTAAAAATATATGAGGAAAGCTATTGGACTGCAAGGTTCATATT
This sequence comes from Sequoia sempervirens, assembly GCA_007258455.2. Classification (NCBI taxonomy): domain Eukaryota; kingdom Viridiplantae; phylum Streptophyta; class Pinopsida; order Cupressales; family Cupressaceae; genus Sequoia; species Sequoia sempervirens. Next base: position 93,733,845 of record VDFB02000003.1, read on the forward strand.
TATTTTGATGTATATGTGTTCTTTTTAGTGTTCCAAATTTAAATTATTCTACAAGGAATGCTCTTTGTAGTGTAGATGATGTTAGGATTTCTTAACATTCCTTGATGATGTTTAAATGTATGTAGTAACGGATTTAAATAGAGACATATAACAAATGATCACATAAATTTTTTTGAAGTGAATTCTTAATGACTAGGGGAAAATGGCAAGAATTGGCAATTTGAATTTTTAAAATTGAAGTTGGGTTAATCTTGAGAATTTAGGATCAATACCAAGTGCCATGGGATTGGCTCCATATTAGGAATGGATGCATGGAAGTCTAGAGTAATAATGGGGTGAATGCATAGAAATAGATGCAAATCAAACTAGAATAAGGTCAAATATATGAAAATGTGTGAAGGTGAGAGTGAAGGGGGGATAAGGATCAAATAAAGAGCCAAAATTAGCATAAGAGTACTATGCGTCATTATGTAATTGCAATAATTCATTCCTTCAAAATGAACCCAAAAATAATTGGAATTGGCATGTGTATTCAATTTTCACGATTACCCTATTGTAACTTTTTGATTTCGTAAGTGTGAAAAGTGTATTGGAGCACTTTTCTCCATTCATTTTAGACTCACTTTTATCCTTTGTTCATAAAATATCTATCTTTTTGTATTTAGTGTATTACTTTATTTCATTAAATGCACTTAGGATAAGATAAAATTATTTAGGTAGGTATCTACTAATGTAGGTTGTATGTGTGACTTGTACTTTCCTAGTTTGGTGGATATATATCACACATGTGATCCTATATTGATTGTACTTTCACATCTCTTGGTGGTGTATCTTAGATCTTATATGAGAATGTCATTGTATTGCATCCTTATAAATACATTTGTATCTATATTGGAATGACACATATTACATATATATAATCTTTGGTTGCACTTTTTCTACTATGGCTCATATTTCATCAAATTTTGGGAGGTTCATTCTATCGATGAATCTTACATGATATCAAAATCATGTCATCTTGAATAACTCATTGTCCTTTTAGCCTTAAAAAGATATTAGTTTTTTTTTGAGTCTTACGTATAAATAATGTTTTGGTACAACATTTAACTTTCAAAGCTGCCCCATCATATATAAGAGATTCAAGAAAATTAATCTTAAATTTTTGAATCAAATTCTATGTAACTAATTTTCATTTGAATTCTTTTTATGTCAGAATTTATAGGAATTTCCTTTATAGAAAACCATTCGATCAAAGGCAAACTTGATGATAATTGAACACGTTGTCTTACAGGATTTATGAGTTTTTTTGGTTTTCCCAAAAAATCATACGATCTATTTGTTGGTTCCAGGATTACTGCTAGTTCTTGATTTGAGTCTTTAGTGAATGGAATGGTATTAGGTGGTGGTTGTATGAAGTTTATTTATAGTAAAACCAAGGAATTTTGTCATACCTCGTACCAATCACTATTCTGGCTGCCTTGTCCATTCATGTTTCTGGTGGCCTTCTTATTCCAAGCTCATTCATAACGAACGGTCCACCCTCTTACACAGTACTACATACTGATACTGGTACATTCATGATGGTAGAAGTATGATAATTATTCTTTCTTGCTATGCTGCCATAACACCCTTAGACCAGGTGATTTTTGGGGTGACCGGAGGAAGGCCATACTAGGTGGGGTAAACTACCTGTTGTAGTTGTAAATGAATGCCAATGTTCCATCACCTCCTTTCTCTGCTTGTGTTTTCATACTTAGATTTTTAGCTTTTAAATATTTAACTTTCCTATAAGCTAAATATAATTTGTGGGCCTCTCCTCAAGTTAATTACAAGACTTAAAAAAAAAAGTGTTAGGAATGAGAATTTTTTTAGCCCCAAAGTATGTGCTTAGCCCTTAAGGGTTCATTTTTCTAGTGGAGTTTCTTTTAGAGTTTTTTTTTTTTGGGTATAATTTTTGTTTTGTATATCAATTTATTGATTTCTTAGAGGTATTATAAAACTCTTTTCCAACTCTACATCTTAGTAAGATTGATTTGATTTTATCGATCAAATTTATTTCAAATTATTATTGAATATCTTTGTTGTATATGTACTATAAATGTATTGATGATAAAATGTCACATTCTTGTGCTTATTTGAGGGACCTTTTATGAGGATATTATAATCACAAATTGAGATAAAGTTCTATTTTGGAGGGATTTCACAATGGTTTTGGGTATCAAATTCCACTATTCTATTATCATGCTAGACTCAAACAAGTATTTTTCTTGCATAGAAGAGATAAAAAATCATTGTTTTGAGTAAGATCTATTGCTTTATCTCCTTTGACTTATTTCTAAGCCAAGTTACTATTAACAAAAGATTGTATGTGATAACAACAATGACAAGGTATGCATACTAAATTGTCTCATTATTTTCAAGGATATTCTACATCACATCAAGCGCACAAAGTACCCTTTCACTACTTGGACCATCATTTGCTAGTTATATCAAGATCTTGAATCTTCATCTAAAAGTGATGCTTCTTTAAAAAATCCTACACATGTGGATGATATTGAGACTAGTATTGATCCTCCTTCTAATGTCACATCTACCATTGAGGACTTATCTTTCCCACTTCAAAATATTCTTCCTATACTTGCTACTTCAACAAAGTTCAAAATTACCTCTTTAAAGACATCCATTGATTCTTCAATACAAGTTCATATCATTCTTCTTGATCCACCTCATCGTGATGTCTTACCAAATATTTCACCTCTATTTATGGACTCTCACCTTTCAAATCTTCATATTCATCTTTTTTGGCACTTGTTACATCTCCTACTTCATATGCCTTCTTGTTATCATATTTTAAATCTATGTTTGAGACTTGTATTTAGATTTTGACACATCTTAGTTGTAATATCCTAACCAACAATGGATGCAAGTTTTTTTGGATAGACAAAAGTTTGCTTAATTGGGCCCTAATTAAAATCTAAATACTAAGGAAAATATTCAAAACAAGAATCTTTAATTCCCTAAGTTATATTGACATCTACCTATTATTGACTCAACATTGAACTTTAGATTTTACTATTTAACCCTAAATTAACAAACCCTAATTGATTCTACTTAAGGGTGGGTAAATTCAAAAATTTCCTTCACATTGGTACAAATGATAGAAAAACCTAATATTATTGGTTGACCTCATAAGGGGATAGGTTGCAAACTTAAATATTCTACCCTAATCTACTAAGCCCAATAATTTCCCTAAAAGTTACACAATATTTATGTTTTTCCACATCCAACACAAACCAAGATCACAAAACATTATTCATGTATTAATTGAAAGTACCCAAATTATAAATTAGACCCATAAAACATTGATAAGACTATAACACATTAAAATATTGTCATGCCAACTTTAGTAACTAGAGATACAACTATCTTCAACAAAGGATAAAAATAACAAATGTATAGTTGTAGAAAAATTTGGAATACTGCATTGTACCCACGATAACAACGATGTTGTGCAAACACTCTATCATAGAGGATTTGCAATGTGGAAGGCTCTATTACGACCTTTGTATGGGATTTTTCTATCACCAAGAGGGCTCACTCACAACCTTTGGTGAACTCATGCAACTAGGGAAAGGGGTTTCATCCTTTGCCTTATGAAACCAAATGATTTCTATCCTATAAATTTTGTGAATATGAGGTTCTCTATCCTTAGATTTTGGTGTAGGTTAACAATTTAACAATTGAGAATCCCATGAGATTGTCAATTGTTGCAACCCAAATCACTCAACCAAGAAATTTTTCTTTAACTTATGAATTAAAACTATAGAGAGAACATTCCAAAGAATAAAGCATCATACATAATTATAAACTTTGAGAGATAATTCAGATTTTTTTATATTCAAACTTGCATAGTCTGCAATAACAAGCTACATGAAGCAAACTAGTCACAACCAAAACTCCACTACATGCAATATTGATCACACAACCACTACAAATCATATCTCAAAAGATTCCTATTCAGCTATAGGCATCATCAAATGTATCTCCAAAACTTTGATACTCCATTCTTGGACACAAATGTCAGATTTATCTAGTTTTCTTTTATTTTTGTCTTCCTTTTTTCCAAATTCCAAAACCTAGGAGTTTCAAATTCCTCCCCCTTCCCATTTGATGTAAATTTCAAATTCAAAGAGGAGTTACAAGATACCAAAAAATGGCCTCCTTCAACCTAGGCGTAGGATTTTGTGCAACATTTCAATTTTCAATAAACACCAATTTCTAGCACCATTATTCGTAAATTCAACTTAAATTAACAACCTTACAAGATGACTTCATTTTGAAGGAGCTGGAGGGAAAAAATGGTTTAATAATAATTCATGTATGCAAGACAAAACAACAAAAAAAACCAAAAAATGAAGTACTAAAAATACACATTTTTTTGGGTGTGCAAGATTACTTGTGCACCTAGATGCTCCTGCATCAAAAAAGCTACGTAAGAAAGAATATTTCATAAGTGAGAGCTCATGAACATTCATCTGGATTTGGAATTCCAAGCCTTTGAAGCTCTGAAGCTGCAACCCATGTTGCTTCTTCCATCTTCTTTCCTTTCCATTGATTAAATACTCTTTGTACTCTTTGCCTTGTGTCTTCTTGATTGTTCTAGAATTTATCACTTCATAAATTTCTTCTTCTTTCTTCTCTGGTATTAGTTATACCCATCACTTTGAGTCTTGAAAATCTGAAACAACATCCTCCTTTCCACTAGTATCTCCTTCACGAAAATGGTATAAATCAGCCACATTGAAAATTGGTGAAATATCCAACTCCAATGATTACTCTATTTCATAAGCATTAGCTGAAGATTTCTTAATCACCTTGCATGGTCCAATATATTTCCATTTCAATTTGTTATAGGTACCATGTGGAAATATCTCCTTTCATAGATGATCTAGAACCAAGTATCCCACCTCAAATTCTTGCTTTCTCCTTTTAAAAACAACTTGCTCTTTGTATCTCTTGGTACTTGCTTCCAACTTCTCCTTTATTTCCTTGTGTAATTCTTGTAAATAATCTACATAGTCTTCAACTACAACACTTTTTCTTCCCAATTCTTCACTATCTCTTAATTCATGAACTCCTCTTGGGCTAAATCCATAAACAATATGAAAGGGACTCTTACCTATACTTATGTTGATAGAGTTATTGTAATCAAATTCATCTTGTGCTAAAATCACATCCCATTGTTTTGGTTTCCCATCTATCAAACACCTTGAAACAAATTTCCAAGACTCTAGTTGACCACTTCCATTTTTTCATTTGTTTGAGGATGATAGGCTAAACTAAAAGTCAATTTTGTATCCAACCTCTTCCATAAGGTCTTCCAAAAATCGCCAAAAAATTAGTATCTCTATCTAAAACAATGCTTTTTGGAAAACCATGTAACCTTGCAACTTATTTGAAAAACAAATTGGCAATATGTGATGCATCATTTGACTTCTTGCATGGAATAAAATGAGCCATTTTTGAAAATCTATCTACCACAACAAAATGGTATCATTAACCTTTTTGAGTCTTTGGCAGCCCAATAATGAAATCCATACTCACTTCCTCCCATGGTCTCTCCAGGATTGGAAAAGGCTAATATAACCCCATGTTTTGGCTTTTTCCTTTTGCATATTGACATATTGAACACCCTTGCACAATATTATTTACATCCTTACTCATTCGTGGACAATAATATCCTTCACTAAGTTGTCCCAAATTTTTGTCCACTCCAAAGTTTCCTCCAAGTCCCCCACTATGCTTTTCTCTAATTAAATTTTCTCTCATTGATCCTCTTGGAATGCACAACTGCTGCCCCTTAAACAACAACCCCTCTTGAAGGAAATACTCCAATTATTTGGTTTTATCCTTTTCAATTGAACATTTATAAGATGCCCATGCTTCACAAAAATTAGGATCATTCTTGTACATCCCCTTCATTGAATCAAAATCCAAAACATTTACTTTCATTTCTTTCAACAAGTACCTCCTACTCAATGCATCACCTACCTGATTTGATTTTTTGATTTTCCACTCCTATGGTTAAGAATAGATGAACAAATTTGAAGAAATTCAACCCACTTCGTATGTCTTTGATTTAACTTACCTTGGATATTAATAAATTGTAATGCATGATGATCAGTGTAGAGAACAAACTCCTTGGGCAATAGATAGTGTCTCCACTTCTTGAGTGCTTGCACAATAGCATAGAATTCTTGATTATAGACTGAATACTTCCTCTTGGACTCATTTATATTTTCACTAAAGTAAGCTATGGGTCTTCCCTCCTAACTTAAAACTCCTCCTAAGGCTGTTCCACTTGCATCACAGTCAACTTGGAACACTTTATTAAAATCTGGAAATTCTAGGATGGGTAGTTCGATCACTTATTCCTTTACTATATTGAAACTTTGTTTTGGTGCAGCTATCCATTTGAATTCCCTTCTTTCTCCTTTCATTGTGTTTGTAATGGGATCTTGTATACTATTGAAATTTCTAATAAACTTCTTTTAGAATCTAGCTAAACCATGAAAGATCCTTGCTTCAAACATGTTCCTAGGTGTTGACCAATCTAGTATTGCTTGAACCTTTTTTGGGTCCATCCGTAGGCCTTCCTTTAAAATCACAAAACCCAAATATACCAACTCATCTTTCATTAAGATACATGTTTTGAGGTTAACCAACAACTTTTCTTCCCTTAAATCTTTGTAAAACAAAACTTACATGTTTCAAATGCTCTTCTTTTTCCTTACTAAAAACCAAGATATCATCTAAATAAATAATTACAAACTTACCAAGAAATGGTTTCATCACTTCATTCATCAATCTCATGAAGGTACTTGGAGCATTAGTGAGACCAAGTGGCATAAATAACCATTCATATAATCCCTCATTTGTCTTGAAGGTGGTTTTCCATTCATTTCCTTCTCTAATTCTTTTGATGGTACTCGCTTTTTAAATCAATCTTTGTGAAATATCTAGCTCCACTTAAATAATCCATCATTTATTATCTATACGAGGCAATGGAAACCTAAATTTTATTGCTATTTTATTAATAGCTCTAGAATTTGTGCAAATACACCATTCTCCATCCTTTTTGGGTGCCAAAACCATCAATACTGGACATGGGCTTAAACTTTCCCTTATCAAGCCTTTATCCAACAATCCTTGCACTTTCTTGTTTGTCTCCTCATTCTCTTTGGGGCTCATTCTATACGTTGCCTTGTTTGGTAGACTTTCTCTCAGTATCAAGTCCATACAATGACTCACACTTCTCATTGGTGGTAGTCCATTTGGAAGATCCTTCATTAAAATGTCACCATATTCTTGCAATATTCCCTTGATTTCTTTGGGAATTTCTTGTTCTTCATTCATTGTCCCAAGTTATTGTGGCTTGGAAACTAAAGCATAACACAATTCTTCTTCTTTTAATTCTTTTAAAAATTATTTTCTAGTGATCATGCACACCTTAGTATCGTTGTCCACTTCATTTTGCTTCTCTTTCAATAGGTTCATAACACACTTTTTCTTGTCCTTAGTAATGGTATAAGTAATTGCTTCACCATCATGTATAGATTTCCAACCGTATTTCCATGGTCTACCCAAGAGGATATGACATGCATCCATTGGTATCACATGACATATAATTTCATCCTTGTAATCACCAATCTGAAAATTTATCAAACATTGTTTGCTCGTGCCAAAAGTTGATGCCCCTTTTGCAACCAAGTAACTCGGTATGGATTTGGGTGCTTTGTTTTCTCCAACTTTAGCTTCTCAACCGTCTCTTGAGATACCAAATTATCTATGCTATTGTTGTCCATAATTATGGTGGAACAATTTCCTTGTGATTTACAAATTATTTTGAGCAAACTCCTTCTTTGTGCCAGTTCTTGTTGCTCCTCTAGTTTTAAGAGCACTCTCTTCAACATAAGAAATTTTCCAATTTTGGATCTATTGGTTATGTTTCATCTTCAGCTTCAATGGTGAATGCTTTTCCAACATTGAATTTTCCAATTTATTGTTGTATTTGAGGGCACTCAAAGGCACTATGA